>OY856371.1:31343834-31806334 GCA_963693495.1 Malacosoma neustria | reverse complement strand
TGTCGCCTTTTACGACAGGCCGACCCCGGCCACAGAGGTTAGTATTCTTTCTCCGCCCCTGCACGGTTAAAAGAATATCTTTATTGTCCACGTCGATTTTTGCAGTTTAGATTACAACTGAAGGACAAAGCTTGCCTCCAAAAAGCTGGGTGTGCTAATCCGGTCCAAGCAGTATTTCAAATGGAGTACTGCTCACGTTTATGAGCTGGACTTGCCTGTCAGCTCAAACCCCCTAGACTCGATACGACGGCGCGCCGCTCAACATATTAACGACCCCATACTCGCAAATCGCTTTGAACACCTACCCGCTTGTACAACGGATAATGTTCTGAAAAGCTGTATAGAATTATGCCTTTGTCATCTTTCTAACACCGCACTACTCTCCGTCGGCTGACGTTTATCCTCATTCCCTGTACGCAATGGTTCTTTGGAACGGTCATGATGCGTACGGCCGTACGCCTCGAAATTTGAATCAGCTTCCGGCTTAGGTTTCCCCATCGCAGCACCATATGGATTTATTTAAAGCTGTTTAAAAATTTCTTAGTGTCCAGCAGCGCGTTTGCAATACCCTTAGTGTTACAAACGTTTATAGGCGTTAGACCACTTGCTGTTAGGTGGGCAGTTAGCCCTTCTGCTGGATTTAAGCTATAAAAAAATATGACCAGCATCTTTAGATGAAATCTAGAGTATTGAAGTATCAAAGCGATATCTCGGTATGTTTGTTTACCGAGAAGCGCATTTGTATCCTGATCTGTGTTAGTGTTAATTAGTGTCTATTTAGTGAATCTACCGAGTTTACGAGACAAGTCTTATCTATAAGGAAACGAGAGAAATCTAAACAGACCATGAATAGCATGTCGCCAACGAGTGATAATACATTATCATTAAATTGGTTAACCCCGGCTGCACCAAAGGCCAGCACTTTAGGGTTCATTATTGAATAGATTCTCATAAAACTTCAAGGATCTCATTCGAAGATTGTACCTAATTAAAAGTAATTCTATCATTATTCGAATATATTATGTTAATTTCCTAATGGCAATGTTTAGATAAGTATATAAAAAAAAAAAAATAATAAATAATAAATAGTGAGATGATAATCAATAAATAATGGCGGAAAAATTCGAAAAGAAAGCCACAGTTAAATATATAACGCTTGGTTGAGTATAAACTAACAAAAGCATTATTAGTTGCGTGACGGGAATGGCGGAATAGCGCTGTGCTTAATTCTGGCCCGTACGACCAAAGGAACAAAGTAATTCAATGGATCATTGATTTTGTTTCTAGAACATATTTTGAGTGTATGAGCAGTTTTGTTTATGTAACGGGCTACTTATATTGACCCGCGACCCCGCGTCCGTGTGCCCATCAAGTCATCTTATCAGTCTGCAACGATGTAGCGACCGAAGCGGGTGGTGTCGTTGCGACTCATCGCGTACATTATATTAATTAAATTTTATTATTTTATTATAGTAACAATGTGATACCTCAAGTGACCGGGAATCGGGGCTCCTTAACAGTCAATTTGTCAGTACCTGAAAAACTATACACTAGATTCACAAATAAAGAGGTAAGTGTTACTTAATTCGCGTTATTTTTCCAGGTGCTTAGAAGATGTGTATTTGCTAGAAGTTTCGTTCCGTTTAAGCGGTGACGTAATTCAAAGTCCTAATATTACTTCGTTGTTTGTCTTACATATATTCTTTTTAAAATAACCCTGTTTAGGTGAATGGAACTGATATAAACGGCAATATATATAATATATATTGTTTCTTCTATTCATAATTCTTTATTTTTCACAGCACATGAGCTTTACAATCACCGCGGTGTTCTTCAATGTTGGCATCAATGAGAAGGCGACTCTATCCGAAGCTTTAGGAGAGACTTTGCCACAGTACCATTCCAATAGTGATAATCTGGACCGCATCCACAAATACTATTTGAAGTACTCGAAAATCTTCCCCGCTGATCAGATGGCATCATCTCGTGGTCAGTTACTATTGTCTTTTAATTTGTTAACGGTAGTTATTGAATACCTTAGTGGCTTAACGGCTAACGTACCTTGGCCGGCTGTGGAGGTCACGGGTTCGATTCCCGCCCCGAGTCTGTATGTGTATATATAATATTACTGAAAAGAAAAAGCATGCAGTGTGTATTATAAGAGTATATTTATAGCGTTGTTTGTTGTTAATCCAACGCCTCTGACCGCTGAATCGCCGTTTATTTATACACGCTACAACAAGAAAGCCATATTAAGTTGAAATATCCTCAGTTCTATGGGATACATAATAATAATGATTGCTTGTGGTCTTGGTCTAAAATGAAAGTAACATTATCCATCACTTCAATGGGGAGGTGTAAAGTGCGACCAATAGACGCCTTATTTGCTAGTTTATTTAAAGTAACATACAGGTTGCCCTTCCATTTCTCCTCTCGAGAAGGGTTGAGCAGGCAGCACTTGTAAGATCCAGATCTAGCCACAATGTTAGCTTTTCATAAAAGGAGGCAACAAAGACGCATTGTAGTGTAGTCCTTTTTCTGGTTTGACCCTTCTATCAGAGGTCTAAGGGGCTCCAAAGTGAAAACTCTAGTTGCAACCTCAATCAACTATTGAAATTGTTAATGATTTTAATGGTCAATTAGACCTAGTCTATCTAAGTTTATCCAAATTTCAGTAATACTACTTATTAATACAAATCGTTTGTATATGAGTATACATCTCTAATTGTCTTAAAAATAATTGATTTGATAGATTGGCTCAAATTAAATAAATAATAAATAAATATATTGGGACGTTTACACACAACGCCATCTAGTCCCGAGATAAGTAAGCACTTGTGTTATGGGTACTAGACATCTGATAAACTACATACATATATACTTTTCTTTAGTAAATAATTACATCATCAATCATGTGAAATAGGGTTCAGCTTAAGCTGGACTGTGTAGGTTGAAATCCAATTTAAGTTAACCTCAGATTTATGTCATCAATCATATGAAATAAGGTTTAGCTTAGGCTGGACTTAGTAGGTTCGAACGTACATATTCCGGAGGCGAATGGCGTAACAGTTGTATTCGATAATACTGACTGTTTGCATATTTCATTTATATTTTAGGGTTTATAAGGTTTGTAATCCAAAACAAACCATAAGATATATCCAAAAAATTCTGTCCAAAGTCACTATTGCACGCGGACGGAGTCGCGGGCACAGCTAGTATTATTTAAGAGATATGTAAAATATAAATTAAATCTCACTACATTGAGTGTGTCATTATATTACGGGTAATTGTTGCATCAGCGTTTGTATTGGGTGTGTCGGTTCACATCGAAGGGTGTTCGGGTTCTCAGAAACATAACAATGTTGAATTGCTTATGCAATATTTTATTTCTTAATGTGCATATATTGTTCTCGATGTTTCGATTGTGACAATACATTGGATAATGCCCCTCATCTATTCCAATGACTGTACACACGTGTTTGTCTATTCTAGCAAAGTAATCGTATTAACTATTTATGAACATTTAATCGCTGTGCAAGTAATGTAACATATAATATTTTTTAGCGTCTTCTAGAGCAAAGCCGCTTGAAGAAGTGATGGAGAATCTAAAGCGAGCTGTGCAGGAGCGAGTGCCGAAAAACACTGAGGTACTTCAACTGGCCTCGTTAGCCACGAGACATATGAATGGTAATTAATTGTTTAAATATTACCGCCTAATGATTGAAAGTGTGCAAGATCTACGCAACCTGCTGAAGATGGTTTTCCTTGCAACCATGTATGCACTTTTTACAAGACGCCTGTAAGTTTGGTCAACAAGATGAAGAACGTGAAAATTAAGAGATAAAGCTCCTAAAAATATGAGCGATAGGTCATTGGATTCCGAATGACCTCTAGAAAAAAATGTTTTAAGGATTAAAAAATTGCGATTGTTATTAAGAAAATAAGATGTAAAAAGAAGATATTTAGTTTTTTTTGTTAATAACTGAAAAATTATTAATAATACATTTTGAAAAAAGATCCATAAAGCGGAGGAAATATCCAAAAAAGTGTTCGTACTCCCGGAACTCTTATCATCATTATTGAAGTACTTAACTTCATATGGGAACCCTCTCATATGAAGTGCCAAACTGCTTCGTTACGTAACGGGCCGCCAGCCTGTCTGCTGTCCTACAGCAAAAAAAATCCCTTATACAATATCTGATATAAAGCTATTAAAGGTACAGCCGGACTATATCTCTCACGATTTTCAACTTGTTGACCAGACTATATGCCATGAGGTCTTTGCTAGAAAGAAGTAGGTTATTTTTTTTTAATTTAATTTATTAATCTTTATAGAATACAAATTAATAGAGTTGCAATAGCCCCTCCAAACTGCACATCAGTTTGTCGGTGGGAAGAACGCTCGTCTAACATCATTTTTGATTACATATGTATATATTGTTTACACTATCTATATTCATCACAAACAAAAGTCAAAAATTTCATTATTATATGTCATTATGGTTATTTTATAATTATCTTTCATTTTCATTCGCTTTCGCACAACATTTTTTTTTGTTATATCTCTAAAACATAAAATTGGCACTTAGACCCTTTAGAATTACAATCCTTCAAATGTATAAATGAATACACTGATAAAGTTTACACTATGCTACTTTTGTAAATAAATACATACATATTACACATAAACACCCAGGCTAAGTACGGGTATCTAACTTGTGACCTTTACATGCGTTATGACGCGCGTCAACCGTTGCGCCACGGAGGGCGTCAATGTGCAGATATTTTGTCCTCTGTGAATCACACGCAGAGCCGACCTTGCGCTACCGCTTATCTATCTTGACCCTACTATCAGATGGGTTATCGACCAGTCCGCTAATTTATCACAACAAAAATAAGCAATTACTTAATGCCACAACGGTTTGTTGTTGTAGGTGTGAGATTAACATCGTGTAAAAGTGCCAAAGATAGAACGGGCATGTCCGTGACCCTGGAGCAGTCTGCGGTGCTCGTTTCAGAGTATCATCTCGCTGAACACGAGGCTCGGAAGGCCCTGGACATTATGAGAAGGTACAATTTTTTTTATTGCTGTAGGACAGCAGACAGGGGCGGCAGACAGACATTTTTTTTTATCCGTGCAGGGGCGGAGAAAGAATACTAACCTCTGCGGCCGGAGTCGTCCTATCATAAAAGGCGACAAAATAATCCACCCTAGCTACGTGGTAGGTCCTCAAGCCCGTCTGGATGGCGATCATCTTTGGTCTTAAGTATGCCGCCATAATAACCTTGTCTTATGTTCCGGCATTAGTGACCCAAGTTCCTGTACCCTTATAGGACAGCAGCGTGTTCGTGATGCAAACACCCATAGGCGACGGTAACTGCTAAATTCTAAACGGACCGTTAGCCTGTCTGCTATCCTACAGCAATAAAAAAAGACAGGCTGACGGCCTATTTAGAATTTAGCAGTTACCGTCGCCTGTGGGTGTTTGCGATATTTAAAAACCAGAGGTGGTCGCCATCCACACGGGCTTGAAGCCCTACCGACAGGCCGACCCTGCACGGATAATTTCATTTACAAACATACATAAGCGGGATTGTATCCGAGTCTTTGGCTAACCGAGCATGTCAAATTATAAATACTAGATCAGTATTTTTTTTATTGCTATGGGACAGCAGATAGGCTGACGGCCCGCTTAGAATTTAGCAGTTACCGTCGCCTATGGGTGTATGCAACGCCAGTGGCATCGCGAACACGCTGCTGTCCCATAAGATTACAGAAACTTGGGTCACTCATGCCGGAACACAACACAAGGTTATTATGGCGACATACTTAAGACTAAAGGTGATCGCCATCCAGACGGGCTTGAGGCCCTACCACGTATATAGGGTGGGTTGTTTGTCGCCTTTTACAACAGGTCGGCCCCGGCCGCAGAGGTTAGTAATAGTATTCTTCCTCCGCCCCTGCACGGATATAAGTATTCAGCAGTATACTGCTGAATACAGCAGTATGCAGTATTCAGCAGTAGCGACTCCCTCAACTCCGAGCGATGCCTTTTGCCTTTGTCATCCTTTTCTTATGGCGGAATCCGAAACTCTCTATTGACGTTGAATTATTTAAACAGTGAAGGATGTCGCCGTGAGAACGCCTTGAAGAACATCGGCAAACGCAAATATGCATTCACTAAGAAACAAGTGATGGCTCTGCCAGCGATATACAGACCACCCGCCGGCACTTACGGAGCCCTGCATTCCTAAACATTGGTAACTAAAAACTTCAAGGATCTGTGTAATTGGATATATTTAACATTGTTTTGGCGACACACGGCTGAGTGATGTCATCTATTTGGATTCACTCACTTCACTTGGTGTTATATCGTCGTTGTCTAACCAATATTTGCAAACAACATGTACACTTTTCGATATTTCAATATTTTGACTTAATAATCGAAAATGAATAGTTTGCCACCCATACTTTGATTTACCTTTATGTAATTCTTATTACTTTAATGTAAATCACTTGAGAAGAAATTGTTTCTTACAAAATTTTACATGTGAATGTTTTATTCTATACTAGCTGACCCGGCAAACGTTGTTCTGCCATAAAAATAATAAAATGTCAAAAAATAAAAAATAAAATTTAGGGGTGGACTACCCCTAACATTTAGGGGGATGAAAAATAGATGTTGGCCGATTCTCATAGATACCGGATAAGCACAAAAAATCACTAACTCAATTTAGTTATCTGCCTACTGCCTACCCCCTAAGAACGATGGCGTGATTATTTATAGCCTATGACCATTTCTAGGTTATCATCTATCACCATACCAAATTTCATCAAAATCCGTTCAGCCGTTTAGGCGTGAAAGAGGAACAGACAGACAGACAGACAGAGTTACTTTCGCATTTATAATATTAGTATGGATCTCAAAGTTTTTGGACTGCAGGTATTGGCTTGACAACGACGATATGTGCAAATAGACATGCGTTTAAAATGTTGCAAAAATAAATCGTGGGGGATTAATAAAGTTCATTTTACTGATTACAGTCAAACGACGAAACTTAAGCGGATCTTTACATTAATACCGCGTTGAGTGTTTTTTTCCTAGCGAACGAGACATAAAAAAAATATCACCTGATCTTTCTACTCCCAAACGAGTATCCTTAGTAGTTTCTATTACTACCTGTAAAATAGCAAAAATGCAACCCAGTAGTAGCTTTTACGAGTCCCTACAAAATGGTCGGCAACCTGAAGCTCTTTCACACCTCGGCTACAGCTCTTCCATGAAATAATAATAATTTCCGTAATAATGTCTCCTACTGAAGGAAATCATATGTAAATAAACTGACCTTTGATTAAAATTAAATTTCAATTGTGCCATAGTATGTAGCTAATAGCTATATTCGTCTCTTTTGGATGACAAGGTTTTTTTTTATTGCTGTAGGACAGCAGTCAAGCTGTTACCGTCGCCTATAGGTACCATAGGGATACAGGAACTTGGGTTACTAATGCCGGAAACCAACATAAAATTATTATGGCGGCATACTTAAGACGCCTAAGGTGGTCTCCATCCAGACGGGCTTGGGTAGCTAGGGTTGTTTTGTCGCCTTTTACGACAGGCCACCCCAGCCGCAGAGGTCAGTATTCTTTCTCCGCGCCTGCATGAATAATACAGGATGACTTTGACAAACCCGCCCAAATTTTTTTACGCACTAAACATCATTTACGGAACCCATTTTTGCAAAAAAAAATTATGTTGAATTTTCACCATAAAATATTTCATATAGGATCATTAATTCAATCGTACAGAATAATCATATGGTGCAAACAGCGTCGTTAACCTGTTATTACCTGTCTCTGTCGCACCCGCGTAAATGAGTAGTGCGTATTCGCTCGCCCGGTTCAATGCCGCCGTCCTCGGCCTTTTACTAGGTCAGATGGAGAGGTCATTGCACTCTCGCGGCGTATTACGTAAATTGCGAGCTCTTTGAATGACTTTGTGATGCTGATTACTCAACATTTTTGTACTATGTGATACAAAACTAAAATACATGTTTCTCATAATTTTTACTAAAGATTCTTCTGTGTGAAGTTGGACGGGTTTGTCAGTCACCCTGTATAAGGTGGCCGACTATTGTTCTAAAATGTCTGCCAATATGGTTTATTGAACACTGTTTTTAAATGCATGTTTATAATTATTTATGTCTAACATATATTCAAATATCACTGTTTTTAGGACGTTATGCTTATAAAATAATTTCCTTAGATATAAAAGATTACTATATATCAAGTCATTTTAAGACTTTTCTAATTATTAGAATATGCAAAACTGTGAAGTTTGCTGCGCCATATAAATATGGTAGACAATAAAAACGTATTGTTAGATATTCTGGCTTATTGTGATGGATATAATTATTTTAATCAATAATTTTCCCCTTTGATCCTTGAAGTATTTTTTATAATGTTTTCTCCATTCTTGTATCACATTGATCTTACAAATATGTTAAACTTTGATACTGTATTTCTTTTTAAGTTTTAGATGTTCATCTATTATTAGATTAGGACTTGATATGTTCAATCCAAGAGACTTTTAATTATAGTGAATCGATAATTGAAAACTTTTTCTTGATGCGGTTGTTTCAATTATAAAATTATAACGAGAGCTACCAAGTTGTTGCGTTTAGGCTATATGTATATTTGTAACTTATGTTTGTCTATACAAAATACTTGCGAATAATCGTAAAACTTGATTATACTTAATTATTTCTCTTGGTTGAACATTTGAATTACATCAAAATCTTCCAACGTGGATGCCAACATCAATATTAATACAAATTTACTATATTATATATTTACTTGTTTCCATTTTTATATAGTTTTTGTCTACAATGTTAGTATAAATATTTCCTTTGTGGTTTGCACTGTAAAGACTTTTTGAGACAAATTCAAATATCTCTCCTTATATTAAAAAAATACAATAAAAACAACTTATGCTCTGTAACTTGTCAAATTTTTTTTGTTAGATATAACTTCGAAATTTTAAGAAAACAACAATAACAATTAGTACTGTAACTCGTAGATGTGATATATTGATTTGTTATTACAAGTTAAAACAAGTTAAGTGATTTTATTTACTCTTGTTTGTGTCAATGTATGTCATTCAATTCTTATTTCTACCACTTTAAATATTATAGTGAAGCTACAATAGTTTAACAGTGTATTTATTTAGTTATGATAAAATACAGAGCAAAAATTGTCTGCGATACAATACATGCATACATGGTTTTTAATATTAACAACGATACAATTAATGAAATAAACGATACAATTGTTATCGGTGATAGTGAATGTACCAAAAATTTATACAAGGTATCTCAAAAGGAATGTCTTATGAGCTAAGCTGTGTTGGTATTAGAATGTTATTAAAGCAAAGGGAACAAACTAAGGAATAGTAGGTACATTTCCATACCTACGTGTGTTCGGTACGTGTTAATCTTATATACCTATATACTGCAAATATTCCATCGTATACTGTGTTAAAATATTACATACTTTAGTTAAGAATTTGTTACTGTAATTAAGTAAGAAGAAGTAAGTACGTTTCCATTTGTAAATGTCTTGTGGCCAAAACGAATAATCAATAAAAACTATATAATTAATTATAGATGTCATTATTAAATTATTTTTAATAAATTAAATTCAACTAAATACTAAAATGAAAATGTGTGTAAGCTGTCCTAATACTTTGAACACATGCGTGTTCTAGAATATAGCTCTCTTAAGAGACCTCTAGCAGGAAAATCCATGATTCCAGCGGAAGATGCATTTAGTCAATATATCTTCTCGTATCAATAAGTAACAAGGAGTACATGTTAGCTTTTATTAGCGTACCTGGATGAAAGGCATATAATACCATTGTATTGTTATTATCGGTCCGCTACTTATTTACATAATATTTACTTTTATTACATTGTTACATTAATGTGTATAGGTTTATATTAATGGAAAATATCTTTAAGAGGGGTGTAGGTAGACGGTGTTTGTGTGCATATCCTCAGCGCTTCTGCAAGAACCAACGGGATATTAATGGCATAGGCATTTAGCCGTGTCGGAGCTACTTTATTCGATTATCTGTTCTTTCTTAATCAACAATGTGTCACAAAGAAGCGTCGACACGAAATACACGTTTAAATTTTGCCCACTAATTGTACTTAACTATGCGATACTTAATCCCGCGGTTTTTGCGACAAAATTACATATCTAAGTTAGATCATGTCTTAGTCGTTAATCACTATTAAAAATCGTTTATGTTTAAAATAGATGCTTTATATTTTTATATGTTACAATGTAGTATTTATTGTTTATCTGTGTGATTCCTTCGGTTGGAATAGGCACGGGTAAGAAACGCCAACACATTCCAATGCTGCCATTTCGCAGATGCAGTGCCATATCTAACATTATCCACTCTTTGATATTTCACGACTCATGCAAGCATAGATAGCCACATGGCATTTTTTGACTTGGCCTATTTCACCGCATCGTATTGTGTTTCATTGTTTCAGTAGTTATATCAGATTTTTACTAATAATGTTATAAGGTGTCGCCTGAGAGGCTTCCTTTTCATTCGAGTGTTAGTCTTGTCAGCCTACACCTATTTTATTATTATTTACTTTTTGGGTTAGTTTTTTTTTTCTATGCATACTGTCTCTAATACAAAATAACACCCTATGCAGCAGCCTATTCCAAAAATATTTGTGAGGCCTACGTTAAGGCGTCTGACGAATTTTGGCTCTCACAGGGCAGGCGTAGTAAAATCGATTAATAGTTGTTTGAGAACGATCACTGTGAAATAAATTTACTTAAGAAAAGTGTTTCTTCATATATAGTATCATATACATGTTAATAGATTACAAATTCTTAAATATCAGACGTATTTGATGTTTTAAATCCGTATTACAAATATAAGCCCTTTGTCTATAGATCTTATGCCTAGTTTGATTATTTCTTTAAGGTTTTGTTGAAATAAAATTATAGTTTATTAAAAAGTGCAAATATATGTGTGATACAATCGGATTACTCAAATTTGAAAATGTAACATAAGTTTAAACGGTATAAATCACGATATAGAGGAAAATTATGAGTGTCGACATTTCACAATAAAATTTAGTTTGTAAGTTTTCAATGCATAATAAAACAGGAATTATCTATAGCAGCGATAGGGAGAAAAATTGTGAAAGTCGACATTACATAGTTTATTTTATTAATTGGAAAAAAGCTTTAAATTGTTTCAAACACACAAAATTCAATGGCATACCTCTTCAAGGGGATAGCTAAATATTTGTACATTCAAGATTGGTTGCGAATAGAAGTGAACTGCTATTATAAAACACAAACGGGCTTTATTTGTGTATACGAATACAGTACTTAACGTTGTCTCAGTGTTATCAATATTTCAGTGTTTATTGTTAGGAAAGGAACTGGTTACAGAAGTTGTATTGGGCTCGGCTGTGAAAGAAGCGTACGAAACTTGTGATTGTGCAATACATGTATGCGATTACACGTGCTTTTTTATTCTATCAAATCTGTTGTTGACTAATTGTCTTCTTCCATTCAACGCTTGCCAAAGTGCCTCTAGTTCGATCCGGTGAGCGGAATAAACCACATATTCCCTGTTATATCTAAGGGGACATCCATTAATTACGTGAGCTCAGAATGGGGGGAGCGTCCAATGAAATCTCACCAAATCTCATTTAAACCGAGGGGGGTAATCGAAAATCTCAGTCACCCTCAAAAAATATAAAATATTACAGATAAAATGTTTTTATCTGTTTTTTTACTTTGTATTTTATTTAATTTAAATTAATTAATTATAGTATACCTGAACGGTTTATTATTTTCCCGAATAGTAAAAATAAATTTTAGTTTGAAATATTTTTAGCGCCAATCTCAGGTAAGGGGTGGGGGGGGTGGTCCAAGCATCTCACTAAATCTCACCTAGGGGGGGGGGGGGTCTAAACTGATCGAAAAATAGCTCACGTAATTAATGGATGTCCCCTAAGAGGTATATTGTTACCCACTAATATTATTGGAAATTAATAGATGAACCTTGCCGCCGGGGGCGGTTGGTCGTAAAAGGCGACAAGGCTAGCCTAGCTAGGTAGTAGGGATCCAAGCCCGTCTGAATTGCAACTCTAGACATGCAGCTATAATAACCTCATGATGAGTTCCGGGATAAGTATAGTAAGCAGTTACCGCCGCCTATGGATATTTGCAACGCTAGGGGCACCGTGAACACACTGCTGTGCTGTCCAATAGGGGTACACGAGCCTGGTTTACTAATGCCGGAAAACAACACAAGGTTATTATGGCGGCATACTTATAGGCCAAGGTTGGTGGCTATCCAGGTGTTCTTGTGACCCTACTGCTTAGCTAAGGTTGTATTCTCGCCTTTTGTGACAGGCTGACCTCAGTCGCAGAGGTTAGTATTCTTACTCCGCCCCTGTACGGAGCTGAATAATACCAATGTAAGCCAAATCTATATCATAATTTTCCTTTGTGGCCATTATTACGGCACAAGTGTCATGAATATTTATTTTCGCCTGTGACTAGTAGTTAGGTACTATAATACTTAACAGTGGTCCACAGGCTCCCTATGTGGCAAACTGCATTGTAATGAACCTTGATAATTGATGACTATATGGATCTATCCTCGTAGTACCAGTGATTGATGAAAACTTCCGCATCGGTTCTCGGGGTTCGTTTTCCGACTTCTCCACTTCGCACGGTTTTCGGCATCCTTAGTAGTGAATCCATTAGCACGCATATCAAGTACGTCAACCTACCCCGTTATGTACAGTGTTGGCATTTTCCCACTATTCCTTGATTTCTTACCTTCGGCTGTACCTATATGAAGTATCAACCCAGGTTGGGCTCGATCACGGAAATTAAAAATAAAAAGTGGTCTTTGGGGCGGCGGTTAGCTTGAAAATCCAAAATAATAGAACTACAGGGCCGTACTAACATTCCACAGCTGGCACTAGCCGGGCTCCTACGCTTGTCCACGGTGGATTGAGGGTTATACGTACTGGTGATATCGGTATCCAGGATCCTAGCGATATTTGCCTTCACCGCCAATACTTGGCAATTGTGCTATAAGTATGTACTTACAGTACAGGAAAAAACCTCCTAAGCAAAACATGCCATCTTGGAATTAAAACCCACCAGATTGACCTCTAAGTGTATACGTCGTCAATACGTTGATTGATGAGCTCAGCAGCGCCTACATTGGCTGTCATGTCGACGGAGTTTGCGTCAATAATATTAGCTACGCTGATGATATGGTGCTGCTGAGCCCATCGATCGGTGCACTGAGGCGACTCATAAGTATTTAATTATTCTTAAGGAGTAAACTCCAAAAATTTTATAAATTATAACCCAAATGAAAAAATGATGAAGACTTATATGGACAAAATATATAAAAAATTAAAAATGAATGACAGTGATACAGAATACAGATATTGATTGACAAATTATATATAATTTATAATATAATAGTGATTATTAAATACATTGATAATTCCAATAAAAGTATGTTTCTTTCACTGTAAAAACACTGTAATGAGTTTTATGATTTACTGTATTTTCCTACCGATTTACTGAATTTTACATGCGGAACATTGTATTTTTTTCAATATAACCTGGCACTGCACTGCGGGCGACTGCGGCACTGGCAACTAGAGATGCGAAAAACGGCTCACTAGGTATGAGTCCGATATATCAAAACGAATCTGAAATCGGATTTCAGTCTGAAATCGTATCGTATCGATATTCAACACTATACAAACTGATTTTAGAAAACGTATCTCGGCAAAAACTAAATCAACACGACATATCAATATCAAAACAAAACGACGAAAACTCAAACAAATATATATAAATCTAATCATCGCGCAATCGTTTTCTGTTGCTAGTTTTGCAAACCAAACCAATATTTGAAAAATTCGCTTCATCTCTTTCACTCCACCAATCGGTCGCTTAGTTAGAATGAGAGAAAGCGAATCTCATTAGAATTCGCCTCCTTTCATTCTAACTAAGCGATCGTTTAGCGCAGTGAAAGAGATGAAGCGAATTTTCATCAGTTTTGGATTTTGGCGGTTTCTAAGAAACTAAGAATGGCAGATTGAAACGAAACTAAATTACAAGGGACAGGGAATAAGATCTATATCAGAATGCAATTACTTCCATGATAATATTACGCAATTACTAAATGGTAAGACTTGTAATCAGCAATAGTTTTTAAGAATGTTAGATTATATATACATATTGTAATTTTTATTAGCCTGTAAGTCTTACTAAAAATAAATAAATAAATAATACTTAATGAATTGCTAGTTTTGCAAACCAAACCAATATTTGAAAAATTCGCTTCATCTCTTTCACTCCACCAATCGGTCGCTTAGTTAGAATGAGAGAAAGTGAATCTCATTAGAATTCGCCTCCTTTCATTCTAACTAAGCGATCGTTTAGCGCAGTGAAAGAGATGAAGCGAATTTTCATCAGTTTTGGATTTTGGCGGTTTCTATGAAACTAAGAATGGCAGATTGAAACGAAACAAAATTAAAAATTACAAGGGACAGGGAATAAGATCTTTTATCACAATGCAACTACTTCCATGATAATATTACGCAATACTTAATGATAGCTTAAGTTTTGTGTTTACTAAATAGATTTTTTGAATTATTGGAGAGTTTTGATGCACTCTTGACCTTGGTGACACGCGCGGTGTGCGCGTAATGTTATTTTTGTATTCTCGTGAATTATGTAATTGTAAATAAATAGGTATTTTATGATTTCTTAAAAATAGTTGGTGGTGACGGATTATTGTTTTAAATTTTTTATTATTATTATTTTAAATTTTTTATCGTTTAGACTGTAATTAAAAGTGCAAATTTAGTTTGATTTAAACAGTAAACGTAAAAATATCGATCGAAACTAAGGTAAATCCTCTCCGCCAACTACGCCAGAAATCGATTTCTGAAATCGAATTTTGAAATCGATTTCAGTATCAGAAATCGAATTTGTATCGGTTTGCGTAAAAATTTAAAAACGCCCAATCTTACGGCTCACTGAAAAGAAAAGAGACATATAGCTCTTTTGATTGATAGAGCTATATTACTCTTTTAGTTCACTAGTTCATATATATCCTGAGTTCATTTATCTCATCAAGAGAGCTAGTATTAGGTTAGCTTATTTCATTTCAATTCGTTCACGGCTCTAACTCTTTTGAATAGCTCAAAATCTGAACTACAGGATTATTAAGCGATAAGATTAATATGCAAGAGCATGTACTACCACACGAACTTCTTGCGTCGGGTCCTGCGATTCAATTTGGGGGGGCTTGTGGAGGATTTGTTTGCCCCTCGACAGTTAATGGGACGGTGGGATGTTTCGATTTGGACCTCATGTGTCTTCCTAAATTTTCAATATTGCCTGACGAAGTTTTTATAATTTGACGGTAATAATTACATTTGGCCAATTTTGGTTCTGTTTCTTCAAAGTGGTTCCACAGTGCACTTCTTTTTCTATGCAAAGTAGCCACATTATAAAATAATTACTTAAATTAATTGTAATTAATGCCACAAGAGTTACTGTGCCAAGGTATCTTCTGCTTTATTTCTATCCAGTTTAAGATTTAATTTAGCGTGTAACACGCATACTAATATTAATGCACACTCGACTACGACGACGATGTATTAATATTAATATGCGTGTTTGACGGCTTGCAGTGATAATTATTTTTATTATTGAATATTGTTATTCAAAGATGAATTAACATATAATACTATACTAATAAATGTAACTTTTTATTATTCAAAATTTTTTTTTTATTGAACGTATAACTTGTAAGTACATTTAGTGCTCGCAATAGTCGCACTCGCAATGCATGTCGGACGGAACATGCTCAATACTTTTTTGTTCGGCGGTGATCGGCATAGATCGGGCACATTCGGTCGTCGACTGCTTGCATGACATGACGAGACGACACGAGTGAGCTAGATTGAAATCAAAGAGCTAGTTCATTTATAGCTCTCATTAAGGAGCTACACAAGTCTATTGGCAAGGGCAACACCGATCATTCTATTCTATTAGATTTCTAGTAACCAGGCCATAAAATTCCAAAAAAAAATCTATTAGATTCGTTTATTTCGTTTCGTCGCCCGTGAAGTAAGGTCGTGTGCTCCTAATAAGTTTCTAAGTTTCTATTAAATTGTAGGTATTTTGTGGTTCGAGCCTTTTATTTTTAGTGCTTAACGATGGTGAGTATTGTGTTTTTGTAATATTTAATCAGTGTATATTTTATTTACGTGGCCCAAACAGTTTTACTTTTTTTATGAATCTAAAACCCATTTCAGCTATTTCTTGTAAGTTTCTTTTATTTCATATAAGTTTCTTTCTAATTTTATTATTACGTATTTATTGTAATGTAGCTTACGTGTTATTCGTTCTGAATATTTTTTATTATTGAGTGCATCCGAAGGGTTTTCGGCAACTCCAAAATGTACCGCGCTTCGTCGTTGAGTATTCTACTGAACCTTGAACAAAACGCTAGCCCGTCTAGATAGACAATTTAGTGACTTTTTTACTTGGAGCCGGTGGGTAAATTTGGTTACCTTCTTTAAGTTTGCCTTCTTTTGTTTCTACCATAACCTGAAAAAAATTATGAATGCTGCAGTAACTAGAATAAGCTACCTAACTATTTTATCGTTACTTTTTTGTACCTACATAAGCGTATTTTATAGCCAGTTGTTTATATTGTATAAATAGCATTATTACCCTTGCTTAGGTCTACTTTTAAACTTAACCACGCAATTGGATGAGGTTCATAAGTAAAAATATAATAATGTGTTTTCTATGATTGATGTAGGCATTAATTTTAATATTGAATGCACTTAAATCAATTGAAAATTGTTTATAAAATTTATAAAAAAGATGATTTTTTATAAAATAAATTTTGATTGTGGCTATTTATAATTTCAATTTAGGAAGGAACCAAATAAAAAAATGATTATAACCATTATAAAAATCCTTATAATATGTTTGTTGTCTTTGTTACTGTATAATCATGCAATTAATTGTAAAGTGATGAATCAAGCTTTTTTAGTAATTGTTATTTGATTATTATTATTTAATTTTTTGACTGATGGTTGATGATTATTTGAAAAATATTTGTAGGCCTTTTGGACAGAGCAGGATAAGGATATTACCATTTTTATGCATTATCCATGCATTATTTCACTCTTCACACAAATAAATGAATTCGAATCTAAATTACGGAATAAGTTTATACTTTAGACCAGTGGTGGGCAAACTTTTTTAATGGCGGGCCACAAAGCTTAAGAAATTATAGAGGAGGGCCAGAGTAATAGAAAAAATGCATTTTGTGTTAAAGCTTTTAATCAAATTTACACACAAATGTTACAAAATACTTTTTACCCTAAATAATAATTAATTTAACTTTTATTCGAAGGCTCTGCCTAGGCATGTGTGACATATGGAATTGTTTTTGATTCTCCATAATATTTTCGAAAGCAGGTTCCAGCTGTGACGAAGCAACTTTCAGCAGTGCGAAAAGTCAATCGGTTTCTGATTGAGTTTTTCCACAATTTCATAGTAGAAAAAGTCTGTTCGCACACATAAGACGACGCAAACATCGCCATAATTTTTTGGACGTGAGCAATGATCTTTGGGAATTTAGCTTTCGGTAGCTTTCTATAAAAATCTTGTGGAATTCAAGAACAATTGCTTTAAATGGGTACTGCGCTGTATTTCAATAATTTCCAATTGCAATTCAGCAGATACATTTTCTGGATCTACATTAAATGGCATCGAGAAACATCTAGCGATGATTGAATGTTCTTAAAATCTTGAAACCTAGTTTTAAATTCTGTGTGAAGTTTTTTCAATGCCTGACTGAATTCGAATCGAGGACCCTCGGCGGCCGGATTAAATACTTTCGCGGGCTGGAGTTGGCCCGCAGGCCGTACTTTGCCCATCACTGCTTTAGACATTCTTTTGTTTTAATAATGAAAATTTTATTAGAAACCATTTCTTTTAAAGTGATTTATATTAAAGTAATGTAATAACTAGAATCACTTAGGGGTTTTTATATATCATAATTTGGTGGCAAACTAGTCATAATAGTCAAAATGTTGAAATGTCAAAAAAGTGCATATAGCAGATATTGGTTTGACAACGACAATATCATAGGTGAATCTAGACAAATTCTTAGTTTTTTTATTACAAAGGCATGCCAACCACGGGTTTGATTCCCGTCCAGCGTCTGGGTGTTTATGTATAATACGTATTTATTTACAAATAAAAAGTTTGTATGTCAGTTGTTTAGTGCCAATAACATAAGTGCTATGCAACTTAGTTTGGGACTAAATGGCGTTATGTGAAAAATCTCAAAATATTTATTTACTTATTTAAATTGTTATCTGGGTTTTATTATAATTTTATTATAAACTAACTGACCTGGCAAACTGTTGTTCTGCCATATTAATAAAAAAAAAGTAGCCAATGTCCTTCCCCAAGGTCAAAACTATCTCTATACTGAAATTCATCGAAATTGGTGCAGCGGTTAAAATGTAACAGATTTCTGGGATATGGGTGTAGTTATAACAGCACAAAACTGTGACCACTATTATGGTGTGTCTTTAGGGAGACCATGGGCGATGGATACCAGAGGGAAGTGGGGACGAGTGGGTACAGTTGATTTTTTAAAATCTACCCTCCATTTATCTATGCAGGGCTGGAGAAAGAATACTAACCTCTGCGGCCGGGGTCGGCCTGTCGTAAAAGGCGACAAAACAACCCTAGCTATGTGGTAGGGCTACAAGCTCGTCTGGATGGCAATATGTATATATTTACTAAAAAAAACTATATATGTAGTGTATCAGTGATGTAGTCGTTTGAAAGTTATGAGCGTACATACGTTTCGAAGATCCATTTTTACTAATATAGTTATGTAATTAACATGTTAATATTAATTAATGATAACTATAGTTTAAATAGTGTGATATAGTATAGGATACCCTCCAGTGATTATATTAAAATGTATCTAAATTAAAAACAGAGAGAGTATCAAGTATCATTATTAAAGAATAGTTGACCTGCAAATGTTCTGTCATATGAATTTAAAAATAGCCATTGTCCTTTACCAAGGTCTAATCTATGACTATACCAAAATTCATCAAAATTGATTCAGCGGTTTAGGCGAAGCGTACCAAATTAACAAACAAACTCACTTTCGCGTTTATAATATTAGTTAGGATAGCTCACATATGGCAGAATTTTTACCTACTTACTTGACACTTGTCATTCTATTTTGGACAATTCAAACAATATCTTTACATTGCCTATGTGTTATTCTGATGTATAAGCTATATTATTGTATAGTTACACTAAAATCTATTCAGTAGTTTTTGCATGAAAGAATAACAAACATCCATACATACAAACTTTCGCGTTTATAAATTAGTAAGGATGACACTATAGCCTTTAAGTGGCCTATGTCCTGTAATGGGCAATGTAAGGCTGTTGTTGATGGTTGATTTCTATTTCAAGAAACATGTCTACATCATAGTTAATTGTAAATTATTAAACTTATTAAATGCATAGATTGTAGAAATGTGTTTATGTACATTGTAGAAATTTTCATTCTTTTATATTAGTATTTATTAATTAAAAAATTTTAAAATTAAAAAAAATTCTACAATATACATAAATATCATATTTCTATAGTAAATACTTTAGAAATTTTACTCTTTTTCTTACATTTGTCATCTACCTGTGGTGTGTGTGGTGAAGTAGTTGTGGTTTACCATATTTTTAAATTCTATTGATATTATTGTTTGATGTCCAGAGTTCTCTAACACCACCGCCATCAGGCAGAATAAGAAAATGCCCTAAAAGAATCCTCAAGGCTCGATTTGTTGCAAACCCTTCTGAGTCTACTAATTTCACCGATTTGGCTCCAATATCTTCAAGCTCATCATACAGTAGTGATGATATCTCACCCACAGACTCTGATGATACAAATCTATATAGGTAAGCCATAGCCAAAATGTTGAAACGGTTTGATGGAGGAAACGCAGGACAGTGACTATTTACTATATTAATAAGAGATAGAATAGATATCCTATAAGATTAATGATGCCAAACCGTGGTGCTGCTTTAGGACGTAACAATATACCTGTTGTGACCATTAAAGTGTACCATTGAATACCCGCTTCTATAAGGCAGGCTCTTAAACAGTTTAAGAAAGAAATGTTGGTATGGCTGGTTTTTTATTTCAATAATAATGTATTATTTTATTAATGTGTTTTTATAAATCTTCAGTATTACATTAAATCACACAGACTTAGGTATCATGGACACTTTAATGGAAATAATTAATTATAGACATGCAATAAATAATAGCAAAGAATATGTCATTGTAATCAATTCAATTATAATAATGACATTAATTTTTAAATACTGCCATATATTATGTTATTGATATGTGAAATAATGAAAGTAATTAGAGAGCACAAAATTATATAAACTATATAAAATAATATAAATATTAAGATTTTTTCTATATTTTTAAACAAACTTGTATGTCAGAAATGGTGAAACATGTACTTCATTAATAAATTTTGATAAATCACCTGTGTATTTACCATGTTTGTTATAAATAAATACTTGTATTTGTATTAATCAATCGATTCAAGAGAAATTAATTCTTTATCTAGGATAACCCAGTGTTTAATTATGATATCTAAGTTTTATTTTGAAATCCTTGGTCTGGTTTTGATTGCAAAAATCAGAATGAATGACTGCTGTTTGTCTCTCAATCCTGGTGATATTGCAAAACAAATTAGAAGTTTGTGGTCTTAAAATAACAGGCCGTTACTGCATGCATCTGTTCATACCACAGTCCATAAATATTTTAAAAGATTGTTGTTAAATGACTATAAGTTTTTTAAGTATATACTTATATACAATAATAGTATATACCTAATACTGTTGTTAAAATATGTTCCAGAAAAGCACCGGTTAGTTCTTACCATCACAATAAAGATGAAAATGTGAATGTGCCTAAACCGCCTAAACCGGCAGTGAACCAAAAAGCAGTGTCCCCAAAAAAGAAAATAACTAATGCTGATCATGGTAATAAAAGTATGTATTGATTCAACTAACTATAAATACGAAAATAATCATAGTTTGAAAAATAATCAGGTTAAATATAAAAGAAAATGTTTGTGATTTTATTATATCTGCTATTTATTGCCCATAATGTCCCACTGTTGAACTAGGGAGAGTAGACAATATTTCCTCCACACTTATCCAAGGTTGATTGATGGTGACATCTGGGTCAGATTTTGGATGCATTTGTCTACACTTTTTAAAAAATATTATTAAGTACAAACTAATACCATTCTTTTTACCATTGTTATCTCATAAGATGCATGTGTGTGCACTATTTTCACTATTTTCATTTGCACTATTTTCTCCTAAATACTATTCATAACAGTTCTGATTCTATCTTATCACCACCAGAACTACCTGATATCCATCAGATTAGTTTAAGAGAGCTTATTACTTATTTCTACTTTTGTGTTTAGTGAAGCATGGAGCTCCACTGTTTAATTGAAGTGATTTTATCCGTGCAGGGGCGGAGAAAGAATACTAACCTCTGTGGCCGGGGTCGGCCTGTTGTAAAAGGCGACAAAACAACCCACCCTAGCTACGTGGTAGGGCCTCAAGTCCGTCTGGATGGCGACCACCTTTGGTCTTAAGTATGCCGCCATAATAACCTTGTGTTGTGTTCCGGCATTAGTGACCCAAGTTCCTGTACCCTTATGGGAAAGCAGCGTGTTCGCGATGCCACTGGCGTTGCATACACCTATAGGCGACGGTAACTGCTAAATCCTAAGCGGGCCGTCAGCCTGTCTGCTGTTCTATAACTATAAAAAAAAAAACTTCTTATGGGAGGGTAAACCGCTTCAATACGTAGTTACGGTGCCAGTCTGTCTGGCTTCCCTTTCTCTCACGCATACGACAGCGGTAGGCAGGCTCCTCCTCTCTCACTCTAACCCACAGCGCTAGATCTATTCGAATTGCGACTTTATTACAATGAAAAACAGTTGAGTTTTTTTTCTTTATAAAGTATCTACATTAGGGAATAATTTATTTTAATATAATTTTGAAACAGTTTTTACTGTTGAGAATAATTTTGGATATCATCATGGAAACCTTTTAAAATGTTTAATTTTCAACTTTGAGTCTAAATTTTATTTATAGATTTCGTTATGGGTCTCATGTCGGTTCCGGGTTCGAATCCTGATTTGGTTTTGACTCTGACGTGATTTTTTTCTTTTTTATGTGAAATAGTTGATGTTATATAAACATTATTTCATTAGAATGATGTAAATAATATAAATAAATATTTATACATATATGCTTTGATTATTTGTTAAGTTGCTTTCATTTATCCTATTTTTACATAATCTACACAATAATAGGTTTTTGACTAAATTTCGGTTTTTAAATTGTATTCTGTATATATTTGGAATAATTTGAGTTATAATTTTGAACTTCGAGTCTAAATTTTGTGTATAGATTTGGATATTGGGTCTTGGGTCGGTTCCAGATTCGAATTCTGATTTACTAAAAATGATAATTTATAATTAATGGTGTCAAATATTTGATATATGTTGGTGAAAATATTGGTCATATAAAAAAAATCAGTAGTAAACTCCAACGGTGCTGACTAGAATCGGTCTGGAACACTCCAAAAAATTTTTGGGATCCACGTACAAAGCACAAGGATCCATCTGGAACATGAGCAGGGGGCAAATACGCTACTTGCTTGGGGCCTTTACCGGGCACTTTGGAACCAACAACATGTTCATGTAGATGGGTCTAACCGTGACACCTATGTGCAGGTTGTGTGGGGAACATACAGAACGCATGGAACACCTACTGTGTACATGCGATACATTGGCCAGGAAGCGAATGAATCTTTTGGGGGTAGGATATCCGACACCGGAAGACTACAGGCTCCTATCTCCATATCTCATTGTTAGGCTCATGAAGCAAATCTTCAATGAGATTGGAGAGGAGTGACTGCTATCTAGGGGAACACAAAAGATCCCATTGGGTCGAAGTGTCCGAGATAACCCTCGGCCCCGAAATAAGATAAGATAAAACTCCAACGGTGGTGGCCATCCAGACGAGCTTGGGGCCCTACCAAGTAGCTAGGGCTTACCCTACCTCAAAAATTTTGACAAAACTACTTATAGTTTTGTCGCCTTTTAAGACAGGCCTACCTTGGCCGCAAAGGTTAGTTACTCCGCCCCTGCACCGGGAAATACAAAGAGAATTTCATTTCTTCTACTTCACTTCAACATTGTGCTGATGTAAAATTGAGGACAAAAGTTTTAAAACATATATTAATAAATTTCCAGATCAAGTTAGCACAATTGCAAGTGCAGCTCAATGTCAAACCGAAGTTCATTTGTGCAAGGAGTGTGTGTGCAGGGCAGACAAAAGAACACAAATTTCTACAAGGTTAGTAAATTAAATAATAACATTATATAATACATGATAGACATTATTACAGCAATTAATGGATCATCACATGTTTCGCCAACATATGGCATACAATATGTGGATGTTAAAATACAAAGTGTTTGAATAAGTTGATTCCTTCATATGTCGTACAATTAGTCGATAATTCTACATTACTGTATTTCATCAATCAGGATTCATTATGCAATATGCATTCTATATTAGTTTGAATTATAAAATATTTGATTGCACTAAACAAATTAAATAGCTTTTTAAAATCTATTTGAATGCTTTGAGCAGTTATTAGTATCCAGTCTTCAGCATTTCTTTTTAATACTGATTTGAGGGTTTGTAATTTTGAATTAATTGTTTACAATATTCCATTGATTTCATTCCTTAGATAGATATCTATGTTGTACAATATTGTATATGTTATTATGCAACAATTATACTTAAAATAGTTCCTAATATTGGGACTTAGTTTACAGTTCATAGACAATTGACGACCTCGGTGGCGTAACGGATAACGCACTTCGGTACGCTTGCGGAGGTCACGGGTTCGATTCCCGTCTCGCGTCTGGGTGTTTATGTATAATATGTATTTATTTACAAAAAAAAAAGTATATAAGTAGTATATCAGTTGTCTAGTACCCATAACACAAGTGCTATGCTACTTAGTTTGGGACTAGATGGCGCTGTGTGAATTGTCAAAAAAAAAATTAACCTAAATAATTACACATAAATTATTGATTGAAAGTATTACAGGTGTGCCATAAAAATGTGTTTTATTTTATTTTGCTATTGATAAAATATTGACATGATTCGGAATTAGTCCTTATCAGAGATAACGTTTTTGTATTCCAATAATTTATTTGGAAGTGATTACTACACTTTGTGCATGCACCTTATGTGGCAAACTTGAAAATAACTAATAAATGATAATAATTAATATAGTGTCACAATTTCACACACCGCCATTTTTTCCCCAAGTAAGCACCAGAGCATTTGTGTTTTAGTTACTAAGTAACTGATATACTAGTAATATACTTTTGTATTGTAAATAAATAAATAGTTATGTTGGGACAATTTACGCAGCACCATAAAATATAGTCTCTTAAGTAATTGGCTTAGCACTGGTGTTATGAGTACTAGATAACTAAATATATACTTTTCTTTTGTAAATAAATACATATTGTACATAAAAACCGGTAGACGTTCCAATCTAATAAAGCTGTGGCGCAGAAGTTGTTATATATACATACATATTACATATGTGTAGTTATATTGTATGATACACTTTTCCTTAATTTGCTCTTAAAAAGCTTACTTGTATTTATGTAAACATATGCTATTGCAGATGTTTAGTGCACATACATAGAAGTTGATGGTTGTTCTTTATTGTTTCTCTCAAACTTCTAGCCATTCATTTGTCTGTGTGCTTGTGTATGTGCACAATCATCTCAAATCTTTTCCTTGGTTGCATCTACAGTTTTCACTTTAGAGACCAGGATCTGCTGCTTTAGTTCCATTTGTTTCACCTAAAAACAAGCACTTTTGTATAATAATATTTTCTTAGCGTTTGTTTGTCACAATAACTAACAGCAAACTATACTTTGAAGTAAAGTATTCAGTTGAAATTAAGGAGGAAAGTTCAGAAAATGTATGTTTGATTCATTCAGTAGTTCAAAAATGGTCATATGTAACATCAGTACAAATTATATAATATCAATTTATATTTACACAAGTTGTACCAATTCATAAAAATTGCTTTTTATGTTTACGAAATCATGCTTAAAACATCAAAATCAATCAATAAAAAATGCCAAAAAAAAAAACATCACGGGATTAATGGACTAATTAATAATTAACTAAATTATTTTTAAAAATCTTGGTTATATTATTTTTCCTTTACTGCTCTATATTGCTCATGCCACACCAGAGTTTGTATATATTTTAGTTCTTCGGCTGCTTTTGAATAAGCACTTGACTTTTTGGGGTTTGCTTATGTATTTAACAAAATTCTCATCGCTTGCCAGTTTTCTTAGCTTTGCCAGTTCTGATGGAGGTTAAGACCTTACCTCTCCATGTGCTTGTTTGTGATTGACTAAAATGAGTGTTTACTATAAGTTTCTTGCAAAGCGAATTGCCAACTATTTTGTTTGTGTAAAGCAATTTATTTCAGTGTGAGTACATGTCAATATGTTGATGTGTTCCATTCGTGATATAAGGACAGTCTTTTTATGTCCTTTATGTTACCACTATACATGTCACCAAAATATATTAGAAGTGGCATTTCTTGCATTCAATGTTCGTTAAGGATAAAAATGTTGTGTATATGGAATTTCGTACCATCCATATTGGCGAATAGAATACGATTGAAATGTGATTGAATGACACAATTTGATCTGGAGAGAAACACCCTAGGGACCAACATTCACATGAAAATTTGATGGGAGTATTATGAACATAATGAAGGAAATTGACAACGTACCACCAGGTAACTAAGTTGTATCAACTCAATTTACAATTTTATTGTCGCCTGTATATGTGAATGGTATTTTGAACCAGAGAAAACGTCTTGAAAAATACAGCGCAAAGATGCAGATTAGCTAAGGCCTTGGCCCATTGGAATTTTTTCTATTGGTTATTATTTTTTATATAAGTACGAAAGATAATAAGGATACTGGGATACTGTTAATGTAAGAATCATAATAAAATCATAAAAAAATAGTTCGTATGTATTTTGCTGCTGGACTGTGGAAGCTTTATTAGTGTTATATTATGTGTTAGAGACCTGTTATTTTATTAAAATATGAACAAGTTTGAGACCTAAGAAACTTTTTAAAAACTTTTACTTATTTTTAAAACTTTTATTTGTTTTATTTGCAAAAAAATATGTCATTTGACATGCTAAAAAATAGAATGCCCAAACATTTATATTTAAATGAGCGAAATTTTCGAAGAACTTCATAAAAATATTATTTCTTGTGAAAATGTTGGCGTCTTCATAGCAAATATCTAAAAGCTTGACGCTCCCCAGATTTACTGTACAATTTATCGCTTACCACTATAAAAAAAGATGGAACAATTTAATATGAATAAAACTGGCCTACCTATCACGCGGCGGCAGAAAATTAGGTTCTCAAGAAAATGATCGGGAAACATTGTTGAGCTGGAGCTGAAGAGCTCACTGTCCAATGTTACATGTTACATGTTCTATAAAGACGTCTCAGTTGATACTTTTTAGAGAGTATTGAAAGAATGGGATATGGTTTTCACACTACTAATCAAAAGAAAAAGAGATTCAAGTTTCCTCTTGTCCACCAAAATTGGACCTTCGATTAGTGGCATAGTAGTGACAGTATGGCATGCAGCACATTGATATGTGTGTAAGGCAACAAAGATATGGCTTTGTGAAAAGGCCATCCTTACACTGGAATAGCCATCAAACAACCCAGATTTGTCGTGATGGACTCTGTATGGTAGAAAATTAAAAGAATCCTTCTAGATTATTTAACTGATGGTTGTGGGGTTGATTTTAATCATTATACAACGCATAAAAGTTGTTGCGTCTTGTTTGATTTATTAGTAGTAGATGAACTATTTTGTTTGGACTTCTATTGTAATTTTTTAATCATCGCTAAGGTTTGAAAAAAACTATGATTTTTTTTTATTTTTTTTTATTGCGTAGGACAGCAGACAGGCTGACAGCCCGCTTAGAATTTAGCAGTTACCGTCGCCTATAGGTGTTTGCAACGCCAGTGGCAAATTTTAGTTTTAATTTTGGCACGATTTTAGAGTTGTACCTTATAATATACTTGATATTTGTAAGAATGTAATCCTAATTATGTTTCACAACTGGGTGAGCACTAGTATAATTGAATCAATTATTAAGCTAAATGACCTAAGAAGTACTTAGTCTATGACTTCTTACTATGATTGAGTTGCTAATCTACGACTCATAGTAGATATAGAGTAGAATAGCAAAAGAGCAAAGGAATAACGCCTTATGGTACTTTTTTTTAGGAATAAGGGCCAGACGGGTGGCTTCATGTCTTTTTACTCTGGTTTTCTTCTAAAATAATATGAATAGAGGGCAAAAACGTATAAGGGTTTACACCCTGTGACAGTGCTCATAATAAATATTATATAACTTTGATTCCAAAGTATAGGATAGACTGCTCGTACAAATAATTATGCTGTATGTTATTATTTGTAAAGAAATATTAATGTTATATTAGTGTAGTGTAACATTAATGTATGTTAATAATATCTAATATTTTACAAAAAGTTTTATCTAATGATGCCTTTCGATTACTCGTCCGATTAACATTGTCATCCACAAGTCAAAATTATTTATTGCTTTAATTATCTTAATTAATATATTTCTATATTTATTATAAGTATAAAATGACTTAAAATGTACGAACTACTTAAGCGTTTAATAGAGCTGCCAACCTACATTAGCGTAAAATAATTTGTAATTTACTTTCACAGATTTCAAAATTTCCTCATGAACTATAGTGAGGATGAAATATATGTTTACCGAAGAAGATTAAAATTTATATATACATACCATTATGCATACTTGCTGGTGGATTTAAGACATCTACAAGAAATGGATCCCATACTAGCTGATTTCTTAATTCATACACCAATGCAGGCGTTTGAAATATTCAATGAGGTTCGTGGATTGTCCATAAAGTCTTAATTTGATTTGGTGGAAAATTCTCACTAATGTTATATATAGCTAACTGAAAATTGCGTACAGATAAAAATTGTTGATTGTATTGCAACTGAAGCTTGTTATATTGCAAGTCGAGAAAATGAAAAAGGGGTGGGTTGGTTTCCAAAGTACCAATCCATTTCCTTCTTTCTAATTCCTTTGAGGATGTCCCTGGGTTTTATCTAGGCAGAATCAAATAAGTTAGGATCTTATGACTTATTCCTCCTATTATTTATATGTATGTCTATTATTGAACAGACATTGAAACTTTTGTACACTTTGCAGGTTGCTACATCCTTAATTTTCAATACGTTTCCAAGCCGCAAACGCTTAGGAAAAAAAATATTTATTAGAATAAACAAAGGACTTCCGCAGCTACAACTCGCTGATCTCAAACCAGCATACTTAGATAAATTTGTAAGATTTGTGGCGGTCGTTGTGTCGATTTCATCAGTTTTGCCCAAAGTAAGCCTTGTGAAATATCAGTGTAAAAGTTGTGCATACATAATCGGGCCTTATGTACTGAATGAGGCTAGTTCAACGTTAGAGGATCCCTGTCAAAAATGTCGACGCCCTGGATCTTTCCACGTAAGGTTTACTCATTTATATTATTTCTCTATTAATTAAAATAATTCATAAAGGCCGGGAGGTCGTGGTCAAACGAGTTTTAGATGGGTCGTGCTTTGGTCTCAAATGGTTTCATGATGAACGTACTATGTACTATTGAGGAGTGCTCACATGATGTATATTCACTTGATTTTTACCTGTATTATAATAAAATTTGTTGAATTTAAATTCAGAAATAAAAATTTTGAAAATATAAAAAATGTTTTAAAATTGTAACAATATTTTTGAGGAGACTTGTTTACATATATTATTGTATTAAATTATGTAGATGGTTACTATCTGCTCAGAGGTGGTTTCAGATAAGACCTCTATGTTAAAATATCTTATTTTATTTTCAAACATTTGGAGTATTTTAAAAAAAAAGCTTATTAAATATCTTAGTTTTTATAATCGTATCTTTTTCTAGTTAATTGAGGAACAACCTATCTATAACCAATATCAAAGAATAATAGTACAAGAAAGATCCAGAGCATGTTTAAGTGGATATAGCTCACAAAAGCTAACATGCATACTAAGAGAAGATATGTGTAATACATGTAAAGCGGGCGAGGAATATGATTTTGTAGGTATATACAGAAAAATCCACGATACCTCGATTGATCGGAATCAGGTAAATTAACTACTTGAATCAATTTTGTGAATAAATTTTGCCGTGTCTATTGTACTTAATATTATGACAAATAAATGCTACTGTTGTGTATTTATAAATGATGTATAAATGATGTCGCGTTATTGAATTGAATAAGTTGCTTGGCATTTCTTAAAACAATAGGGTTTCCCAAACTTTTTCATTCTGTTACCCTTTGATGTTACTTCTTATTTATCTCTATTCAAGCTTTGAGCAGGTGGTATGGAAACAAATGTACAGTTTTTAAACTACATATTGTAGATGTAATACATTTTAAGAGGTACTACGGGCAATCACTGTTCTAAGCCATGAATGGTGCTAGATTGATTGCGTCGGTTAGTAGACCAGCAGTAAAAATACCCTGATCCCCAGGCAGATCAGGGCCACCTGAGCAGTCAATATTTATTAGCCCTATCTAGTTAATCCATTTGTATCTCAATTTTAATACATAATATGTGTAAGTAGAAATATGACTTGAGGCAATGTGAGTTTAATAAATCCTATAAAAATAATTCACGCGTGACAATTTTAATAGAACAACAATTGTAAAGGTATGATTATTCCAGGCAAATCTTAAACTCGAATCAGTAGTGTTGATAAACTTTTTTGAAGAGTTTTCATATGAAAAATCCTGCGATTCGTTCACATATGAGGAAACATGTCAAATAATAAATTTATCTAAAGATGAGCGCATCGCTGAACGAATTAAGTTTAGTATTATACCGTCCTATCCTGGCTATAGCTCCCTCAGGAGGGTTTTGGTTTTAGCTTTGTTTGGTGGTGTACGCAACGAAGCCGGTAAGTTTCATTCTTATACTGTACAAAGCCTGTCGTAAATACTTCTTACGCCTACATTATATAGTTATACCGAGGTACTCAATTATTTTTTTGTCAATAACTGGATGTGCTTTTAAACTTCTCCCTGATATATTCATTTCTAGTTTTGTCCATTTTGTAACTCCCAGACTATGCCTCGGCATTAGATTCCCTGAATCATGTAATCCTTTGGTTCTTTGGTTTATCATTTTATTAGAGCAGTCTAACATGTAGTTAGGAAGAAACCTTTAGACAAAGACAGTGTTAATTTTAACAAAATGTATATATTTAAAATATCATTTTAATTTAACAATGATTTGTGTATACCCTATCCACTTTACCAAAAAATAAAATGTAAACAAACAAACCAGTGTTTCTCAAACAAAGCTAGAATAAAACAACATGGCGGGTATAATCCGACCGTAATAAAAAACACTCCTTTCAATCGACAATAGTACGTTGAATAGTACACTTTTAATTACCAGCATATAAAACCAGTAAGAGATTTGGAAACATTGTCTTTTTAGGTTCTTTATAATGTAAGCTAGTTATTACAATTAATGTTGTAAATATGTAAATTTTATATGCATTAATATTTATCATTCATAATTGTAAAAATAAATTTTTTTTTTCTAAAAGTAAGGAATAGTAATATAAAAAATAAGAATATAGGAGATATTTCTAATAAATAATTAAAAATTGCTATGATAATTTTTATATCATGTTGATTATTATAAAATCGACACCCAAAAAATCCTTTTTACGATTTGTTTACATTTTATTTTTTGGTAAAATGGATAGTAGTAATGTAATTTTAATAATAGTAGTTTTATAGAACACGATTATATTTTATTATAATTACTATTATTAATAATAGAAAATGCTGAAGAATTAGTGAGGGGTGATATAAACATTATATTTTATGGAAATAGTAAATTATCGAAGACGGAGATTCTGGAATATGTAAAGGACGTAAGTCAATATTTAGTTTAGTAAATTAAGTAATAAGAGACCAAATGTTCAAACAATGTGGCCTACCAGTATCTACGGAGCCAAGGTATAGTTATCAACTTAAGTGAATTTTCTAAGGAAACATACAATTTGTTAATATTTATATCAACTAATTTTGAATTAGATGAAATTAATAAAAATCCTAATTATTGAGGTAAATTTTTATTTGCAACTTAAATGATACAGAATTTCAGCTGTTCTCTATATATACAGCTATATATAAGGTATTAAGAGTAGAAAATAATTTTTCATCCGTGTTGCTGTTTTAAAATGATATTAGATATTTTTTTAAGTTTCAAATATAACTTGTAATCTTTAATTTTTATTTCACTTTCATTCTCAGGTTGCCCCAAAGAGTGTTTTCACAGTTGGAAAAGACTTGCTCGCAGAGGATTTGACATCCAATATTAAATTAGGCTACAATGAAAAGTAAGTAATAATAATTAAACTCATGTTTTTAAGTTTTTAATCTCAGCTGCTTAGCTCTAACAGTCTAAAGTTAAAAATTAAATGGACTGATTAATTATTAGGGGTATGCGAATATCGTTCGAATCGCCTCGAATATAAATATTCGACTCGAAATTTAAGTCCAATAATTCAAATTTTCGGATTATTCGAAATTCGACAAAAATCGAGTAATTTCGAATAATTCGAAAAATTTCAAGTAATTCGCGAATAAACAGAACAACCCGCGAATTATCGAAATATCACTGGATTTTCTATTGTTTCCAATTAGACTTTCATTACATCGTGAATCAAAATTCTAGATACTAATAATATTGGCAAGAGATCTTTTCAATTCATTTTGGTTTTTATAATTATTAATTTCCGTTTGAAAAAAATTTATAAGAAAAAGGTCGTAACATGCAATATTTTAAAATACTCGAAATTAATTTTCCAAGATTTTTTTATACATACTCTTAATTTTTTTGTTCATGAAAAAAATAATCAACTTGGTCATTTTCGTCTATTATATCGATTAATTATTATTTCATTATTTAATAATAATTAATCTATAATAATTATAATTAATAAATATATAATAATATATAAATATAATCAATTATTTAAAAGTCGTTAAGTTTCGAATCGAATATTAATTTTAATTCGATTCGGAACGAATAATTCATAAGTTCGAATTATTCGTACACCCCTATTAATTATATATTTGTTTCCTTTTGTAATTTTTAATTTATCGCTGTTATCGGTATTGGTAGTATATGGTCGCTAAATTTACAGTGAATGGACATTGGAAGCAGGTGCATTAGCGTTGGCCAACAACGGCTTTTGCCTTATCGACGGAATCGATGATATAAACACTAAAACCCTGAACACTATGGTGAAATGCATGGGAGACCTGCAAGTTGTTACCATTAACGAAAACAATATTGTCAATACTCTGAAGGCCAGGTATGTGTATTGTCACAGATTACATATTAAATGAAACATGAGAGAAGTGACTAAAATGTTTTCTAGTTATTCTGTATATGTTCCTGATTGAAAATATTGTTTTCAGGTGTTCTGTTCTCGCATCAGTTAACCATTCCGCGGGTGCATACAACCCCGCTTTAGGTTTTTATGGAAACGTGAATTTGAGCTTGAAAATAACGTCGCATTTTGATGTACTATGCTTGCTACGCGACGATGGACCGAAGTCGGTCGCTCGTACTGCTCAGTGAGTAAAACATTTATACACGTCATTTTTACACTTTTTTTATTGTTGTGCAAACAGGGTAATCACTTGCCGTCTGCGCAGGGGAACCGGAACCGGAGTCACTTATACTGGAACAACACAAGGTTGTAGGTCTACCATCTGGGGTTGCTTAGTCGCCCTGTACGACAGTTACCGCAGGTTTAATGTCCTTACGCCGTCCTTACACGGTGTTTTTACAATACGCATCGTCAACATGATCAAAGTTGTGTAAAAGGCTAAATGAGATCTTGTCCAACTAATTACAACATTTTTTTATCAGACGTAAACGGACCTCGAGTGAAGAAGAAATGCTAACCTTTGGATTTCCGGATAATCAGGATGATGATTACATACCTCAAGCTATACTCAAGAAATATATTCTATTTGCTCGGACAAAAGTACACCCAAAGATACAGGTATTAGTCAATACAACTTTGTCATTTATATCTTCAATGTATCCACTTGTTTGACGTGTGTTATAATTGACTAGTTAGTTTCTATTTCAGACGCGGACCTTTAACAATAATTTTAAAAACAATTAAGCAGAATTATACATACCGTCACGAGTTTTGAGTGCTCGACGAAAGTAGTGGGGAGACTTGCGCATATGTACACTCGCGTTCATAATTATTACGAGTCATATTATTACGACGCAGATGTGCGGATGGTACGCGGGAGCGGTAAGCGACTGATAAACCAATACGGCGGCGGCGCTAACCATCTCACCCGTCGCTCCCCGCACCTCCCGCCAAACAGATACAAAAAATTACAACTGCGCATTCAAGGTCGGCGCTCAAAACTCGTAACGGATATTATACTAGCAGAAGCGAGTGCTTTTTACCATTCTTGGAACTCGTTCGCTTTGCAATTGTCTTTTATTTTTCCTCTATGTAATGAATTGTTAATGTAACTCCGTTGAGAGCAAGTATAAATAACTATATTTTTCTCCTAGTCTATTTCTATTTATCTCATAGCTCACGCTCGTGATTTTTTTCTAGAAGCAGGAGGAGCGTTTTTTGACCGATTTTTATAAAAAAGTAAAAGAGGCGGCGGAGATGGCAAACGCTACCCCCGTTAACGCATGTTATCTCGAGTCTTGTGAGTATTATATAATATTATATTATTTATGTATATAATGAAACAAGTGAAGTGAAATGTTGTTAAATTACTGTTCAAGAAGAAACCGTTATGGTGGAAATGTTTATTTTTAATAAACTCTTCTAAACCTAGTTACGCACAAAGAAAATAAATCTCAGATAATTAATATTATATTTAAAGAAATTGTTAAGCTGTTTAGCCATGTTCTGTGCTTGTTCCTTATGACAGGTGTAATAAATCCAATTAATTGTCCGTTTTATGTGAGCACGTTTAATGGTCTGTTTAAAAACGTTAGTCTGGCTTTATTTGAAATAATGGAGCCAACTTTTGATTTCGTTACAGTTTGCTGTAATGATACATTTCTGTTACACTAGTGTTCCGCCTGGCCCAGGCGCATGCTCGTATGCATTTGCGCGAGGAGGTCAATATCAGAGACTCACAGGAAGCCGCCGCCATCAAGCTTGGCTTTTTTGTGAACTCCCAAAAGCCCACTGTCCAGAAGGCCATGAAGCAGGTTAGATTTTACGTTTCTAAAAGTAACAATATTATTATTTCACTCGTTATCACACAAACACGCGCACGCACGCACACCACACACACACACACACACACACACACACACAATACGCACGCGAATTCACTCCAGCACCTAATAATTTTTTTTAATTCTTTCAGGTATCGTTCACGGAATTTGGATTTCAGTAGAAGAAAATAAGAAGATATTATAAATATACAAGAAATCTCTTGCAGTGATTTAAAAATATAACAAGTTACTATGAAATTATGTTAATATAGTTATTATAATTAACATTTTTTGATGTAATAATACATAATTGTTAAACACCTGCCGTTTTTATAGCATAATTAAAACTGGTGTTTATTTACTCTGGCTGGCTCTATAATCTGCAAAATAGCGTCTAGTTGTCTTTTTTTTATAACTGTCATGTTTGTTTTGTTAGATAATACTTTCTTTAGTTGCTAGTTTATTTTTCCAATAATTGTTCTCATTGCCAATGTACTGATTTAATACAATAAAGTTTAAACAGACTCGCTGTTTTACTAAACCATTTTATATGATAGGCTAGTTAACAAATTTCTAAACTTGTCAATTCATAAAGCTCTTAACAATATGTGCGATAGCTCATTTGAATCGGAATTACATCTAGAAAAAGGTCTCGAAGATGTATTGGCAGATAAAAAATGCAATTGTAATTAACAAAATAAGATGAATAGAAAATAACATTTCGTTTTTTGTTAATAACTCAAAAACTATTAATATTTAAGGACTTCTGAAAAAGATCCTTAAAGACGAGGAAATTAAGCCAGCTCCCGGAACTCTACCTCCTTTATTTATAATTTTTATTTAGCTCTGTTAATAGGGCCCCGCCTAGCCGTAACGACATGGGCGCACTGCCGCTAAAGGCAACGTACTACATAAAATATTTTTTATAGTAACAAATATTAATTTAAAAATTTGAATAAATTATGATATCATTTAGATACTTGAAAGAATAAATCTCCATAGGAAATTTTTTTGTCAATTTTTCAAAAAGTTATACATTTGTTAAACTAAAATCTTAAATAACAGTAAACGAGTTAAATAAATATTAATTAAAACATAGATAATTTAAACTATATGAGATACGAATACGATGTAAAGCTTAATTGGTAGATATTTTATCACTGTTCAAAATTGTTCAAAATTGCTTTAAATTCCTTGTTTAATAAGTTATAAATATATATTAATTCAAAAAGTTATATAGAGGCATTGAAGCAGTCTTGAATATGAAGTAATTTATTTTGATAAGGATTAATATCAAGATACAAATAAAGAGCCTTTCCTAGCGGCGGCATTTCAATTAAATTTTTGAAATATAAGAACACTTATTGTGACGTACCCATAATAATTAGACATAATTATGCTGTCGCGACATTTTTTGTAAATAATGATGTGTTCTGCAAAGTCGTAGTATTAGATCCTTACCATGGAGTTACTAACGAAATTAGTTTTTGTCGTACTGACCACTTTGATCTGAAATATCGGTATATTTACGAGTTCCAACGTGGCACCAGTGCTGCAGAAACAGCTCGAAGGATTAATGATGTGTGCGGCGCTGGTGTCGCAAAAGAAAGCATGGTACGATTTTGGTTTCTACGTCACAATCTTGTCAAAGTACTTGATGATGTTATTACCAATTACCATTGCCTGTGGTTTAATTAATTTGCATGATTCATAAAACTATAGATTAATTTAAAGCACACAGTTTTATTTTAAAATCCCAATAATTAAATCGCACTTTGATATAATATAGGGTACACATTGTCTTTTCATGAAGAAATTGTTTGAAAGTCTTTGAAGCTAGGAACTCCCACCATCAATAAATCAACTAGGTAAATTAGCGGAATTTGCCTTTTTAAATCCTTGTTCCATGGCTGATGTCTGTTGTGGAAATGGTACACTACGATTATAAAATGTATTTTAGCGACAGGTAAAGCGAAAACAATAGTTTTTTTTTTTTTTTGTTAAATATGCAGTGATTGCGCTTATGCTAAAACGAAACAAGATGACGTTAACAAAGACGTGACGTAATTCGCTCTGATTGGAGTATAAGCTACATGGCTGATTGTTGTATTTTATAGATTTATTTTAACAAATAAATCATAAATCTTGTCATTAATATGAGAATATATACATTTTTCAAAATCCTTGAATCCTGTTTCATTAGATCAGTTAAATATTTTGGCGATACTTGACTACTGTCATCATGCCTGTTCACTGTAGGATAATCAACAGCATCCCACTTCAATATTCAGTTGCTCTAAATGTCTCCAAAAGGACAGTATCCCTTTAGTATTCCTATAGCTATCCCTTAGAATAAATGCAATAAATTATCATTTGAGACTGATTGTAGACTTTTTTCATTGACTGTATAATTTATACAGTACATGTCTTGCCTACTGTAGTATGTTGGTTGCATACTGACTCTTGCTTAATAAAATCAACAAAGCTTTTTCATTTACAATATTTCATTATCTTTGTGTACAACTATGTTTAGTTAAATAGTCTTCTAGTGTTAGCAATAATTACTGGGTCATTAAAATTTTCTAATATACTTATGTACCACAGTTCATTGTTTATATTGCTGACTGTCTAGAAACTTAGTAGGTTAAGGATTCCTGAGACACATTAGTGAGATAGTTTTATATCTATTTAAATTTTTTTGTTAGTTTAGTCAAATAGCAGTGTTGAGCCTGATTAATTATAAATTGTCCAAAGTGCAATTATTATTGTCATAGTAAAATAAGCAATTTTAATATTTGTCTGTATTTTAAATATATATTAGACATTAACAACATTGTTTCATTTTTAATATAATCTTGTCCTCTGTTAATGTGAATGGATATGTGAAGTTCAATACCAAATTAAAGTTTGACGACCTCCGTGGCTCAGCGGGTAATGTACTTCGGTATACTTGTGGAGGTCACGGATTCGATTCCCGCACCGCATCTCGGGGTTTACGAATAATTTGTATTTATTTGCGAAAGAAAATTATATCAGTTGTCTGGTATCCGTAACACAAGTGCTATGCTACTACTACATCATCCACTTAGTGATTTTGAGGTCCGGTACTTGGAGCCGAATGAACTATATCGCGACAATGGGTAGAGACCGGACACGATGACATTGGTGCCCTCGAAGATGGAATACCTTAGAGGGCATCCCCATATTATTAAGAGTATGGGCTGTTACATGTGTAGACTAGTGGCTCCCTATCTTCCAGATACAGCTCTGGTAGCGGTACAAGTGTGTGGGGTCCAGAAGCCTTAATTGAGACCAGTCAAGACACTTGAAAGAGGTCTCACGGCATCAAAGCTGGTTTGTATTTAGGGCAAAAGATGTGTTTCTGGCGTTTTGGGAATGTTTCCGGCTGAAAGTGATATAAAGTTGATACATTTTTTAGAAGTATAATGTATTTAATCTCAGTTTATTTAAAAATTAATTTACTTTTATCATATTGATATAGTTATATGAAAGTATTTGTAACTTCTGTGTGACTAGCAACACAACAGTGAAAATGAGTTTCTAGAACTTAAGGACAGAGAAATGGATAGATTAACATATGCAACCAATTTCAAGACAGTTGTGCAATGCACAAATTTAAAATAAGACTATGAATAGATTAAATGCTAAAAAATATATTGAGTACACATTATTATGTGTATCCTCTTAATAATTTCATAATCAAGAGCAGAATAAATTTTGAAAATCCCATTCACATCTTGATTTCTCACACTACAATTGTTTTACTCTATATAAAATTGATATCTGTGGTATTTCACTCTGAGACAAATTTGAGATGTGGGTTTTGGATTCAATTGCGACGTTCATAGTTGCGGCAGTTTTCCTCATCTGGTAAATATCTTACAGTGTACGTATTATAGGATAATAACCATGTTATTATATACTATTACCTAAGAAAAACATTGTGAGGAAAACTACATACTGCTTGTAGGTGTAAACTGCTAAACCTTTGACAAGAGTGGAAAGCATTTCCCTTTGGGGTAGGCCCAAGCTCACTAGTAGAATGCTATGGACTGTTATTATAAATTAATTGAAACAAAAGAGTACTTTATTATAAAACTTTATTACTTATACAACTGCAATCCTAACATTATATCACTTCTCAAAATACCAACACCATTATTCAATTTAGCACATCATACAAATAAAGATGGTTGATAAGACAATAAGAACAGAATAATATTTTAATGATTATCCATGCAGGAGAGGAGAAAGAATACTAACCTCTGCAGCCAGGGGGCGGCCTGTTGTAAAAGCCGACAAAACAACCCACCATAGCTACGTGGTAGCCGCCATAATAACCTTGTGTTGTGTTCCCGCATTAGTGACCCAAGTTCCTGTATCCATATGAGACAGCAGTGTGTTCGCGATGCCACTGGCATTGCAAACACTCATAGGTGACGGTAACTGCTAAACTCTAAGCGGGCCGTCAGCCTGTCTGCTGTCACAGAGCAATAAAAAAAATCTTAAATTTACCTTGTCGTGTATCTTTATCTCTAAAGATTAGTTATACATATTTCGTTTTTATAAATTGCTGCTTTTTATTAAAATAAACAATCACTAAAGTACAATTTGAGATTGGTCCCTCTTTCCAAAGACTTTTTAAATCAACAAACTAAATCTAGGTATTTGTTAATCTAGGCAATAAGTTCTAATCACAATAAAGTTACATGGCTATGCTTCTAAGATAATCGTAGCGATTCCGACGCTGATCTTGCATCTGGCCGATCTTGGAAGCAGAGTCATTCTCCCGGCAGACACCACAAAATGTACTAGTAACAATATGGAATGGACTGCGATAGTATATGTTTGGGTCTTTCAACTTTGTGTTCTTCTGATGACATCGCACATGCAAGTATATCTCCATCGCCATGAGGATTACACAGAATATACCCGGGGAAATCAACATTGCAGGTATCATTAACATGCGGTGGGACACTGTGTTTGAACCAGCCAGTATATTAGCCTTCAAATACTGAAATTTCTTCGTCTTACTCATGTATCCTCGAGGGAATTCCATGTATTTATGATTCCTCACAGTCACCGGATACTCTTGTCTAGGTCGTACGAATCTCGCAGCCGGGCTATCGAACTGCGGCTCTCCAGTTTCGAGATTTACTGTGTAACTAATTGCTTCTCCTGTTTCATCGTCAGAGTAAAATGTTCTAACGTTGGGCATTATTAATTTTATAAAAATACTATAACAGTTATTTTGAACTTTTCAGTTCACTTCAGTAACAGTTCTTAAGGTTATGGCTCCAATGCCTCTAGCATCGATTTTGCCAGTATCGGAATTACTAAAGTGACAGGTTATAAAAAAAATAAACTGTAATTTAAAACGCGGGAGTTTCGAAAGCTAACGTTATCTGGAATCCTGAAGACAACACAATTTCTATTTGTTAGAAATTATAATAAGATACTTATAAGTAAATACTATTTTTAATCAAAAACTTACACACAACTAGAATATATTTAGTATGGACAAGAGTTAACATGTAATTTACATTAATAGGGCGAGGGATATCTGTAGGAATTAATTCATAAATGGGGGTTGAGATTTTTGGGCAATGGAATAAAATGTGATCAATAGTACTCTCGTCAAGTCCACACTCAATATCAGTTTTGAATTCGCACACTCCACCCCCTCCACACCCCGCATCCTCCCGATGCATTCACTGTTTATGTACCTAATTAACATGACTATTTTGTACGATTGAATTAGTGACCACGCTGATAAATATTTTCCTTGGGATGAAATATTTTATGGTGAAAATTTGACATACAATTTTTTTTTTTGCAAAAATGGGTTCCTTAAATGATGTTTAGTGCGTAAAAAAAATTTGGACGGTGACTTCAAGGTCACCTGTATAAGCCATTTTGTTAGATGACTTTTTGACATCTTGTAGGAAGTAACACGATCCCGATGCTGTCGCCGGGACGCGGCCGAGCGTGGCTCTCGCCCTGCACCTCGCGAAGTTGAGGTAAAGAGGGCGGAGCTGCGCGATGAGGTGCTCATGGTGGAGTGGAAGGAGCGCCTCGCGCACCCCAGCGCGGGCCTCGCCACCATCGAAGCGGTGAGGCCCGTCCTGGCCGAATGGTTGGAAAGGCGCCACGGCGCCCTGACCTTCCGCCTGACGCAGGTCCTCTCGGGGCACGGTTGCTTCGGGAGGTACCTGTGTCGCATAGGGCGGGAGATGACGTCGGGGTGCCACCACTGTGGCGCGGGCGACGAGGAGGACACGGTTGACCGCACTGTCGCCGTGTGCCCTGCGTGGCGCGAGGAGCGCCGCGCCCTCGTCGCCCAAATCGGCGTGAACCTGTCGCTCCCGGCCTTGGTTCTGTCCATGGTCGGGGGCGATCCTGGATGGACGGCCGTCGCCTCCTTCTGCGAGGCAGTCATGTCCGCAAAGGAGGCGGCGGAGCGGGAGCGGGAGTCGACCACCACACTCCCCTCCCGCCAACGCAGGCCACGTCGGCGGCGCCGGAGGTCAAGTAACGACCTCCGGCCGCCGTAAAAAGCGGCCGCGGGCGGCCCCTCGGGGGAGAATCCGCCGCCCGCACTTTTGCCGCGAGGGTGAGGGCTGCGTGCTGTTCCGCGGCCCCCCTCAACTCCTAGAGTTGTTAGGAGAGCGCCGGGGGGACGAAACCCTGACCCCCTGGCGCCAACACTTTAGAAGGGGCCCGCCTCAAGACAAAGGGCGGGCCGGCGCCGGCCCGGGCCACGAGATCGGCAGGCCATATATCCGTGGGCCCGGGCGTAGGCGATAGGAGAACAGCGGGGTTTTTTAGTGGGTAGTCGGATGGCCAAACATCTTTCCCGGAGTCCCACATATCCCTCGGTCCCCCCGGGCCGGGGGAACCCGTCAAGAGAGGTTTTTCCCCGAGACCAAAAAAAAAAAAAAAAAAAAAATCCCGATGCTGTAGAAATTTTTAATTTTTTTCTATTTTTAATGGTTAATTAAATTGAATAATTGTATTAAGTTTACAAAACTAGGATAAATATATTAATTGAATGAAACAGGTTTCGGCACTAAAAATTTTGTTGGGGATAGGAATTAAACTATGTAATGTAATGTTAAAAAATATGTATTCTAAGTAGTTTTATTCAGAAGATATTATTTATATTGACAATATCATAATTCTAATTAGTATTAATAGAATATATTATTTATGTTACGGCTAATACCCGAATTGCGGCTACATCTAGTTTTAGCCGGCTATAATTAGGTGTAGCCGGTAGCCGTTGGTTAAACCTAGGTATAGCCGTCTTTGTGCTGGCTACAACTGGATGTAGCTGGTAGCCGTCTTTGTGCTGGCTACTAGGTGGTTAGAACTAGGTTCTATTTTCGTATTGGTTCAACCTACAATAAAACAAGTTACAATCAAGGAACGTTATTATTAATTTGAAAAAGTAAACATATAGAAATTTTTAGAATAACATAATTCAAATTTTAATAATCTTTTTATACAAACACGCTACGCAAGAATCAACAATCAAATTACTTTAGTTATTTATTCCAAAAAGATAAACTAAAATGGTATCTTTGGCGTGTAACTCTTTGAACGATTTATATCTTTACCATTATAAACTTAAACTTTTACATAATTAACAGCAATCAAAAACAATTATTATTTATTCGAACAGGATAAACTTAAATGGCATTTAGAGTTACATAATATACCGGCAGCTTTGCAGAGACACTTTTTATTACCACATTTAGATTTGCAGTGGCATCTTTTATATCCTTGTCTTCTTGATGTTGATTGAGCATTAGCTATTTGGCGTAATGATTTTTTCTCAGGAGAGACTAAACTAACGTCCATAAATTTTGACTCACATACAGTGAATTGATTTCTAGAAAATTACATCTATTATAGTTTTAATCAGTTTTTTTTTTATTGCGTAGGACAGCAGACAGGCTGACAGCCCGCTTAGAATTTAGCAGTTACCGTCGCCTATAGGTGTTAGCAACACCAGTGGCATCGCGAACACGCTGCTGTCCCATAAGGGTACAGGAACTTGGGTCACTAATGCCGGAACACAACACAAGGTTATTATGGCGGCATACTTAAGACCAAAGGTGGTCGCCATCCAGACGGGCTTGAGGCCCTACCACGTAGCTAGGGTGGGTTGTTTTGTCGCCTTTTACGACAGGCCGACCCCGGCCACAGAGGTTAGTATTCTTTCTCCGCCCCTGCACGGATAATCTAGTTGTAGCAGGCATAAAGAAGGCTATACCTAGTTTTCACCAAATGAAATCGGCTACACCTAATATTAACCGTGAATAAATCTGTTACACCTAGGCTTAACCAACGGCTCCTGGCTACATCTAGTAATAGCCGGCTAGAACTAGATGTAGCCGCAATTCGGGTATTAGCCATAACATATATATTATTAGTATAACGGCAGGACTGCATAAATTACCGCGGTATAAGCCTTCTCGGCGTCGCGTCGTCGGTAAATTGTATGCGAAAATGTTGATTGAAAGGGTTGTGAATGAAACAGACGAAAAAGTATGGGATGCACAAGCGGAATTTAGGAAGGCAATGGGATGTACGGATCAGGTCTTTTCCTTGCGGTGCATAGCCGAAAAGTGTTTGGCTATAAACAAGAAGATCTATTGCGCGTTCGTGCATCTAGAAAAAGACTATGACAGAGTGGTGAGGAATGAATTGTGGTCAGCATTGTCCGTGAATGGTGTGAGCAGTATCCTCATACGAGCATTGCAATCTCTTTATAGGGATTCTAGTGCTTGTGTAAGGATAAACGGGGCATACACTGAATGGTTTAATATCGAAAAAGGTGTTAGACAGGAATGTGTAGCGTCACCGTTTCTGTTTAATCTGTTCATGAACAATTGCTTGACCGATTTAAAAGAGAATAAAAGTGGGTTGAGAATGAATGAGTTACTCGTCAAATGTTTACTCTATGCTGATGATCAAGTATTACTTGCGTCTTCGGCCGAGGAGTTGCAGGAGATGGTAACTGTTATGAGTGGAGCTTTTGTTAGAAAGGGAATGAAGGTATGATTCCGAACTACGCTGCACGCAGCAGTGCTGCCGCGGCACTACCGGTCCCCATACAAACCCTATCGCGCAGCGGTGCTGCCGCTGCATTACTGCCGCTGCATTGCTGCCGCTGCATTACTGCTGCTGCATTGCTGCCGCTGCATTGCTGCCGCGTCATTGCTGCCTAGCTTGGAGTGTACTCTCTTAAAAGCTTATAGATATTGTATGGGGACCGGTAGTGTCGCGGCAGCAGTGTTGCGGCAGCATTACCGCGTGCAGCGTAGTTCGGAATCATACCTTGAAGATGAATGTAAAGAAGACGAAACTGATAGTGTTTGAAAGAGATGAAGCAGTGACAGACTGCCATATTGTGATTGGAGATGAACAAGTTGAACAGGTGAATGAGTTTGTGTATCTGGGTTCAAAGTTTACAAGAGATGGAACGTGTGAGGGTGATATTGAAAGAAGAGTGAATGCAGGAAACATGGTGAATGGAGCTTTGCGCTCCTTTATGAACAGTCAGAAGGTGTCTAACAAGGCTCGTCTGGCTGTGCATGAGGGGGTGTTGGTTCCGACACTCATGTACGGAAGTGACAGTTGGGTATGGCAGAATAAACATGAAAGCAGGTAAATGCAGTTGAGATGAGAGCGTTAAGAAGTATGATAGGAGTTAAACTGAGTGACAGGATAAGAAATAGTGAGATAAGGAAACGTTGTGGTCTGAAAGAAGACGTAGTGACAAAAATTGAGAAAGGTATGCTGAGATGGTTTGGCCATGTTGAAAGAATGAATGAAGAACGATTGACGAAAAAAGTGTATAAGGCGAGTGTGAATGGAAGTGTTGGAAGTGGTAGACCTAGGCGGGACGTTTCAAGACCAGATCAGGGACGTCTTGAAAAAAGGCCAGGTCAAGAGTACCCTAAACCGAAGGGCATGTATGAAGGGAATAATGAAAGTGGACGAAGCGAAACAAGTATGTAAGGATGGTAGCAAGTGGAAAGAAGTGGTCTCTGCCTACCCTCTCTCTGCCTACTATATATATATATATATATATATATATATATATATATATATATATATATATATATATATATATATATTAGGTTATAATTATTTATTGAAAGAAAATATTAACAATTAATTCAGTCTTAGATATAGTTACGTAAATATGTGGAAGAGTTTTAATGATTCTCTGTATCTACGTATTGACAACACTGTCACTATATTAAAAAACGTTATGTACTCTTTCCTATTTTTAGTTTACACTACAGATAGAAACAAACTTCTATTTTTATAGCTGGAGTTTATAGCAGCAGACAAAAAAACGGTCCATCCGATAGCAGGTGGTCCCAGTCGCCTATGGACGTTTGCAACAACAGATGTATTGCTAACACGCTACTTATAGGTTGCTAAGAAATTTCATAACGCCTTATTTGAAAAACTAATAGTTATTAAAATGTTAAAAACAACATTAATTACTCCTCTACGAAAAAATCGTATAAAATTATTGGTATGTTCAAATAAAGTAAAACTGTTATTAATATAGCTGTTATGATAACACCGATAAATATTTCTACTCTGTGTTTACTAAAACTGGTTTCACATTCCGCCTTCAATGCTTTTAACGACTGGCCACTGCAACAATATAAACGTTATTCAATGAATAAAACTCTTTAAGGTTCACCATAACAGACGAAAATAATAATAAAAATTTACAAGCGAGGGAACAATATGCAATCTTATCGCTAAGGCAATATTTTTAAGGCGACTAAAATCGTATCGATATATTTCTATTTTGTTTATAAAGTTTTAAACTGAAGTTTGAATGAAGTTTTAAGCGACAAAACAACCCTAGGTGGTAGGGTTTCAAGCATGCCTGGATGACAACCATCCATAGCCTGTAAATAGGTTGTGTTGCGGCATAAGAAGCCCCTACTCGGATGTCAGCATATTAGCGGCGCTCCTGGTGTCGCAAACATGCATAAGCGACGGTGACTGCATACTATTAAGTAGTCCGTCAGCCCGTCTGTTATTTCACAGCCACAAATATCTATTAGTTAAATCGTGTTCGAGATTATCTTCTTCTTCCTGCCCTTAGGGGCCGTCCATTAATCACGTGATTTTTTTTGGCATTTTTAACCCCCCCCCCCTCGCCCTTGGTGATACATAGTGAGGTTTAAGAATACCCCCCCCCCCCCTATATCACGTGTATTTTTAGTACCTACAAAGGATCTTAATTTTAATTATCATCTAATTTTATTATAGAAAAATAAAGACTACAATAATAACGTTTAGAGGTAGACAGAAAGGTTACAGGTTGTTTTTGAGTGACATAAAAATAATGAAAGTAATGCGAAAAACATTTTTATACTAATACATGAACAATGAACATAATTTAATATAAAGTATCCTCGGACCACGGATTAGCAAGACTTTCTTCTACACCAAAAACTGGAGCACCAGAGTCCCACATATCCGTGGGACTCCGGGATCCGTTTTTATCCGTGCAGGGGCGGAGAAAGAATACTAACCCCTGTGGCCAGGGTCGGCCTGTCGTAAAAGGCGACAAAACAACCCACCCTAGCTACGTGGTAGGGCCCCAAGCCCGTCTGGATGGCGACCACCTTTGGTCTTAAGTATGCCGCCATAATAACCTTGTGTTGTGTTCCGGCATTAGTGACCCAAGTTCCTGTACCCTTATGGGACAGCAGCGTGTTCGCGATGCCACTGGCGTTGTAAGCACCTATAGGCGACGGTAACTGCTAAATCCTAAGCAGGCCGTTAGCCTGTCTGCTGTCCTACAGCGATAAAAAAAATATCCCTCGGTCCCCTCGGGCTGGGGAAACCCGTCAAGAGAGAGGTTTTTCCCAAAACCAAAAAAGAGAAGATGTGTGACATCTATCCGTCAGTTTACTAAGGCAAAAATTAATGGTCCAGTATTTGATATATTCCTTTTATGTAAATATCAGTGGTTATTATAAAATAGAGATTTGGCACCGGGGATTTAGTCCATCACACTTTTATTGCTCAATAAGTGGTTTGATTAAAGTTATGAATGATTATTTGTGTATTGAGATTAGAGAGATTATACATATATGTAGAGAGCTTTTAGTTTTGATTGACAATTTTTTTTATTAATTATTATTAATAATTATTGATAAATTTTATGTCCTACTTTCAATGTGAAACGAGAAAAATATTTATAATAAAAAGGATGACAGATTTTTCCCCAAAAATGGGTTAACGTTAGGCAGGCGGTCAGTTGTAAAAACTAAGCCACAACTATTACAACATGCAACATGTTGTGCCGACCCCATATATTGTGGGATAAGGGCAGGAGAAAGAAGAATGAGAGTTAATAAATAGCAATTAATAAACGCCAAGTCCGCGATTGTTTTACAATGTCTCACAGAACTAAATTTATTAAAGATTATCGTGCATTTGATGAACACTGTACTCACTATCATTTAAAACTTCTAATATCTCAAGTGTCGTTGTGTATGTGTACGGGTATGCTGTTATTGTGTAAACAGAGATACAATAATATTTTAAAGATGTCACTAAATGCAAATTAATTTATTTGCGAAATATGGGTTATAAGAATCGATTAGAAAATATAGTAAGGACGCCAGACGGCTGAACTTTTCGGCATGCAACAATATATCTGGATCATATATCTGGATTCATCGCTATACAATTATATCAATTTTATATTTACAATCAAGTTACATGAATAAACGAAAAGAAATGTCTATTAAACCATTATACAGTAAGTCTTTGTCATTTATTTAATAATATACTCGTATTATATAAAAATAGGCCAAAAACATTTAAAACTTATTAATAAAGTAATCTTTAATATTATAATATACTTCGTCAGTTAAAAATAGCTTCAAACTACATTTAAATTTAATTCACATCTATATGGCTATAAATAACACACTTTTACCTTTCAAGACAGATTGCTTTACTAGGCAGCATATTTTATATTCTTGTTGTTTAATATTAAATAAATTAAAAAAATTGTCCTTACTTTGGCATTGGGAGCGGTGACGAAGGCTCTCTTCCCAAACCCACTGGCATAAGTATAGCTTTATCCACAGGCAGTAGCGTAAACTCCAACTTTACTGAACCCTGAAACATTTATTGTAATACATATTTTAATGATTACATATTTGTGATTAAGTTTACATCCAATGAAATATTATCATGATTTATAAAATTTTGATATATACGATGATATATGCAGAAGTACTGCTCGGATACTTTTTATTCCGGTTACCCCACGTTTAGGGACGGAGGTATATTATTGAGTTGTTCTCGCCTTCTCGTAGATGTTTGGTAGGTCGATCATAAAATTAAGCCACATCAATATAAATATTTTTCATAAAAAGACATATTGTGCCGATTTATTTTGACCCCAAATGCTCGGAAAAGACCATGATGATCTATATCGTTGAATCTGAGGATATAATTCTGCGAGCAATTTTGCTTGGTGCCCTGGGAAGTTTTTGGACCCGATAGAGTACTTACCTATCAAGAGCTGGAAGTAAAGAAGTAATCGTGGGCATCTAAGATAAGGGTACTATAAAGTTATTAACGACACGATCCATTAATGAGGCTATTAGAATATTTCGACTCTCAGATTTGACGGAAGTGTATGGAGGTATATGTATGTATAGCTTTGGAGAGCCATTATGGATTTCACCCCGATTTTTAGCCTAAAAACTGAAGAAAAGATACAGGATGAGGAAATTTACTTCCACATGCCTGTTTCTTTGCTTAGACGTCGAGTCTCGTACATCGTGCGAGGAGTCACCCAAGATGCCAATTAAAAATCAAACAAAAGATGTGTGTCACAAAGAGTAGATCTGCGGAGTAATGCAGAGGAGTGTGCAAAAGCTTCGCCTTAGTTGACTTCGCTGGGTAACCCAGGTAAGTAAGTGCTGATTTGGTATCGCGTCATTTGGTAACCGTCACGGTTCCAATTCCAGGTATGCTAAACACAAACACAAAAGAGAAGTTTTCTTGCAAACTGTCTTTATGTAACAGTTAAAGTCCAATCAAGTTGTGAGTTGTGCGAAGAGTCACACGAAAACAGATAAAATATATGTAGCAAAATTTCGCGTCATGGGTCCTAGTCTCGATAGGAAGTTTGAACGTTGTTCTTCTCAAGTAATAGTAATAGAAATTATTATAATAATTTCTGTATAAATCAGTAGCAAACTTACAACGTCTTTGCTGTACCCAGTATTAGGATTCGTGGTCCATAGGGGCCACCATGCTCTGATCGATCTTGCAGTGAACAAGTTAATTTTTTTCGAATGCTGCATGAGTTTTAAATCGGTGTCGCTCTGTTTTCTGAAGCCTTGATGCATACTGTTCAGGTTTAACGCTAGTGTTGCTTGAAAATATAATAAATTAATTTAGTTTTATGACCAATTGCAGGGAGAAAACCATCATGAAAATTCAACTGCATCTAATTTTTTGTGATAAAAAAACTCAAGAGTCATAGAAGCACACTGATAAGAGCGTCAACCCTGTAGCCCTGTAATATGTATTTACAAAATATATATGTAATAAAGCACATATATATAACCTATATATATATATATATATATATATATATATATATATATATATATATATATATATATATAATATATATAGTGTCGATTTATTGCAGGGTGCTGGTGTTATTGTATTAATTACTTTGGGACAAGATGGTGCTTTGTGAATTTTCATAGTACCTATGTATTTTTTGTTATTTATGAATTGTGTTTAAATAAAGTTGTTTATTGGTTTAAATTTATTTTATTCTATGATATTATAAAGGTTGTATTTTATGTCACCAGTATCCTTTTCCGATTTTGACTCCGTCTCAATGTTTAATACTTGTAATACGAAGATCGGTTCCAAATATTCCTGGACCTCTGTGAATGGACATTTCTTTATCAACACCATCTGAAATCACAAGGATTTTGAAGAAGGTTCCCGATGCATCCAATATTGGAGCTAATTTTAGAACTAGATTCGGCAATTAAGTAATTAGGCTGCACTATAGCTCATGCTGCTTTTATTATTCTTCGAATATTTATTTATGTTTTGAAGAATTGGCTTTACAGATGGTACCATCTAGTAATCTTAACGTTAAGTCTCGGTGCCCGGAGTCCGAATTTTCTTCTCCATTTCGCAAGCCCTTCGATACTCGTATCCTTGGCCCAACTTGTAGGACATATGTATATAACACAGTCACAACGTCCCACTTCTGGGCTTGGGCCTCTCCTTAGAGAGAGCGGACAGTATGCAGATTTTCCCATGATGTTATCCTTCATCGTTAGTACATGGCAATATGCACATTAGGCGAGAAAAACTGCCTGTGCATGCTATTATGGGATTTGAAGGCGAGACCTTTAGACGGGTCTACGAGTACAATACCACTGAGCTACCAGGTACTTGGACATATGTATGTATGTTCCATTAAAATAATATCATTGATCGCACATATCACTCTAGTGCTGTTTCTTTAAAAATATTATTAAATAAAAAAAAAAATAACATAATTCTTTAAATTATTATTTAAAAATCAAAATACAAGCATCCCTAGAACGTAGATCTACTTTTACCTTCTTTACACTTGGCTTATATCGAAATCGGAATATCATTCGCCAGTTAAAGCTAATCTTTCTCGTCGAAGTATGGTATTGAATGTCTGAGTATTGCGCACTGTCCGCGGAGCCAAGCCAGCTGAAATTCGCTCAATGTTTATTGACTGGAAATATTGCCTCTTCTGTTACTGTCCACAAAGTAACAAAAGTCACTCAGAACCATTGTTTTGACGACGCTCCACAGATCTTGGGTTCGCAATTGAAAGCGCCCGATAGAACTGGCATGAAACGCTTCGAGGAAGAAATAAATTGGAATAACGATTAATTAAACTCTGATCAGTATAATTTATGTATAAGCGCAATACCACTCATCACGAGATCTTTAAAACTACACATCCGATTTATTTGAAACTAGCTGACCCGGCAAACGTTGTTCTGCCATATAAATAATAAAATGTCAAAAAATTAAAAAAAAATTTTTGGGGGTGGGTCGCCCCTAACATTTAGGGGGATGAAAAATAGATGTTGGCCGATTCTCATAGATACCGGATAAGCACAAAAAATCACTAACTCAATTTAGTTATCTGCCTACTGCCTACCCCCTAAGAACGATGGCGTGATTATTTATAGCCTATGACCATTTCTAGGTTATCATCTATCACCATACCAAATTTCATCAAAATCCGTTCAGCCGTTTAGGCGTGAAAGAGGAACAGACAGACAGACAGACAGAGTTACTTTCGCATTTATAATATTAGTATGGATTAGTATGGATTTAGCATAGTTACTTGTTTCGCGATGTAAACGCTCACTAAGTTTTTTTTTATTGCTGTATGACAGCAGAAAGGCTGACGGCCTGCTTAGAGTTTAGCAGTTACCATCGCCTATGGGTGTTTGCAACTCCAGTGGCATTGCGAACACGCTGCTGTCGCATACGGGTACAGGAACTTGGGTCACTAATGCGGGAACACAACGCAAGGTTATTATGGCGGCATAGTTAAGACCAAAGGTGGTCGCCATCCAGACGGGTTTGAGGCCGTACCACGTAGCTAGGGTGGGTTGCTTTGTCGCCTTTTACGACAGGTTGAACCCGGCTGCAGAGGTTAGTATTCTTTCTCCGCCTCTGCACGGATAATTTTATATAAATCCTATCCATAATGTTTTTTAAGTTTATATGGCAGCATAACGTTTTCCAGGTCAACTAGTGTGTATTATAAAGACAAAAATGAACTAACGCATTAAGATATAGATCGGAATTTTCCTGAAATAAATATACTTTTTCGACATTCCAAATAATAACACGCAGTTCGTAGTCTTCTTCTTTCCGCGGCGTGATGTCGACAGGAGGAGGTATGACCGTGTTAGATCCCATTGGGAATATATCCACCCATATTTGAACTTTTCCCTACAATTAAACAAGTTTATGTAATCTTAGTATAATGAATTCCCCAATTTAACGAATTCTCGAAATCCCCTTTTAGCCCGTAAGAACTAATGCAAAATATAATTTTAGATTATAAATACATTTCCGAAAAATTTCTTTATAACGAATTTTTAATCACTGCAGAATTTAGACAAGCTACAATAATATATTATTAACCTTTGTTTAATGAATTAGTTTTTTATTATTAATTTTAATACAGAACTTTCTGTAAACTGTTATTGCAAAGTACTTTGATTCCATTAAAGTGTGTGTTTAGTCTCAAGATTGGAATTTCTTTAGTGAAACTCAATGTTTTTGTCGATTTTGTATAATTTCTAAATTATTACAGTAAGCAGCAACCAACCGTGCTAATCTTAGTTCGTAAGAAGAATAATAAAAAAATACCGTCCTTTGATTTATAAAATCTCAATGAACAATAATAATTTTAATTGTGCCCCTTTCGGAAAGTTATGAGCAAATAATATTTGTATGTATTTAGATACTTTCATCAGGTGCTTTAACATACTCCCCCCGTTGAAGGCCCACGTTCTTCAACCTTGAAATTCTTCAGAGGTAGGCAGGGGACATAAGCGCACGAGTGATCGACGCAAGCAGCCTCTCGCCGTATCGACGTCCGCTACACGAGGAATACCATCCGGTCCAGAGAATAGTCTAGCCACCCGTCCGAGACGCCAGTTTAGGGGTTGTACATTTTCTTCTTGAAGAAGGACGTGATCTCCAATATTTAGTTTACTGGTGTTAGATTTCCATTTTGTCCGGAGCTGAAGTTCGGATATATATTCTCGTTGCCACCGGTTCCAAAAGTTTCGCCTTATTTGCTCAAGGCGGGCATATCTTTGACGAGGTGTAGCTTGATCGTTGTTTGCTGATGGATATGGCAGAGCGGTAAGTGGTCTGCCTATTATGAAGTGCCCTGAGGATAGAGAAAGGAAATCGTCAAGGGATGATGACATTGGGCACAGAAGACGGCTATTTAGTACCACCTCTACTTGTGCGAATAAAGTACAAAGTTCTTCGAAAGTGAGATGAGTATTTCCCATGACTCCTTTAATGTGATATTTAGCAGCTTTTATACCAGCCTCCCAGATATCAAAGTGAGGAGTGTAAGCTGGGATGTATGAAAACTTTATTCCTTCTCCAGAAGCAAATTCAGAAAAAGATTTAGAATTTTGATTTATTAAATTGCCAATTTCTTTAGCAGCAGCTATAAAGTTTCGACCGTTGTCGGAACAAATCTCCGCTGGTCGGCCGCGTCGAGCAACAAATCGACGTAGTGTCATTATGAACGACTCTTTAGTCAAGTCACTGACTGCTTCTAAGTGAACACATTTGAACCGTAAATAGATAAATAGACATAAGTAACATTTTGATAATTTAGCACCGCACCCCTTTCTATTTAGAATATAAAATGGACCAGCATAGTCAACGCCAACAGATTTAAAGGGAAAATCAACTGAAACGCGATGGGTACGTAAATTACCCATTTTAGGATTTAGGGTTTCACCACGAACACGCACACATGTTACGCATTGCCTTACAACTTGTCTAGCAAGTTTTTTACCGTTGATGGGCCAAACTGATTCTCTAATTATTGAGAGCAACAGCTGTGGACCAGCATGTAAATTTTTCAAGTGTTCGCGTTTAAAGTAAAGCTTGGTAACATAGTGAGCTGAATTTAATAATACTGGGTGTTTTTTATTAAAAGAATAATAAGAGTTAATTAACCTACCACCAACCCTAATTAAGTTAGTAATGGGGTCAAAGAATGGTGATAAATTTAATAATTTTGATTTTGATTGCAATGGTGCATTTGAAAGCAATTTTTTGAATTCAATAGGAAAATATGGTTTTTGTGTAATTTTATAAATAAAATTGAAAGTATGATTTAGTTCATCAACTGATAAATATCCAGGTAATTTATTGTTTGTTAGATTGTTTGGAGTTATGTAAAAATCGTAAAATGTAAGCAAAGATTAGTTGTAATTTAGTAAAATTTGAAAAATCTTTAAAATCGAATGTATTTTCAGTAATAACATGACAAGCCTTTAATTCAGGTAGTTCTATTATTTTATTTTGTTGTAATTTAGTTTTGAATTTCCGCAAAGGAAAGCAATCAGAATTTAGCGTAGAGGTAAGTGTATTTTGTATGTAGATTAATGTACCTTCACTGTCAGACCCAGTGATTACATCATAAACAAGAAAGTCATTTTGTATTATAGTTTTTATTAGTTTGTCATCACACTCTTCTCCTACCTGCCATGAACATTTAGTGCTAAGGTAACTGGCACTTGCAGTATATGTGACACTTGACAGTATCTAGTCGCAGGGTTTGGATAGGATGCGACTCATCTTCTCTCCATAATATTAGCTGTAGATCACAGTCAGTCTCTGCCACAGAAACTTGCCTATACATTTTGGCTATGTCGCCAGTAAGAATATATTTATACTGACGTGCCCTAATTAATATGTAAAAAAGAGAATTTTGTAAATTAGGTCCTACCATTAAAATATCATTTAGAGAATATTCAGATGACGTTGGAAAGGAACCATCGAAGACCACTCTGATTTTAGTAGATTTGCTGTTGTCTTTGAATTCAGCATGATGACCTAGAAAATAGGCTGAATTTGGAATCATGATTGTAGACAATGAAAGATGCCCTAAGTTTGAATATTCGCGAATTAATTCTACATATTTTGACTTTAGAGTAGAATTTTTTCGAAATCACTTCTCGAGATTTAGCAAACGTTTTTTAGCTTGAGTGTAAGAGTCAACAAGACAGTCTGGGGAAGCCTTTAGTGGCAACCTGACACAGAATCTGCCGTTGCTCAAACGTGTAGTGTTGTTTAGAAAATGTTTTTCGCAAGCTATTTCTTCAGAGCTGAGAACTTTTCTCTGAGGAAGTCTCTAACCCCCAGAATTTTGTGATACTTTCGTGTAAATTATTGTTAAGGACAGTACCATTGTTGCATGGAATATTTTGCTTGAAGTTTTGGAAACTGATTGGGCCAGATATAATCCAGCCTAATTTTGAATTTAGCAATTTTGGATTATTAGGACCCAAAGAACGTTGTTCGCTCACTAGGATATCCCATAATATATCTGCTCCAATTAAAACTTCAATAGGAGCGGGTTCATTGAACTTTGGATCAGCTAACTTAATGCATTCTGGAATTTTCAAGCTACGAATATCGACAGGAAACTTTGGAATGTTACCGGTAAGTTGTTCAAGAATGTAACATGACAACTTTACCTGGAAATTGCCTTGCACAGCTTTAAGATAAGTATTACAACTTTCTGATATTTTGTTACAAATATTGTTGCCAATTCCTATAACATTTAATGCATTTAGTGAAATACATTTTAAATCTAATTTTTGTTGCAGAGCCTTTGTCATAAAAGAAGACTGGCTTCCGCTATCTAGCAGAGCCCGAACTCTCTCAGATTTGTTATTTAGAGGATTGCAAACTTCTACAATTGCAGTAGACAAAAGAACATAATTATTTTTTGTTGTGAAAATGCTGCAACGTTATCATTAATGTTATCACTTATGTTACAGTTGGCAGTCACTGCTATATCGTGAAGAAGCGTGTTATGTTTTTGATTACATTGCCTACACGAACCCATCCTACAATTAGATACAGGATGACCCTGTCTAAGGCAGTTCTTGCATAATTTGTATTGAGATACACAAGAAAGTTTATCTTTAATAGATTTAGCTTTAAAATCTGGACAATTATAAATCCTGTGATTGCCATTGCATACGACACAAAAATACGCTGTATTTGTATTATTGTTACATCTTCGTGAAGTACTTGTAGATGCAAAGGAGTTTGTGTTTAGTAAACGATTCGGTTTGTTATTAAATTTAGTATGATTAGAATTAGACTGAAATTGAGTTGATTGTGATCTACGTGTGTATTGTTGTATTTTAGAATTATTAGTATTAATATTTAATGTTTTATTACTGTTTAAAGATTCCAAGACATCGGCACGATTAAGGAGAAATTTATTAAATTGTTCTAAGTTCGGGACGTCACTTAAAGTATTGCGGTACTCTTCCCACTTTAGTAGCGTACGATTATCTAATTTAGGAGATAATAAGAATATTAGCAAAAGATCTCATTTGTCAGTGGGCTGCCCTAAGCTGTTTAAAGCTCTTAAATTTTTAGTAACGTTATCGACTAAGGAACGAAGTGATTTGTCTGACTCCCGGACTAGTGGCTGAACATTAATTAAGGAATCCAAATGATGATTGATAAGAATTCTTTTATTATCATAGCGCTCACAAATCATTTGCCATGCCTTTTCGTAATTAGCCGATGACACTTCAAGATTCGATAAGACACGTGCAGCGTCGGCCTCTAGATATGAAACTAAATAATGAAACTTATGTATGTCATGCAGACTATCATTTTTGTGAACTAAGCTGACGTAAGTATCCCTAAACTCCAACCAACGGAAATGTGAACCATCAAATTTCGAAATTTGTATTTTAGGTAACCGAAAGCCCATGCTCTGATGATTAGAGTCCGCATTGATCACTATAGATTGACGACGGTTAAGATCGCTCTCACAAGCGTATTTTTGCAATTCAGTTTTAGCTATAGCTATGTTCTGTACTATCTCATGTTCAATGCGTTCTCGCTCGTCAAGCTCAGACTCAATACTTTCAGTATTTAGTATCTCAATCTCTGTCTGAACATCATCAAACTTTGTTGATAGTCCTTGAAATTTAGTTAATTTTAAAACTAGTTCAGCAAGTTCAATATTAGATAATTCAGAAAATTTACAAATTTTGTCTAAGTAATTTTTAAATTTAGTGATTTGGCCTTTAATAGAAATGCGTTTTGCTAGCAGTTCTCGTAGTGACAATAGCTTAGGAACAGAATTATCACTATTATTAGCCATTATTATTATATATGAATTATTATGTATAAATTAACTTGCAAAGTATATGACTCCATCATCATCATCATCTAAGCGTTATCCCGGTTGCATCCTAAACTTTCGTTTCGGTGCCCGGGGTCCGCTTTCCGACTTTTTCTACTCCACTTCGCACGGTCTTCAGCATCCCTGGTATTGAGCCCATTGGCACGCATATCACCCCTTACGACGTCAAGCCAGCACTTTTTGGGTCTACCCCTCCTGCCGGGGCCCGGCGGAGGCGGCATGGCCAGACATTTGTTTCCCACGTAATCATCCGGTTGCCGTAAAACGTGGCCGTACCAACGGAGCCGACACTCCTGCAGTTTATCCGCAATGTCACGGACATGAAGACTGCCGCGAATGCGGGAGTTCCTAACGCGGTCCTTCCGCGTCACTCCACACATCCACCGCAGCATATTCATCTCCGTGACACGCAGTTCTTGCCTGTGTCGCTCTAGCAGCGGCCACGCTTCACATCCGTATAAAAGGACAGGCCTAATGATGGTCTTATAGACCTGTCCCTTCAACTTTACCGGCATCTTGGGGTCACAAATGACACCAGTTACCTCACGCCATTTGGCCCACGCGGCAGCAATGCGTGCCTTGACGTCACAATCGATGTCACCAGACGCATGAAACACAGATCCCAGGTATTTCACTTGGTCCGTGCGCTCGACCGTTTCGCCGCCTATGCGTACGGGTGTGGGATCTGTGGAGTTACAGGCCAAGTACTCGGTCTTCGCCACATTGAGCTTCAGACCACCGTTCTCAAGCGACTCCTTCCACGCCTTCACACGTCGCACCAGCCTACCCCTGTCCGAGTCTGCCAGCGCGATATCATCAGCATACATAAGCAGCCACGGGGGCTGCTCATGTGAGTTTCTGATGCTGTCTGACAATACGTCTAATACCACGCTAAACAGAAACGGACTAAGGACGGATCCTTGGTGCACCCCGACGGTGATAGCGAAAGGTTTTGTGTCGCCAACAGCGGTCCGAACTACAGAATCAGAGTCACGGTACATGTCTTGGATGATGTCAATATAGGCCTCTGGAACCCTTTTAGATCGCAATGCCCACCAGATTATCGCGCGAGGAATACAGTCGAAGGCCTTCTGCAAGTCAAGAAACAGGCAATGCAGAGGCGTATTCTTCATCCTGTATTTCTCCGCGACAATCCTTAGGGCAAAAACCGGATCCATAGTCCCATGACCAGGGCGAAACCCATACTGACATCCCGAGACAGTGCACTCCTGCCGAATCCGAGAGTCGATAACCCTCTCGAGGAGCTTCATGGTGTGGGACATGACCTTAATCCCCCTGTAATTACCGCACTCCTGCACCGACCCCTTGCCTTTGAAGACTGGAGTAATGATACTCAGTCTCCATTGGCTCGGGATCGTACCGGTGAGGAGTGTCCGATTAAAGAGGTCGGTTAAGATGCCCACACCACGAGAGCCCATCGCCTTCCAGGCTTCGATGGGGACTCCATCGGATCCAACAGCTTTCCGATTCTTCATGCGGCGAAGACAATTCTGGACCTCTGCAGGCGTTACCAGTGGCACTAGTCCTTGATTCGGAGGAAGATCTGGCGGCTGCACCTCTTTGTGCTGCGTGTTCAGCAGCTCGTGGAAATATGAGCGCCATCTCTCCTTCACCGCGAGGTCCTCGCATAGCAGGTTGCCCACAGGGTCTTTTACACAGCGGCACTTGGAAATATCCTGTGCCGCTTTGACCCTGGAGCGCGCCAACTTATAAATGAGCTTCTGCCCCTCAGACGATTCCAACTTGTCGTATAGTGGTTGTAAGTGGTCTCGTCTGGCTCTGGCTATAGCTCTCTTAGTGGCGCGCTTGGCAGACCTATATGCGTCGCGATCTTCAGGAGATCTGGACGCTTGCCACTTCTTAAAGAGGGCTTTCTTCGCTCTAGTCTCCCTCTGGACTGTGTCGTTCCACCACCAAGTCTCCTTGTCACATTTGCGACCACCCTTAGACACACCAAGCACCTCCCTCGCCGACCCAAGGATAGCCGCCTGAATCCTGTCCCAGTAAGCTTGAACCGGTTCGCCCTCACCACCGGCGCACTTGTCGCCGATGGAAGAGGCGAGCTCCTGGGACTTGACTTCATCGAGCAGCCACCACCTGATTCGACGCTGAAGGCGATCGACACGTTTGCCTTTGGGCTTCACGCAGAGGTCCATGACAAGAAGACGGTGTTGTGCAGTGAGACTCTCACCGGGTATGACCTTGCAGTTGGCTACTTTACTGATGTGGTGTCTCCTAGTGAGTAGGAAGTCGATTTGGGTAGCATTCCTCCCGCTCTTGTAGGTGATGAGATGCTCGGGTCTCTTTTTGAAATACGTGTTCACTATGGCAAGGTCGGCAGCCGCACACGTATTGAGGATATCCTCCCCTTCCGCGTTGCGGTTACCATACCCAAATCCACCGTGAACACGCTCAAATTCCCCACATTCATCACCCACATGACCGTTTAGATCACCACCCAAAACGATCCCATGTGACAATGGAATCCCACGAAGCACTTCTCCGAGTAGGTTCCAAAACGCTATCTTGTCGGCGTCGCTACAACCGGCCTGTGGCGCGTAGGCGCTTATCAAGTGGGTGACTACCCCATCAACAAGCACCCTCACAACCATAAGCCGATCGCTACAGCGCTTCACCTCTAAAATGTCGTCCTGGAGCTCCTCCGAGAGCACTATGGCGACCCCATTTTCCCCACCAGGTGCACCCGTGTAGATCAGTTTGTAGCCATTCCCAATGAACCGGGATCTGCTGGCCTTCCACCGAGTCTCCTGCAGGAACGCCACGGCCACCCTCCGCCTGGAGAGTACATCGGCCAACTCTCTCGCGCGTCCAGTCAGCGTGCCAATATTCCAAGTTGCGAAGCGGAGTTTCCTTTTGGATGGGGCTAGTGTCTTTAGCCGTGCTCGCCCACGGCACGGCAGCCCTAGTCCACTTGTCACAGGAGTCGGGCGAAGTTCCTGCGCGTCGTTATGCGGCGACGCCCTATCCGTGACAATTCCCTTTCTTGTTACGACCATGTTGTTTGGCTAGGTTTTGGTTTTTACGGGAGCGACTGCCGTCTGACCTCCCAACCCCCTAGAGGAAAACCGAGAGATGCACTTCCTTTGCCGCATGCAAGCTGGCAAAGGAGTAGTCCATCAGTCGCCTTTTACGACTCCCTTGGAATGACCTGGGGTGACCCTATTCTTTTCACTGGCCGGGGTCACACGGCACTTGCAAAGTATATGACTATGTACTAAGAAGTATTTATAAAATTGATTTGTATAAAATTGAATTGATTGATTGATATATAAAATTGATACCATCAACAAAGTAAAAAAAAGGAATATAATCTTAGTATTCTCACGTTCCTCCTCTGTATGAATCCTCTGGGAAACTGGTCTCAGCCGGAAGCAGGGCCAGGAACAGCCTGTTTAGCAGTAATTTGTCACCAACTCAATCAAGTAGGTAGCTGTCGGTAGGTAGTTGCTGAAAATTAGCGGCAAATTTGTCTAAATATGACGAAAATACTAATTAAAATTATTGTAAAATGTGGCCTATTTGCTATTGGTTTAATTATTATTGGTTTAATTAGCATAAAATTGCTTAGAACTTTGGGAAATACGAAAATCAATAAAATATTATTTTAAATTATATGTAGGTATTTGGATACTTTTTATAGCTAAAATATCTGTAAAACTAAACAAAATAGCACAAATAGTGGTTAGTTACTGGAATAGACGTAATATAGAAAGGATTTATATGGGTATGGAATTTGGAAAATGTTTGGAAAGTGGTTGAATAAAGAACAAAGGAAGGCACTTATCTTGGTTTTGATGCTGAAGAATATCGGCTTTCTTGTACGATCTTTAGTTGATTCGTCGGCAGGAAAGCAGTACAAGTCCTCAACCTCCAAATTTCCTTCAACTCCGGTCACCGGGCTACTTTTGTATAACCAACTTGTATGACGCAATATAATTTCCACAATTTTGTCCTGTCACGGTCGCCAATTTTCTTGTTTAGTCTCAAGATTGGAATTTCTTTAGTGAAACTCAATGTTTTTGTCGATTTTGTATAATTTCTAAATTATTACAGTAAGCAGCAACCAACCGTGCTAATCTTAGTTCGTAAGAAGAATAATAAAAAATACCGTCCTTTGATTTATAAAATCTCAATGAACAATAATAATTTTAATTGTGCCCCTTTCGGAAAGTTATGAGCAAATAATATTTGTATGTATTTAGATACTTTCATCAGGTGCTTTAACAGTGTGTTTTAATTTATTAATGGAAATCTTTCGCTTTGACAAGGTACGCAAATGATTAACTGCGTAATGTTGAAATTAATAAACAAGTTTTACATTGTTAAAATGAATCATAGTCTAACCTAACCCCTATAAAACGAACCTCAGTGTCACGAATTACTTAATAACAAATACTTTCTAATTCTCTACAGTTTCGTTATATCGAGGTTGCACATAAACCAGCAATTTATTCTAAAATGCCAACTGTGAATTAAAAAATAATATTACGTAACATAAATATTATGCGATATAACTTACAATCTACGAGTCTATCGTCTTCTTACAGACTTTGTAATTATAATTCGGGGTGAATTGGGGTGATATTTCATAAAATTCTTCTCAACTCTCTATACATGTTTGAGTAATGAAATATCAATTTTCGAAGCTGTCAAACTCCAAAGGAGTCCCTATATGCTATTCACTTTACCAAAAAATAAAATGTAAACAAACAAACCAATGTTTCTCAAACAAAGCTAGAATAAAACAACATGGCGGGTATAATCCGACCGTAATAATAAAACACTCCTTTCAATCGACAATAGTACATTGAACAGATACACTTATATAATTACCAGCATATAAAACCAGTAAGAGATTTTGAAACATTGTCTTTTTAGGTTCTTTATAATGTAAGATAGTTATTACAATTAATGTTGTAAATATGTAAATTTTATATGCATTAATATTTATCATTCATAATAATTGTAAAAATAAAATTATTTTGTTTTTTTCTAAAAGTAAGGAATAGTAATATAAAAAATAAGAATATAGAAGATATTTCTAATAAATAATTAAAAGTTGTCATGATAATTTTTACCTAGTCAGGTCATAAGTATTGTCACACAGTAAAAACTTTTCTTTTAGAATGCTGGCCACAAAAAAGTTTATTGAATTAGAATTTCGAATTGTTCATGAAAATAAAAATGTATAACTTTTAGAATTTTACTCATTTTTAAATATGGAGTGGACGCTTAAAGAAGACCGTGTTACAGTTATTGCGTTGCATCGTTGCGGTTACGCGCCAATTCAAATTTTTAACATACTGAAAAATTTGAATATTACCAAAAGATTCGTTTTATCGTACCATCAAACGATACAATGAAGACTCTAGTGTAGATGACAGGTCAAGAAGTGGTCGCCCTCGGTCTGTTAGGACTCCAGCAGTGATAAAAGCTGTGAAGGCACGAATTCAAAGAAATCCCAAACGTAAGCAGAAACTGTTGGCCCTTCAGATGGGGTTAAGCAGAACCACGGTGAAAAGGGTGTTAAATGAAGACTTAGGGCTTCGGGCATATCGAAGAAAAACAGGACATCGTTTGAATGCTCGTCTAATGGACCTGAGACTGAAGAGATGCCGCGCTTTGTTGAAGCGGTACGCGGGAAAAAAATATCGGGAAATTCTTTTTTCGGATGAAAAAATGTTTACCGTAGAAGAGAGCTACAACAAACAAAATGATAAGGTGTACGCACACAGTAGTGAAGAAGCGAGCAACCGTATTCCGCGTGTCCAACGAGGTCATTTTCCATCCTCGCTCATGGTATGGTTGGGAGTTTCTTATTGGGGCTTAACAGAGGTACATTTTTGTGAGAAAGGTGTAAAAACGAATGCTGTTGTGTATCAAAATACAGTCCTGACGAACCTTGTGGAACCTGTTTCTCATACCATGTTCAATAACAGGCACTGGGTATTCCAACAAGATTCGGCGCCAGCTCATAGAGCGAAGAGCACACAAGACTGGCTGGGGCGCGTGAAATCGACTTCATCCGGCACGAAGACTGGCCCTCCTCCAGTCCAGATTTGAATCCGTTAGATTACAAGATATGGCAACACTTGGAGGAAAAGGCGTGCTCAAAGCCTCATCCCAATTTGGAGTCACTCAAGACATCCTTGATTAAGGCAGCCGCCGATATTGACATGGACCTCGTTCGTGCTGCGATTGACAACTGGCCGCGCAGATTGAAGGCTTGTATTCAAAATCACGGAGGTCATTTTGAATAAACTTTAATGTCATAAGAATCTATGTTTTGTTAAGTTCATTTTGGTATATGAATGGTTACATAATTAATAAACTTGTTACAATTATTTTACATTAAACATGTGACAGAATTTATGACCTGACTAGGTATATCGTGTTGATTATTATAAAATCGACATCCAAAAAACCGTTTTACGATTTGTTTACATTTTATTTTTTGGTAAAGTGAATAGCATATAGTAACTCAGTGGCATTACAGCAAGAGATCAATCTAGAGGTTCCCGGTTCACATCCCATGATGACGTGTAACGCTTAGGTATTTTCTGGCGCATAATGTGCGTATTATAGCATTTTCTCCGTTCAGGGGCGGAGAAAGAATACAGACCTTTGCGGCCGGGATCAGCCTGTCGTAAAAGACGGCAAAACTACCCTAGCTACGTGGTAGGGCCCCAAGCCCAAATGGATGGCGACCACCCTTGGTCTACAAGTATGCCGCCATTATAACCTTGTTTTGTGTTTTTTTTTATTGCGTAGGACAGCAGACAGGCTGACAGCCCGCTTAGAATTTAGCAGTTACCATCGCTTATAGGTGTTTGCAACGTCAGTGGCATCGCGAACACGCTGTTGTTCCATAAGGGTACAGGAACTTGGGTGAAAAAGCATTGGTCCAGCATTAGTTAGCCATGTTCCTGTACCCCTATAGGACAGTAGCGTGTTTGCGGTGCCCCGGTAACTGCTTACTGTTAAGTGGGCTGTCAGACTGTCTGCTGTTCATCAGCAAAAAAAAAACCAATTGCCTTGTACCGATGGTGAAGGATCATGATAGGTCCAGTAATGGTATGTTAAGGGCTGTTATTGGCTGTTTTTATAAACTCAAAACACAATTGTCAGGTGGAACGAAATTTCATGACTAACCTGCACGACTCCAGGTTTTTCAGAGTTGAACAGAGATCTGGTTTCCACATGCTCCGGAACTAGATGATATCCGCAAATTGGCATAGTATGCCAACTATGAAGCAAACTCAGGCATATATTTTCTTTAATTTCATTATTTACGTGCGGAACTCCTTCAAAGTAAGTGGAATCAATTAATTAATCTACTTTTAGTAATTTTAAATAAGTTTGTAGTATTTAAGTTTCACCCTTATAATGTTTGGTGCAATAAAAATCAATTTAATTTAAAGTAGTGTATTTCACGTTATAAATTACTAAATTTGGACATTTCTTTTACTAAACAACTGATATACTACATATATACTTTTCTTTTGTAAATAAATATACATATTATACATAAACATCCAGACGCTGAACGGGAATCGAACCCGTAACCTCTGCAAGCAAACCGACATTTTTCAACACTTGTCACTTCGTGACGTAGTACAAGCAATCTTTAAGAAAGAGTGGTAGGGCCTCAAGCCCGTCTGGATGGCGACCAACTTGGGTCTTAAGTATGCCGCCATAATAACCTTGTGTTGTGTTCCGGCATTAGTGACCCAAGTTAGCAGGAACATATGGGATAGCAGCGTGTTCGCAATGCCACTAACGTTGCAAACACCCATAGGCGACGGTAACTGCTAAATTCTAAGCGGGCCGTCAGCCTGTCTGCTGTCCTACAGCATTAAAACAAGAAAACATTTGATTTTAAGCGTATCGCAAAATCAAACAATTTGAATTTGGTGAAACTCTCAACAAGATACGGATGTCAGGAGGCGTATTAAATAGGTAAAGAGGCTTGGCCAGTAAGTCCATAAATCGTTATTATATTACTGTTTTTTTTAAACGCACAAATTGCATATGCCACGTTTATTGCGTATGGTCACGTTTTACGGCACTCGGCTATTTACGTAGGGGACAAATTTCTAGCCATGTCCCGACCGGAGGGGAAGAGCCGAAAAGTATTTGCATGACGTTGTAAATTGACTACAAGAGATGCTGAAGAGCGTGCGAAGTGGAAGAAAAAGTCGGTAAGTGGACCCCGGGCACCGAAGCAAAGTTCGGGTTGCAACGTGGATTTTACGCTAAGATAATGGTGATGATTTACCACTTTTACGGTTATCCTTGTATTCAACTCCATTCAAAACTACAGTATTTACATCTGGATATTGTGGTGGCGGTATAGAATTTCGTAGACATATATCCTCTAGTATTTCAGAAGGTTTCAATTGATTTCGCCATGTGTTCTTCCCAGACCTGGATTGTATTGAAAAATACTAGAAGTATTATTACTAATATTATATATGACAAAATCTCCAAATAAGTAAAATTCAAGACGACTATCGCCATACAGTGCCAGTTTGTATAACTATTATAAAATATAGCAATTAAGAGCAACATCAGAGACGCATTTCGAAAAGAAATAGTAACATTATGTTTGTATAAGTTAAGTTTGTGTTTACAAAAGTATTTAATTTTGAATATGCGAAAGTGTTCTGCAAAACGTTCTGCCAAAACAATAAAAACATCAACTCTTATCGCCGCGTATTGATAAAACCGGGTTTGGGACGTGCGCTGCGCCGGCGCACAGTTACAATACTTAATTCCTAACGATGATAAAGGATATTTTTTTTAATAGCCTTTATTGCTGATACTGAACATTAATTTTACACACACACAGTAGCAAATTGTTTTAACTTAGATCTATCTAATACATCGGGTTTCCCGGTTCAGTGATCAGCGTGTCCAGTGACACATAGGCCTCTTCCAGCTGCTTCCATTCGTCTCTATTGGTAGAATTATAGTTAAATATTTTTTCATAATATCATAATTGTTTATATAAAATACTATTATATTTATGTAAATATTATGATATAAATATTAAATATGATAAATGTATAATAAATAAACATTAAATTACAATATTAAAGTCTTTCTTAGTGCCCCCTATAAAAATTCGTGAAACTGTGGCAGTTTGCATAACCGTCACTAATAAAATGTTTGATTTAACAATAATTATGTAGATGCCTAGTTGCCTAGTAAGTTTTCTTCATTCAGTACCATGTTTCACAGTGAGCTCAAATTGGTGCTATTAACTAAATTTCTTTCACATAATATGTAAAAATTATTTGTAATACGCATATTTTAATAAAACGTAAATTATTATTACTTTGTTTTTTATTTTAACAGTTTTGATTGAGTTTAGGGTGTCACCTACAATATCCGTCCCGGGTGCCACCCATGCTAGCTACGCCACTGAGTAGAGGTAGACCAAAAAAGATGGATGGATTACGTAAAAGATGATATGGCAAAAAAGGGTGTGAATGTTGGGATGACGGATAACAGAGAAGACTGAAAAGAGAGAACATGTTGTGCCGACCCCATATAATGTGGGATAAGGCAGGAGGAAGAAGCATAGGTAATAATTTAGTCTCATATCAGTCATTTACTTGAAAAATGTTCTGATTCCAAATGGCATTAAACCACTATCGGAACACAAAAGGAGTCTGGAAAGGGAGAAGATATTATTTCAGTCTTCTAAACTGGTACTCAACGCAAAATTTTATATAATATTCTGTAATACCGCTAAATAACGATTATAGATTCAAAATTATATATAGATAATAAATAAACTTACAGATTATATTTTGCTGGCAATCCGACTTGAGCTCTATGCTTGGTAAATATTCTATCTTCGACATCTATACTTGTGAATCCAATGAGAGCGTCTTCGGCGCTGGCGTCGTACAGGGAGACAGTGTACAAATAGTCTTCGGGCAACGTGCAATTGAACTCGAATATTCTGGTATCATAGTATTTAAATACTTTTTCAAGTGATAACGCTTATGCAAAATTAGGTTCATGTTTCAAATACAATGGTCAAATTAAGTATTCTATTGACTTTAATAGATTCTTTAAAATTTAATAGAGACTTCTTAAAATATATTTGCAATCGTATATTTCGTATCTATTACTTAAGTAATAGTGCAACATTTTTTGAGAATCTCTCAGAAGTACGGGAGATGTAATACGATTTAAGAATAATACAAAAATATAAATGCGCTCATCAATTTAAATCATATGAATTTACATTCTTGCCTACTACTTGTACGAGTCTAATAGAATCTCTAAAAACACTAGTCACCAGTCATAAAAAAGTTCGCTTTCTAAGCCAAAAATCGACTGTAGTAGCACATCCGCTAGATTGGCGTGTCACCAGATTCTGGTTTGTACATTTTGAAAAAACATTTTGTTTCGGATCTAATTGGCATCCGTTTTTACCATTTTTTCTAAAATAAAAGTAGCCTAAGTTACTCCTTGTTTGTTACATCAGCTATCTGCCAGTGAAAGTCCCTTCAAAATCGCTCCAGCAGTTTCAGAGATTAGCCGGAACAAACAGACAGACAGAAAGACAGACGGACAGACAGATAGACAAAAATTGTAAAAAATGTTGTTTTGGTATATGTACCGTGTATACATCCAAATGCACTTAGTAAAAAGTGGTTATTTTAATATTACAAACAGGCCCTCCAATTTTATTTATTTGTATATACCTATATATTAGTATGTATGGATATGCCACCATATTAACCGATGTTCCAATGCCCTTATGCGAACACCAGCATGCTACCTGGGCCCCTGGAGTCGCAAATATCCATAGACGACGGTAACTACTTATTATTAAGGGGGCCGTCAGCGAGGCTGATGTTCCGAAATAATAAAAACATTGTAGATAATTTAGCAAAGGCGATGTTTTTAAGTTCGTATTTGATTTAAATATTCCTGGCCTTTATTATTAGACCCTAAAAAGAAAAGTATACTTGCTTTCCAAACGTAGGGCTAGTGGTGTTGGATACATAGCCACTCTTGTCTCCGAGGTGCTTGCCTCCGCAGGAGATGACGACATATGGGTCGCATTTGCCAGTGAAGTCTCTGGCTACCAGATCAATGCCTCTGATCACGTAGAATCTTACTAGAAACTTCTTAGGCTCGTTAGTTGGGTAGTTGCTAAAGTAACTGAAACGTATAAATATAAATTCAGATCAGCAGTAGAATTTAGGTCATAAAAAATACAAAAAATGGTTTTTATTTCGGTGACTTCTCTATAATATATTTGGGATATGCGTTAAAATAATTATAACTCATTAGTAACATCAAGGTAATAATGATAAATAAATAAATAAATCATAAATTTATTATTGTTGACGCCTATACTTAATGTAATTTATGATTACATTACAAAATTGCTCCCATGAATTATTCAGGCGCTAAGCCACCTAAATAATATTGTAAAATCATTTTTTGCGTTACACAATTATTGAAATATTTTTATAATATTATCTAAGTATTTAACATATTGTTAAAAACTTTGTATTTTGTGGAATTTTGTACTTAACAGACAGAATTTTCAATAATATTTAATTCTTTTTATGTAAATTACATGTCCATTTATATTTCATTTTTATGAAGTGCAGTAAATTTATAATAAAGTCAGATACGTATTTTGCTAAGTACGAATAAGATTAACCTATCTTCAAAAAATTATTTTAATTTTGGTGTAAGAGACTAAAAATATCTTCAGCTCATAGCACTAGTTCGATCTGATATGAAGCTTCGCAGATTAGGCGTGGAATGATTAGATTAGCTTATTTATGATTTATTTTTAATCATAGATGATTTTGATTTAATTATTTTTCATTAATCTTGAAATGACAACTACTAGCATTATTGGTTTTATAAATAATAAAACCAATAATATAATGGGAATTTATGTGTACCATTTTTTATCGATTCGTTAAAAGAATAGGTCACTGAGATTGACATAAATTGTAAAAACATTCTATTAATTTTATTAAACATACTGTTTATATAAAACCAAACATGCATTTGGTAAATATGTTTGTAACTGTGAAACTATAAAAGAAAATTTAACGAATTTTACCCTTTATTAAGATCCACCCCATTCACCGCTACCGCAATATCGTTATCAAGAGGTGGCCATTCATAAATAGCAAAACCGGCTTTCAAGTAGCCACTCAGGCTTTTCTCATCTTGCCATAAGTCAGTCTTCGTACTGTACAACTTGAAAGTCGAGCACCAGTCTTTGAAACGACAAAACTCCGGCTGACATTCCAACTCACTATTGTATATCTTTGGAAATAATATAACTCAATAATTGTTTAAAAATCAATGTAAACTCAAAGTAACGTTGCATACAAGTACTTACATTTATTTTGATAACATCATCGATACTAACTTTGCTATCACCGACTTCTTCCTAGAAGATAAAAGTACTATTAGGAAAGAAATTCAAATCAGATTTAGGTCTGATGTAGAGGAATCAATCATTCGTGATACTTTGTATTCACCATTACCCATTCGGGTAAGATAAAATCTTATCCAGTTTAATCTCTCGATACGTGTCTCCGTATCCTCTGCTAATAAAACTCTTCATTCGCACTAGTGCCACAGTTCCAAAGAACATCACTCACCGTCTTAAAGAATATTGGGATCCTTGGTGATGACATTATAAATGATATATAGTTTAGGGGACAATTGAAGGGCAAAGCTAAGCTTGCCTCCAAAAAGCTGGGTGCGCTAAACCGGTCCAAGCAGTATTTCACATGGAGTACTGCTCATATTTATGGGCTGGCACCTGCCTGTTAACTTAATTTCCTAGACTTCATCCAACGGCGCGCAGTTCTTGTTGTCGACGATCCCATATTCACAAAAGGTCACACACTTGGATTTCAGAGATATTTTATATCTTTTTACATATTCTACCGCCTAAACAACGAGGCGTGTTCTGAGAAATTGTTTAGAAAGATGACTTTGTAGTCTTTCTACCACCCCATTGCTCGTCATTGGCTGCGCGTTGGCCATTTACTAGATTCTCTTCTTTCCTGTACGAAGCGGTTCTCAAGAACTTTTAAAGGAAAGACTCTTCGGATTTTGAATGAACTTCCCATCGAGGTCTTCTCATATCGGTACGAATCCGGGGTATTTCAAAAAAAGGTTTTATAAATAAAATTTGTTTAAGGCCGACAGCGTGTTACAAAGCGTTGGGATCGACGTTATAGACAGCTTTAAACATATAGAATCCTGTTTCTGTGTTAGCTCATATGAATTCCTATTTGTCATATATTTTTTTTGGGTTAAACAGTCTTATGATAGACATAAATAAAATGATTATGCGAATATAGACGACGATATATTACATTTTACCTTTTGACAGGCATTGAATCTGCTCCACCAATCAACGCCATCACCACTGAGCACGGTATCCAGCTCCTTTGTAATCTTAGGTTGTGGGAGAAGTGCATATTCTTCTTCATCAGTACTCTTCTTTAAAAGGTTTCTCCATTTTGGCTTCTTTTTACCTTGAATTGACTTTTTCGAACTTATCGAAAGTACGTCATTACATTTTACATGCGCGTCAGTTTTCTTTACGTAAAGCGATTGTGTGACTGAAAATAAAGAACTATGCTATTTTGGTTCATAGTTTAATTCAAGTCAAAAGTCTCAGATTTGTTTTTTTATAGCTAGAGTTCAGCAGACAGGCAAATGGCCCTGGCAATGACCCTGGCAGGTGGTCTCCGTCGCCTATGGACGTTTGCAACACCAGAGGCATTACCAACGCGCTGCCGGCCTCGAAAAAATTTTATAACGCCTTTTTTTCAAGAACCCCTCGTACCGCGCTGAGAAAACCTCAGCCGGAAGCTCATTCCAAGTCTTGAGAGTACGCAACATGAACGTTGTGAGAACCGTTTCATACAAGAAAGAATACAGGTTGCATGATGAGTTGGTCCGGGGCACAGAAGGGGCCCTGATCCTTCCCGGAGAATATCGCCGGGTCCACTTCCAGTCTCCGATCCGGCACGACGATACTTCCCAAAGACTTTGCACCAGTTGGCGGGACAGCCTCCCAGATCGGGGCCCGAACCCAGATTGCTTCGGGTCCCCTACTGACTGGCGGGAGAGACCATCGGGTTTACCTGACCCCCGCCCCAATTCATCACGCCTGTGAGGGATATGACGGGATTTTGCACATCTCAGCTTCCAGATTTCGTGGGCACTCCAGTACTTCGGGCGAGGGAAGCTAGAATCTGGGTCACCCATGCCGGAACACAACACAAGGTTATTATGATGGCATAGTTAAGACCAAGGGTATTCTGTCTCCGCCCCTGCACGGATAAACTATTTTTTTTTTCAATATTATATCCTGTAAACTATTTTTTTGTACCTGGTTCAATGGTGCGGAGTGGTCAGCCTGCACCCCCGCTATTGTCAACCAAATGTAATTTTAATAAATAAATTTAATGTTGGTGCCTATATTTTAATTTTATGCATGCATTTGACGTAACAATGTTTACAAAACGGTGCAATGACGTTACTATTGAATGAGTTAGAGTTTTAAGAAATATCGACATTTCTAGGGCTCAGCTTGCGTGCGCCCCCTAGGACTGCACCCGAGCGAACCCGCACCACTTGAACGGAGACGAATCTAAGGGTCCCGGGTTCTTCTCGCCTAATGTATATATGTAAAGTACATAGCACTTTAAGTAAGCAGTTGCATGTTAAATAGAGATATTACGGATTAATTTGTTAAAATTTGTAATTGGAGAAAGGGTATGGTGAATAATTGACACGTCGACAAGACATTAATGTCGTTTTTCTTTTTATATGTGAGTTTAATATATCCGTGCAGGGGCGGAGAAAGAATACTGACCTCTGCGGCCGGAATCGGCCTGTCTTAAAAGGCGACAAAACAACCCACTGGATGACGACCACCTTTGGTCTTAAGTATTCCGCTATAATAACTTTGTGTTATGTTCATCCGGCCCATCCGATAGCTGACTACCGTTGCCTCTGGACGTTTGCAACACCAGAGGCATTGCTAACGCGCTCCCGCCCTCTAAGAAATCCTATAAAAGCTTTTTGGAAAAACCCCATATCGTGTTGGGATGAGAAAACTTTAGCCGGATGTTCATTCCAAATCCGGAGAGTACGCAACATTAACGTTCTTGAGAACCGTCTCGTACAAGAGAGAAGAGGCTCTAAATAGCGCAAGGTGAAAGGTATTGTGTGAGCTCTGACGCGGACTCTGATAAAACTACAAAAACAGGAAATTCGTGTCCCGGTGATGAATATGCAACGCTTGATATATAGAGTGACGCTAAGATATGTGCATTCGGGTTGCTGCAATTACAGGAAAATTGCAGGACAGTGGCTTTCGTTGTTAAGTTTACGTCTTACGGCAACCGGATACATAACTGGCTGATAAATATCTAGCCGTATCACCTGCACTAGGTCGAACTGTAATTAATACTTCATATGATAAATGGTTTTATATGTGCCAATGAACTACTAAAGATACCGAAGACTTGAGAAGTGGAGAAGAAAAATCGAAGAGCCGACACCGGATAGCGGAAGGCTTCAACCGGCGCTAAAACTATTATGAATAGAAAGGAACTTTATTCGTATAACTTTAATAGAAATGACGTCATTGCAATTGAGCTTGCTTGTATTAAAACGTAATTATCAACAACTATAGTCGGACTCAAACGAATGTGTTCTGTTTTTTGCGATCCTGGTAAAGTGCTAACTTTTTTTAATAATATACCTACAAAGGAAGTCATAGGAAGTTGAATACATCTAATCTTTTTTCTTTGAAAAGACAGAGGATGTTGAAAATTATCAAAGTACAAAATGATTATGATATTTATATATTTATTAATAAATTTACAGAGACGATTAATGATCGGTATCTCTCAAGGGGAACTGTTTACAGAGACATGTCCGTTCAAAAAAGTGCAATAGACGGTGATATTCCGGCTTGGGCCCAGATATATACGTAGGACCCCTTTATTTCAATTAAAAAAGAAATCAGTGAGAAAAATTGCATATTCACAAAAAAATTTCTGTATTTACAGAAGGGTTTCATTTTCGACATTTCGACAAGTTTTAATTTCAATGAGTGCAAAAATCTTTAATATTACTTAATTTTTTGGACTCCTAGTACTATATAAAGAAAACTAAGTGTCATTCATGAACACGGAATACTGATTTTACAGTCAATAAATATTATTGGAATGTAATACATGCATGGAGTTTTTTTTTTAAATTATAAATACAGTTCCATGTTGTAATTGAATCATAGAGCAGGATTTATCCTTAGGGATTTAACCTTATTAATCCACCTTTCGCCTTTTATGACTTAAAAGGTAAGTAATAAGATAGGAGGAGGTTAGGCGCTTTATCCTATACTTTTTTCCCTGCCTAACCGCAAGTTAGTTTAGATGCTGCGGCGCCTGACGGTGGTTTTCGAAAAACTACTTCGATCACCGCCGCGCCGCCCTCTCTGCTTGGCTAGCGCCCACGCCGACGACACGTACCGTCGAGTTTTGGTTAAACCCGCACGAGTTTTTGTGTTTGTGAACCACTAATTATAAAGGCCTAGGCTACAAACCGCAGAACCAACCGTGGAGGGTAGCAGACCGGGGAACCTCAGGTGAATCGCTCTTTCTGACTTGCTGGGTATTTTCGTCTCCTTTCCTTTCCACGTTAATTATCGAACCCGCACTACCTTTGTTTCCCGCACCGCGGCTACCATCTTACCTAAGCCGCACTATTCTTTTTACGGCCCTTCAGCCCCACCAGTAGGAACGTGTATATAACAAACATTTACCTTGATAAAAGTCATCCGATGCAGCGGATTTGGTGCGTAATGATACATCTCGAGTTGATTTAGGCAGCCAACCTACCAAGAATTTCTTTGGGTCCTTAATCTCTTTAGTAGCTAGCAGCACAGTTCTACCAAAACTTCTGCCGTTGTACATGCGTAAATTAATTGTACTGTGGGTCTCGAAGAGCGCGGCTTCGAATATGTGACTCTTAAGGCCATTAGGGAAATTGCAATTCGTTTTCTTTTCGAATATTGTGTCAGATTTAATGATGACATCATCAATTTCAAGCTCCACACATGGTTTACGTAACATTTTCAAATCCCTCAAACCCCACCAATAAATATCGAGCCTGGAAAAAATTAAAATTCCATAAATCATCCGTTTTTATCCGTGCAGGGGCGGAGAAAGAATACTAACCTCTGCGGCCGGGGTCGGCCTGTCGTAAAAGGCGACTAAACAACCCACCCTAGCTACGTGGTAGGGCCTCAAGCCCGTCTGGATGGCGACCACCTTTGGTCTTAAGTATGCCGCCATAATAACCTTGTGTTGTGTTCCGGCATTAGTGACCTAAGTTCCTGTACCTTTATGGGACAGCAGCGTATTCGTGATGCCACTGGTGTTGCAAACATCCATAGGCGATGGTAACTGCTAAATTCTAAGCGGGCCGTCAGCCTGTCTGCTTTCCTACAACAATAAAAAAAAAAACAAATAATTAGTTAAAACCGTTAATGAAAAGGTTGCTTGTAAGATAAATAGATAAATATACTAAGACAATAAAAACAGCGCCATCTAGTTCCGAAGTAAGTAGCATATCACTTGTGTTATGGGTACTAGATAACTGATATAAAACTTATATGCCTTAGTTTTGTAAAAAAATACATATTATAAATATACAACCAGACGCGAGGTAGGAATCGAACGCGTGACCTCCGCAAGCATACTCTGCGTTAACCGTTACGCCACAGAGGTCGTCATAGTTAAATATACGAAAACAATTCATACATTGTCATCTCTTATTGAACTAAGGAGCAGAGCGCGTGTGCTATAAATAGCAAACAAGTGACTGTTTATATACTTTCTTTTTCTAAATAAATATATATTAAAAACAAACATGAAGATTCAGGACTAAAATCGAACCGGTGACTGCCCCAAGTGTTTCTTCTTACAAAAGCGATAGGTATATTGTTTGTCTTATTGGGTAGGCTCGAATCCAGCAGTTATAGGTAGGTATAGGTATTATTTTTTTTAATCAAAGAAATAATCACTTGTATTTACTAAGCTTCGGTAAGATACAACTTGGTATGGGTTGAATGTCCAGCGTGTCAGTAGGTGACACTGTATCTTTCAAATCCGATACGTAATAGACTTCTTCTTCTGTGTTATATAGGGTTGTTTTTACCAGAGTTTCAGGTATCTGTAGACATAAATAACATTGAAAGAAATAATCAGTCCCTATGCTAATAGTGGCCGTCTGTCGGGTGCAATGTGGACCACCTGGTCACATAGTTACAATTTACTGTTACGCGTCATCTCGTGTCTTACTTGTAAACTACGTGTCATTACTGCTCCGACGATTTCAAGATAATAAATCTATTCGCCACTAGATGGCGCCAGTCAATCAATGACATTTTATAAAGCAGAACGGACTTTGATTACTAAAAAAATACTTATTGCTAAATAACCGCTGATATTTACCCTCTGATTAAATTATTCTTGAAAATTTACGTTGATTTCATCCTCTACAACTACTATTTTAATATATATCTTATGACAAATTAGATAGCAGTTTGGGCCTAAGAAATAAGAACAGGGCTACCCAAATCCTTTCCTAGAGAATCGTTAATGCCCTCTAATGAATAACTCTTTTATACTGTTTTTTTTTTAAATTTTTGTTATTGCTGAATGAAGGCTGATGACCCATTAATAGTAACTAACCAGTTACCGTCACCTATAGATGTTTGCGACGCTAGGGGTGCCGCGAACACACTGCTGTCCCATAGCTACAAGAACCATGGTCACTAATACCGGAACACAACTTAAGGTTATAATGGCGGCTTACTTAAGACCAAGGGTGCTTGCTATCCAGATGGACTTGAGGTCCTACCACGTAGTTAGGATGTTTTGTCGCCTTTTGTGACAGGCCAACCCCGGCCGTAGGGGTTAGTATTTTTACAGCGCCCTAGCAGACAGTAAAGGAAGGGTACCGTTTGGCATCTCCTTTTATGATTGGGGTGGTCAGAGAGCAGTTGATCCTGTAAAAACCATTTTAACCATCTGTTCTCGGCCCAGACAAGGTCGAGCCCAAACCCCAAGGGTCGACAGGTATCGACGCCAAAAGCTACGCTAAACAGTGAAGTGTGATTACTCAACATGGCTAAGACCACAAGATATATAATAGGATCTCGTGGGATTTAGTTTCGATTCCAAGCAGGGTAAATGTTAAAACATCTTTCCTTCCCTCCTTCTTTCAGGTATTTACTTTGGCTTATTTCTGTAAAAGGTGCTAGAAATTGCAAGTATAAGTTAGGTATTCACAACACAAGCTTAATTAAAATAATTTGTATACAATAGTCTGGAACACGGATATTGTGTTTACCTGCACTACTTGGGCCGACATTAACAACTTTCCCGTCAGCTTTCCGCATTTGAATAAATTATACCACTGTAGTTTTAGTGTTGAGTCGAAGCACTCACTAGCTTCAACTGCAGGCTGCTTTTGGAAGCGGCCTATCAGCTCTGATTTGGCCTGTAAAAATTATTAATATTAATAACAGCCCGGCCTTGGCTTTGGTCCCTGCTGCCTCCAGTCCTTTCCCACGAGCGAATGGATATCTGTTACACATATCCAAGGCGGTTTGGTGGGTTGCACATACCAGTGATCTTGGTATGCAGGTTTCTCCGCGATGTCTTTCTTCACCACCGGTATGCATTCCATACTTAATATTATGAATGTGAAAGTAACTATGTCTGTTACGTTTTCACGCCTAAACCGCTGAACTATACTACCGGCACGCTATGATGACCGTTTTGACGTTTGTCCACTCATGAAGTTTCGTATTGATTAGTAATTACATTTGAAGGAGCAAATTGCTGTTCTTTATTGTCAATAGCGACGTGCAGTTAGTCATAAAATTTATCGAATGTATTATTTTAGGACAAACAATTTATTTATTACATTCATTTCTAAACTATATATATTTTAGGTTCCGTGAACATTTATTTTTTATTTTTATAAGATTATAATTATTGGTGTACTTATATACCACATAACTCGGCATTTGTTTCTCGAAATTAAAAATTAAAAAAAAAAGAAATTTAATGCGATCGTCAAATAGGATCGCTGGACACACAACAACTACCTCCGACAAAGTCGCGTAAAATAGCAGTATGGACGAATCTGATTAAATATAACCTTTTGTGACACCTTTTTTTGGTCTCTTTTTGTATTAATTTGTTTCTTGTGTGCATTCAATTTCATTCCAATATTCAGATCATTCAAATATATTATGTAAGCATTTATATTTTTGTTTTATTAAACCTTTTTAATCAGGTACTACTTGCAATAAAAACTTATAGATTTAATTATATTTTTTCGAGAATTAATTGACATTTCACATCACTATTGTATTAAGTCAAAACGGCTATCATAGCGTGCCGCACCTATAATTTTGATGAATTTCGATATAGAGATAGATTGGATCTTAAAGAAGGATATAGGCTACGTTATTTTAAAATTAAATATCCGGATGACCGAGCTTTACTTGGTATTTTTTTTTATAAATTGTGTTATTTGGAAATTAACAATTGATTTTCTTAGTCTAACCTCAAAGCAAACACTCATTGACTTCGTGTTACTCAACAACGTCATCTGCTGGAATAGCTTTAGTGTTGTTGTGTCGTTAAAGCAATTTAAAAAAAATAGTATTATTATTCGCCGATAGATGTCAGGAAGAGTCATTTTTTCAGTTTAAATTGGGACTACTCAAACGCCACCTTTTGACATTTTCTAGAAATGATTCCTAGCTAGATCAATTTATCGCCCCCGAAACCCCCCATATACTAAATTTCATGAAACTTGTTGGAGCCGATTCCGAGATTACAATTATATATATATATATATATATATATATATATATATATATATATATATATATATATATATATATATATATATATATATATATATAAGAATTGCTTGTTTAAAGATATAAAATATGGCAGAATAACGTTTGCCAGATCAGCTAGTTGTGTATATAATAATAATATATAATATGCAGTAATAGTTTAAAATAGAAAAATGGAAATTCAAAAAAGAGAAATGGACTAAACTTATAACGGAATGGTACCCCAGAAACAGTAAAAGAAATCGAGGTAGATTGAGTAAAAGATGGGAAGACGACATCAAAAAAGTAGCTGGCCCAGCATGGAGCCCAATTGCGAAGGACAGAGAAAGATGGAAGGCTTTAGAGGAAGCCTTTGTCGAAGGACAAGCTGTACAGTGGAGAAACCGGATGCAGACAACTAAACACTTTTTATACTAATAAATGTAATTCTACAGCAATAAAGGCTTATTTATTTATTATTTATAATAGTTAAAAAACTAATAAACAATCTTTAATAGAAAACCAAACTAAAAAGTTTGTTTATAATTAAAAGTACTTGTCAAAATAATTGATTAAAAAATCCTTTTTTTGATGCATGTTTTAGATATAAAAGTACTTCAGTAGCTCAGTGTTATTACACTCGCAGATAGATCTACGAGTAAGTCCGGGGTTCTAATCCACCGATAGAATGCGTCGCTTAGGGAGTGTATTTTCGCCTTATCTTCACATAATTGCCATGTACTGACGGTGAACGAAACATCTTGCATACCGAGATCACCGGTATGTGCAACCCACCAATCCGCCTTGGACAAGCGGCATACTGTCCGTTTCCCTTAAGGGGAGGCCCGAGCAGTGAAACGTTATGCAGTTAATAATATGTTTTAATATGCATATAAAAATATTAATGTTCTCAACTGAGTCCCATTGGCTTAAGTGTCTACAGCGCTGGTACTCTGTTAAACAACAGGCAGGCTGAGGGCCCACTTAATAGTAAGCACTTACCGTCGCCTATGGATGTTTGCGACGCCAATGGTACGCTAACACGCGTCGTCCGCATAAGGCAACTGGGTCACTTATGCTGAAAACAAAGTTATTATGACGGTATATTTATAAGCCAAGGGTGGTTGTATCCAGACTGGCTTGCAGCCCTACCACCTGGCTAGGGTGGCTTGGTCGCCTTTACGATTTGCCGCCCCCGGTTGCAGGGTCCATTATTCTTACCCCGCCCCTGTACTGAGCGAAATAAAATCGAAATCAAACAATGTTTCACCGATGAACTGCCATCCAGAACTTCGATTAGAATTTGTGGTGGAGATGCAACAAGTTTCCCTGGTGTAGTATTCAACATTTTACATATTCTTAATATTTGATTCCACACCGGGTTTGCAGTTTTTTGTACCTGCAAAATAAGGCATATATTTTTCATATATTTATTGCGGTGGAATTATTTGTCGGCGATCGTGAGTTCTTCTACCGAGGTGGACCGCTTTGCCCTTGCATAAAAATATTTGTTGGCTTGAAAAATTTAAAGATAATAACAGATTCAGAAAATAAACATACTGATGAATGAGAGATAATGTGCAAACTGATCATTAAACAATTACAATAATTATTTTGAAAGTATAATTTATTCATACTTCAACGAATTTTCTTAAAGATGAATGAACCCTTAATAATGTTATTATTTTAGAATTCAATGCCCTTTACATCGATATCTTTCTATAGCGAGTGGAGCAGATAAGGAAACGGTCCATTCGATGATAGCTGGTCATCAACTACGGATGTTATAGTTCTAGGATGTTAGAGATTTATAACGCCTTTTTTTGAAAATCCATGTCTTACTGCAATGGGAAAACCTCAGGCTAAGCTCATTCCAATTTCAAAGAGTACGCAACATGAATAACAAGACGAGGTGGAACGGACGAGTTTATTCGTGTTCCCAGACAACAAAGAACATTTGATTTTCTCTTTGCGGCTTGGGGGCGACAGGTGACAATCGCCTCTGTCCAAGAACTAAGTTTAATCACATCTATTTTCCTTTGCAGACATGTTGTAGTATTTGTTAGAACTTACGGCCATATGACTCGAAAGTTCAATTATGGTATACATCCAGGATAAAATATATATTAGCATTATTTAGAATCAATATGTTATTAAACAAAATTGTTTTTGTATATCTATATTTGAGTGGTTTCATTAACGAAAATACAGTCGCTCTGACTTGTTTTAGGGGGTTTTTAGTAATTTAGAGGCAACATAAGATACTGTTCGGTTTTTCCTTTCCGAGTTGGGGAGACAGGTGACAGTCGCTTCTGTAAAACAAAATTTTGTCGATGCAATATGATTGGGCAACAACAATAAAAGTAATCATTTTGCAATTTCTATCTTTGTTTTTACTATTTATGGTTAATGATTTACTTACAGTGGTATCGGCTACGGAATTGATGACGTGAATGCGCACAAAAGGGAAAATAGGGACTGAATCATCTTCAATGTTTAGTTTTGCTCTATACACATTTATACAGCATTCAAGCATCTGAAATCACACGTGAAATGATCAAAATGCTATCTATATATTTAGTGAGTAGATAAATTTTAAGAGCAATTAACTTGCTATGCGACAGTTACATAATAGTCTTTTGTGAAGTAAACAATGCGCTATACAAACAATAATACTGTCAAGCTCATCCATTAAACTGAAACTCAAGACTATGTGATGTATTAATTAACTCGCTTTGTTACTAATTGAAACAGATTAGTATACTTGTATATACTCCTAATAAACACATACAAGCATTAATAGCGATACAATAACTAGTATCGATATGCATTTACTAGTTATAGGTATACTACCAATATTCTAAAAAGACAAAAAAGACACAATAGCAAAGCTCATATTTACGGAATGAGGCGACGCGGGCGATCTCCATTGCAATGGATATACCAAATAAGATTACCGGCATGTCAGTTGCGGAAACCATGAGATCGGCAGAAAATATTATCCGTGCAGGGGCGGAGAAAGAATACTAACCTCTGCGGCCGGGGTCGGCCTGTCGTAAAAGCCGACAAAACAACCCACCCTAGCTACGTGGTAGGGCCTCAAGCCCGTCTGGATGGCGACCACCTTCGGTCTTAAGTATGCCGCCATAATAACCTTGTGTTGTGTTCCGGCGTTGGTGACCCAAGTTCCTGTACCCTTATGGGACAGCAGCGTGTTCGCGATGCCACTGGCGTTGCAAACACCCATAGGCGACGGTAACTGCTAAATTCTAAGCGGGCCGTCAGCCTGTCTGCTGTTCTACAGCAATAAAAAAAAAAAAAAAAAAAAAAATAGGAGTACCTGGCAAAGTCTAATACGACGAGTGATGACAGCCCCTAAAGGCTAGACGCGACCTTCATTAAATGAAGTAGGCGACTAAAAAGGCAGGAAATCTTATATTAAAGAAGTTAAATGTTGCCACCTGCTTAGTTGGTCTAGCGTGCTAACGAAGAAGTCTACGGTCACCAACGAGAAAGGCAAGTACGGCTTTTGATACAAACATTAATTGTGGACAACCATGACCGGCTGTATTTGTATGATAATATATAAAAACAATGACTTCTGTGTTCGTTCTTGTTAAATGCAGGTGGTAATTAATAAAGCCTTATTACTGGCTACCCTCGGTAAAATCATAGCGTTCTAATAAGGGAGGATACTTAAATAATCAGTTTTTAGTTATTCTTGTTTGCGTTTTTTTCGAGTATAAAATTTTGTTCTTACCAAAGTATTAGAGCTGGTCATATAGATATCGTATTCCTTTATACCCAGAGTATGCCCAGGCGGCAAACAGGCGTCGAATGCTCCCATTTCTCGGTACAGTCCCATCCATAACATCAATTCTACTTTAGCGGCTAGGCAGTTACAGTCAATCGACGGAAATGCATGTTTAGCGCAATTAAGAGGCTGCAATATATATTATTATTAAAAAATAGCTTAGTATACGTTTGGTTTTTTTTAATCTTCTTTTGTCACCGGTCACCGGTGTATTATGTAAAGCAGCTGGAAAATAGAAGGAATACATGCGATCTGTTTTAACTAAGTTACTCCCATCTTTCTTCAAATCTAACCAAGTAAATATTAATTTTAAAAAATAGAATATCATTTCAATGTGAAAATTTATGGAATACTTATAAAAAAAATGCTTTTCCTTCTATTTATAAAATAATAAGTAAGAATAAATAATTGCAATAAATAATAAGTACTTAATTCATACAAATTGGAACTAAATGTAACAAAATAACATACCTGCATATATATAGTTTGTATCTTTCCGCAATTTCTTCCACTCTGTTCTGGAGTAATGGAGTGGATAACGTCGTTCGCTTTTATTTTAGCGTAGCCAACTCGCGAACCACCACTCACCAGCCACACAACAATATCAGGCCACCCATTAGGAGACTGAAAATACTTGTCACCTATTACTCTGACAGTATATTAACGCAGTAATTAAGAATTAATATAAATATGTTATAATAATATTAATATCGAGACCTGGGCGGTGCTTCAGTCTCTCCAGAGGTGCCACATTGATTATCGATACATCAAAGCGTTGAAGTGTTTGTATGAAAACGCCACCATGTCAGTCCGTCTCCAGAATCAGAACTCGAAGCCTATCCGACTGCAGCGGGGAGTCAGACAAGGCGATGTCATATCGCCGATGCTGTTCACTGCTGCGTTGGAAGATGTCTTCAAGCTTCTGGACTGGAACGGACTGGGCATCAACATTAACGGTGAGTACATCACTCACCTTAGATTCGCAGATGATATCGTAATCATGGCTGAAACCATGGAAGACTTAAGCCATATGCTTGATGGCCTCAATACAGCTTCCCAAGGAGTAGGTCTCAAAATGAACATGGACAAGACGAAGATCATGTCTAATGTCCATGTCGCACCTACCCCCGTAACAGTTGGGAACTGTACTTTCGAAATTGTTGACGAATACGTCTACTTGGGTCAAACGATCCAGTTAGGCAGGTCCAATTTCGCGAAAGAGGTCACTCGTCGAATCCAACTCGGATGGGCAGCGTTCGGGAAGCTCCGTAAAATCTTTTCGTCCCAAATACCGCAGTGTCTCAAGACGAAGGTTTTTAACCAATGTGTGTTGCCAGTGATGACATACGGAACGCAGACGTGGTCGCTAACTATGGGCCTTATGAGAAAGCTCATGGTCGCTCAGAGAGCAATGGAGAGGGCTATGCTCGGAGTTTCCCTGCGAGATCGAATCAGAAATGAGGAGATTCGCAGGAGAACCAAAGTAACCGACATAGCCCGGATGATTGCAAAACTGAAGTGGCAGTGGGCTGGGCACATAGCTCGAAGGACTGATGGCCGTTGGGGCAGAAAAGTCCTCGAATGGCGACCGCGTACCGGAAGACGCAGTGTTGGTAGGCCCCCCACAAGATGGACCGATGATCTGGTCAAGATCGCCGGGATAGGTTGGATGAGGGCAGCGCAGGACCGATCATCGTGGAGATCTTTGGGGGAGGCCTTTGTCCAGCAGTGGGCGTCTTCCGGCTGAAATGATGATGATGATAATAATATTCGTTTATTTCAGACACCAAGTTCCATACATAGTCACGAAACATACTCGTAAAATCATTAAAATAACTGCATGCAGTAAAATTAATTATAATACTACTAGTACAGAAATAGATTCAGGTTACTGAATTATGAACGATGGATGGATATTTAGACCATTTCTATTTCGAAAACAGTCATTTTTTGCACGTCTGGGCGACTAAGGGCTATTATAACATTTTATGTAGATATAGTGGCTGTAGTCAGATTGCAGAAAATTTCTTTATGATATAAAAATAATTGTAAGGTGACATTGTCTTTTATTTTATGAAGAAAATTAGAATCTTCAGTATAAAAAAATATGTATATTTATATTTTATTGCAACTAAGTTGCTCGTCGTTGTCAGCCAATTGCAGTCCACTGCTGGCCGTAGGACTTAATTTGAGGCATCCCAATTCCTGATTTTATACCTGCTAACTGAATTGAAAGCTTTTATCGTCGCTTATCAACATGAACAACGCCTGGAATATTCTTTATTCTATTATTTATTAGTATATTGAAAAGAATCAGAATTGGGAAAGTAAACAAACAAATTGGCTAAAAGATAGAAAGACAAATGATAGGTAGAGAAAATGATAAAAAATTAACATGCTAAAGTTCTGGTTACACAGTTACAGGATATAGTTAATTTTGTGTTCAAATAAGAGTTTCAAATGTTTGGAAAATTGTAATTTAAAGGAAATGCCAAGACATCAGGGCATACGTATACATTACAGCATGCTACTATATACCTATATAACATGTAGCTATTGTTGTTATATATTACGACTAAAGTATCATCACATTTGGAGACCGCTAATATTTTTCTAGCCTAATTTTTTTTATTGCTTCAGGACAGCAGGCAGGCTGACGGCCCGCTTAGAATTTGGCAGTTACCGTCGCCTATAGGTGTTTGCAATGCCAGTGGCATCGCGAACATGCTGCTGTCCCATAAGTGTATAGGAACTTGGGTCACTAATGCCGGAAAACAACACAAAGCTATTTGGCGGCATACTTAAGACCAAATGTGGTCGCCATCCAGACGGGCTTTGGGCCATACCACGTAGCTAGGGTGGGTTATTTTGTCGCCTTTCACGGATAAATTATACAGATAATATTTGTTGTTTTCTACGATTTGTTGACAGACAAGGAGCATTGAAGAAACACTTCAAAAATACTGTTCAGGCCTATCATTTTTCACCACTTAAAATTATTTTAGTTTTGGTATATATCACAAATACCTTGAAAATGAGGCTTCTCAAAATTTCAATAATTCTTTTAACTTCTACTATCATAGTTTTAATATCTTTCTTTGACTTTGGACAATTCTCTCTCATACTGTAGCCTTCGAATACATCGTAAGTTAATAAGTTTTTCCCGGCTATACGTTGATATATTTTTTCCTAAAAAGTTATCTCAGTATGATTTCTTCTTTTAAGAACTTTTATCAATAAGAACAGGATTACTCCTTCGTTCAATTATTGCTTAAAATAATCCTTAAGACAAATAGCAAGGGTACCGTTTGGTTTACCTCTCGGATTTACAATGTCAGGTGGCAATCGATCCCGTACAAACGATTAATTCCAGCTTTTTCTTCTTGGCTTACTTATGGGCAATAAAGCTGTAAGAACTATATTAATAGAAATAATTAAGGGTAATTGGGAAAAATTTAAGGTCACCTTCTGTTAAAGGCGTAAATCAAGTTGCGTGAATGACGCGTGAACAGGGGTGCATGAACGAGAAAAGTTTGGAGGCCATAAAAGGCCGCTAATTCTCTAATAGTTCTAAAACAGAAGGTTGTTACAAAATGAACACGGACAATATTTATAAGCCAAAGTTGCATTTTAAAGGCCTTGTTTGTATCCATCTGGAATGAGACTATTGTTTTATCCTAGCCCTGTTATAGCGAAGCGAGTAACTCGAGCGGTATTTCCGATAAATGTTGTATTCATATTTCTGGGAAACTGTCAAGAACTAATTTCAGGTGGTGATTGATCATAATTCCATTACTTTATATCGCATTTAAATAGTGTACCTGCAATTTAACTTTTGGGGCGTGGTAAAAATCCTGACCCCTGGCGTCAGAGTCAGCCTGTCGTAAAAGGTGGCTAAACCACCCTAGCTAGGTAGCAGGGTTACAAGCCCATCTAGATGGAAACCACCCCTGGTCTATAAGTATGTCGACATAATAACATTGTGTTGTCTTCCCGCATTAGTGACCCAGGTTCTAGTATCCAGATCCCCATGCAGACTGCAGCGTGTTTGTGGTGCCCTTAGCGTAGAAAACATTCAAGACAGCACACTTACGATTAAATGTGCTGTCAGAATGTGCGCGGTTCGTCAGCATTAAAAAAAAAAACAAGAAAATACTTAATATAAAGTTGACTAATTTAAATATTACCATAGTATATATCTGTAACTTCGATTGTTTCTCATCTAATTCGGTACAGGAAATCTTTGCTATATCATCGAGTTTAAAGGCAAAGCTCTTTAAGATTTCTAAAACTTTAAGTATGTCATGAGCAGTATCTTCTACAGCTTTATTGAGATCACCGGCCAAATCGGCAAGAGTGTTATATTCATGGGCTATTAATCTTCTTTCTACATCAAAAGCAGAAAGTTCCTGTAGAGTTGAGCAATCTATCAAAATTCAACGTTCTGTATATACTTTCTAGATTACCATATTTTATATAGTATACACAATACATCATATTACGTTTGATGAATAAAATCATTTGTTGTTCATATTTGAAACTACGATTCACGTATTCTAAACCTTAGTTTTAAGCATTTTTGAAAATTTTCTTACATTAATACACGTAAAAGAAAATGTTTTGTGTTTAAAGTACAGTGTTGCAAAATACATTAGAGATGATGGGTATAAAAGGAGGGGTAGACCCAAGAAACAATGGATGGATTGCGTAAAAGATGATATACCTATATATATAGCAAAAAAGGTGTGAACGTTCACATGACGACTAACAGAGAAGAGAGGAAGGAGAGAACATGCTGTACTGAACCCATAGAGTTGGGATAAGGTCAGGAAGAAGAAGATTACAAGTAAGCTTTTAAATTCATACCAGGTGTGTAATGATTCGAATGATCATGTTGTTCCTGTACATCCTGAACCTGTAATCTGGGAGATTCGTTGCCAGTTGTAGAACGGGATACGGGTCAGATAAGTTTAGATAGCCGTAACCGGGTTTGGTTCTCTGTACTTGCAATAAACCAGTATAGTGAAGTTTTCGGGTTTCTAAAAATAAAATATTTTCATAAATATGAGGGCAAAAACTTTTGATATCACCCGAGCATGGAAGCCTTTATAAATAGTTCCGTCTTCGGAGCTAGCGGAATAATTAAAAAAAAAACTTTGACCTGGCGAAAATAGTGTTAGTAGAAACGTTATTTGTGTTTAAAGGCTGCAGTCTTACCTCCGACTTGAAAGAAGACCCTTAAGTTATATAGTAAAGCGCATGTAATACAATTATATACAAGCTTATTTCTTCTGACAATAACTTACACAATAACGTTAGAAGCGGACAAACCTTTTACTGGTTAACAGGTCACTTCTCTAAATATATAACACATTGATCAAAGTTTCCGGACTAAGTAAGAAAAACACAAAATTTTCGCAAAAATCGTTTTCATTATCGATATAATTTCGTTCTCGTTGATGTTGCTACGACCACGTTTAAATTCATTATACGATTCGCAAACGGTTGATTTCCCTGGAGCAGAGTTCGAATAATGCTTATCAAGCCACTCTTTTGCGTCGTTTGTATTTTTTCCGATCAAAAACAATGCTTGATCAACACGAAATTCTTTCTTATCCATCTTTTGACAAAGACACCAAAGTCGCTTGACACAAACAACAATAACCTGAGAATGCGTGGTCCAATTGTCATGAAATTTTGACACATATTAGCTTAAGAAAGATCTCCGCTATCGAATTCTGTAATAGATTATGCATATGTGGCGCCATCTATATATCAGTCCGGGAACTTTTTGATCAATGTAGTAAATATACATGTATGTAGGGTGAAGTAGCAATATATTTGATTGCGAGTATTTAATATACATATATGATTGATAAATAAATAAATAAATATGTGTGAATACTTGAATGAAAAAATTGTCTCAATAAAGTTTTTTTTTTCGATTAAAGAATATGTTGTATACTCACTTATTTCGTTCTTCGTAGTCAGGAAATCTGTAATAACAACCAAATTATATAGCTAATATGATGTTGGAATTTTGAATTTTCAGACTCATCTCTTCACGAACTATCCCATACAAATACCTTGTTCTCAATATATTGTTTTTACAACCATTTTATCTAATATGAGTACTCGTATACTACTTTCTAAATATGAATTTATAAATTTGAAATTTTTAACTTCAATAGTATCAAGAAATAATGATGAAGCTGAGCAATTTATCTTTTTAAGTTTGTATAAATTTTATAAACACGATCAAGCGTATTCAAGAGCAGTAAACCTGGGTCGCAAAAAGGTACCTGAAGATCGAAGAAACGAAGAATCCTTAATAAAGAAAGAAAGCATAGTGAAATATACATTTTTAATTAATAATTTAACATTTCTAAAATGAACTTAATACGTGTAATAGAAATTCAGTGTTTACCGAAACATTTAGGTATCTTTTGTGACCTAAATGCATTACTGTCGAGCGTGTTAGCATTTCATTCATTCATTTGTCAAATCAAGTTTAGAATTTTAGTATTATTAGGACAATGTGTTTATTATAATAATAAATAGATGTTCTTAGATTAACTCATATGCGATTTTGAATAAAAATATTGTGGCTTTAGATGTGTGCTCCTTGATAAATTAATTAATCTAAATCATTATTTGATGAACAAAATCTGATCATATATCTTCCAGTAGAAATACAAACCTTCGTCATTAACATCATTGCTTGGAATCTCTCCCAGGGTTATGGCAATTCCACACGATTTTCCACTTATATTACAATCAAGCATAGACACTTCAAATATGGGACAAAGTAGATAAAAATTTTCAATCTTCCATATGGAATCCTGCAAAATTATAACATAATTTCTTCCAACTTACTAATACTTGGTAATTGTAGCTTGAAACGTGAAGAATCCACTACACAACGTTTTGATGTGGAAATATAATCCAAAAGAAGTGTAGTGTTGTTTATATAATAGTAAGTAGCTAATGCCAAATTTCACCAGTAAGAATAATGTCGATATTTAAATTTCGTTATGGTAGGCATATCGTGCAATATTATATTAATATTAACTATTATAATAATAAGGGGACATCCATTAATTACGTGAGCCCAGAATGGGGGGAGGGGTCCAATGAAATCTCACCAAATCTCATTTAAACCGAGGGGGGATAATCGAAAATCTCACGTCACCTTCAAAAAATATAAAATATTACAGATATTAAAAAATATGTTTTTATCTTGTGGCGCCTCACTCGCCACCTGATTTCTTACATTGCTAAAATCGAATAATTGTATACTTTCATATATATTCTTCTTTCTAGTTATTTTCTAGTATACTTTTTAGATATTTTCGAGAGTTATGTTATGTCAATACAAAAATGTAAGAATATTATTCGGGGCTGTCACTAAATTATTTTATATTATATAAGTTTTGTAATTATTAATTATTTATATCACTCAATAACATGATACACACCACCATTAAAAATAGTGAGCCAGTGAGATTCCCGTGTTTGATTAAATCTCTCGCTTAGAGAATCTACCCCATAGGAGGTCCGGTTAATCCTCCAAAATCTGTTTTTTTACTTTGAATTTTATTTAATTTAATTATATTAACTATAGTATATCTGAACGCTTTATTATTTTCCTGAATAGTAAAATAAATGTTAGTTTAAAATATTTTAGCACCAATCTCACGTAAGGGGAGAGGGAGGTCCAGGCACATCTCACTAAATCTCACCTGGGGGGGGGGGGGGGGGTTAAACTGATCGAAAAATAGCTCACGTCATTAATGGATGTCCCCTAACCATTATTCCAGCCACGCGCTATCGCTAGAACAAAACAAATAGTAGAGCCGCTACGCTTGAATAAAACCTCACGATGTTCTTGTACGTGGCACATATTGGTTAAATCATTATTGGCAAGAAAAACGACCAAAACCTGCATACTATTCTGATACTATTTATTATAATTAACAGTAAATTAGATATAATGTTTTAAATTTTATATTTGTATAATAATGTGAATCCTTAACTAACCAGTGATACACTAGAGAGTGGCACCACAGTGACTGTCCTAAGTCTATCGTGGCAATAAGGCACAATAGTTTTTAAAGAAATCAGCAAAGCTCCTTTGTGATATGGGCCATTAGGGTCCGATCCATTAGAAGAACCTACAGCCGTGGTCGCATAAGTATGAAGCAGGGATGGTCCAAAAGTTGGAAGGAATCCTGAACATAATAAAAATAATGTGTAATATGAGAAAAAAAGAAACAATTTCTTAGAAAATCGATACGGATATTAAATTAATTATAAATTATATATTGATATCGATTTAAAAAATATAAACAAAATTTACCGTTTTCACCGTCATGAGAGACTTCACCAAGTTTTAGTTCAGTACTCGCTAATATTTTGTTGAAATATCCCTCAACTGAACATATTTCTAAAACCATATTATCACATACACTAGGAAATATTTCAGTTATAGAGATCTGTTCGCAGTAATTTGGATGGTTACTTCTTGGGTGTATAGCTGTTTTTGCCTACAACAAACATTCTCTTGTATAGTCGTTGTCATTCAACCGCCATCTGCGAGCAGATGCAGCTTCTCTGAGCTAGATTTACAAATCTAGCAAGCTCGTGCCAATTGACGGTCAATTGGGTTAGATGTCGTTCTACATTAATTGTAATGTATATTATAATGTTTAATCAGCCAGTGGGCCGAGAAGCGGTCTCTACTCCAGAACTCCCTTCATCCAGTACTGCTGATCTTGAGACAGACTTGACTGACCACCTGCCACCTCTTGCATATTTTGTGAGATATTAATCACTCTGGCTCTCTTATGAACGTCCTTGTTTTAGATACATATAAGAAAGGTCCAGTATAACCCGCACCGTAGTTGTAGACCAACATATGAGATTTTATTTATTCTGTAGCACAGCTGACAGGTTGCAGTTCCGCTTAGAATTTTGCAATTACCGTCGCCTATGGGTGTTTGCAACGCCAGTGGTAGCCTGAACACACTGCTGTCCCATAAGGGTACAGAGACTTGGGTCATTAATGCCAGAACACAACACAAATTTATTATGGCGAGATTTTTTTTAATAGCCTTTATTGCTGATACTGAACATTAATTTTACACACACACAGTAGCAAATTGTTTTAACTTAGATCTATTTAATACATCGGGATTCCCGGTTCAGTGATCAGCGTGTCCAGTGACACATAGGCCTCTTCCAGCTGCTTCCATTCGTCTCTATTGGTAGTTTTTCTAGACCAGATTGTCCCTCCAATCATCTTGATATCATCTGTCCATATTTTAGCTTGTCTGCCTCTTTTTCTTTTGCCATCACGTGGTTGCCATTCTGTTATAATTTTAGTCCATTTCATTCTGCTTTCCCTTGTCATGTGTCCTGTCCATCGCCATTTTAACAGTCTTATGGCGACATACTTAAGACCAAATGTGGTCGCCATGCAGACGGGCTTGGGGCCTACCACGTCGCTAAAGTGGGTAGTTTTGTCGCGTATTACGACAGGCCAAGCCCGGCCGCAGAGGTCAGTATTTTTTCTCCACCCCTATATGGATAAAACACTGTGTCTGCACAATTACTCAAATGGGGACAAAAAAGGCACGGTAATTAAATTTTTCTTTTTTATTTTGAGATAAGGTACTCTATGTAAAAGTGTTAACAATATATACCACAAGCCCTTGAAATGATAGACGAACAAAAGTGCTCGGAGGTATCCCACATCGTCCGTCTCCACAAAGGAAAGCTCCATAAATGTTGATGATATAATTGGCCTTTTGGTGTTCAGAATCTGATGATAGAAGGTAGTTGCTGAAATTTATAAATACTGTTGTTTTTATACATACATATATTCACGCCTCTTTCCCGTAGGCGTAGACAGAGACCACTTCTTTCCACTTGCTACGATCCTTACATACTTGTTTCGCTTCGTCCACTTTCATTATTCCATACATGCCCTTCGGTTTAGGGTACTCTTGATCTGGCCTTTTTTCAAGACGTCCCTGATCTGGTCTTGAAACGTCCGCCTAGGTCTACCCCTTACAACACTTCCATTCACACTCGCCTTATACACTTTTTTCGTCAATCGTTCTTCATTCATTCTCTTGACATGGCCATGGTTGTTTTTACAGTGTCTGCAAAATACTAAATATATCATCAGTATTTAATATTATCTCGCCAAATATACGCCATACATTCTTATTCCATGCCTCCCCCACTAGCCCAGTCTGGTATTCATGTGTGTTACACATTAGATAGTAAACACTCTAAACACTCAACAGCGTGTCTGAGACTCTGTGGTGAAAGGTTCTATAATGACTGAAACAAAACACTTGAAAGCTTTACACATTATTAAATTACAAATGAGCTTTAAATTTATAGATATTTCATTTCATGATTTTATTATAAAATATCTTTTTATGAGCTTTAAATTTCTAGATATTTGCATTTCATGATTTTATTATAAAATATCTTTTTTCTGCTATTAATTCTTACCTAGGCACTACATACCCTTATTTTCCATTCTGATTATTTGCTTTTCAAGCAATCTGTCCATGTATTGCTTAAACCTCCGAGGAACGACGGTTTTCACACGTCAAAAGGCTTATAGAGGTTACGGGTTTGATTAATTTCCCGGGTCTGGGAGTTTATAAGCTCAGTTGTCAAGTACCCACAGAGTGGCACGCAGCTGGTTACTTCGGACCAGATGGCCCTGCACTAATTGCCACAGTACCCAATAAAGATTGGATATATTTAGTTTACTAGTATTTCATATTATTCACATATTTTTTTCCAATAGTTGTTTAATACTTACTCTTCGTTACAGTATTTTTCAATAGATGGCATAACTGGTGTTTCTTGACGATATAGCACAGAAATATCGACTTTCAAGACCCCCGTTACGCCAGCTGCAGGGTCGCCGGTCAACCCTAATTGTATCCATTTATGGTATACTTGATGAACTGATATAAGAACAAAAAATTATATAAAAAAGCAATATTTATTTACTAGATTTAGCAATAATTAAATTTAGTAATCTACCAAATATTTCAGTATACGTACGTGGTTGAGACCAGACGGACCCTAGTTCGATATTAGCCTCGCCGATAAGCCTAGACGCTGCACAGCATCTTGCCTCCATCACAGCTAAACACAATCTGGTCTTTTTTATTTCTCTTATACTTTGGTATAGCTCAAACGTGAAGTGCTATAAACAGATTTTTTTTATCAATTCCACGAAACAACTTTTTCAGTTGAGATTTGATTAGATTGAGGAAATCTGGTGTTTATTGACGTAATGTATCTGGTTCTTTTTTTTATAATATAACATAGAATATAAAATTTTCTTCACGTATACTACGATCGTATATTACGATACAAGCAGCATTAGTAAATGGTGTAGTGAAAACTCTTCATTTAACTGAGCTGATCCAAAACCAGAGCTATTGTCATAAAAGTTGTTTTTTGGTTTTGTTGATAAAATGGAGTAAAAGAAATGAAATGTGTTGCGTGACTGAAAATCAAAAACAAAGCACAGGCAAAACTTTCGCAGGGTTTTTCAACAAGATCAGACTACAGTATACCTTACAAAAATCAACTTTGCTTGTATTCAAATCCTTGTGCTGTTTATCCGCGCAGGGGCGGAATACTAACCTCTGTGGCCGGGGTCGGCCTGTCGTAAAAGGCGACAAAACAACCCATCCTAGCTACGTGGTAGGGCCTCAAGCCCGTCTGGATGGCGACCACCTTTGGTCTTAAGTATGCCGCCATAATAACCTTGTGCTGTGTTCCGGCATTAGTGACCCAAGTTCCTGTACGCTTATGGGACAGCAGCGTGTTCGCAATGCCACTGGCGTTACAAACACCTATAGGCGACGGTAACTGCTAATTCCTAAGCGGGCCGTCAGCCTGTCTGCTGTCCTATAAAAAAAAATCATCGACAAAGAGCGTACACCAAGGTGCCTCCTCCTGTATTCCTGATGTTACTGCGTCTTGGTAGACGCAGTAACATCTTCCTGGTGGTCCAGGAGGAACAGATAAGGGCTAAGAGCCGATCCTTGGTGTAAACCCACAACATTGAACTTGTCTGTGACGCCAGCTAGGGACCGGACGTGTGTACTTATCTTAGGTCAAGCAACCTGAGTCAACTATGCCAGAATATAATACAAGATTAGTATGGCGGCATAATTACCTATAGAGACCATTTGATTAAACTTGGAGCTCCACCATCTAGCCAGAGGGTTGTTTTGTAGTATTTTACGACAGGCCAACTCCTGACCACTGTTCGGTATTTTTACACCGCCTCTGCACGGAAAAGAGTCGATAATAGGACTCAGTGGAGGCTGTAAAAAGCTAGCAGTTTTATCTCTGCATGTCAATACAATAAAGGATTGTAAGCTTTGAAATAAAGCTTGCAAGTGGAATAATCACCACGATGACTGGAAAATTCTTTAATCATATAGGAAACATTACTTCTCTAAAGAAGGGTTCATTCATATTTCTTCTGACAGTTGTTCGATGCTTTTTCTTGCCAAGTATTATCATCACAAAGGAATTAGCTGACTGATGGCTCCAAGCCAGTTTTCTTGCTTCAAGGATATTAATCTTAATCTGAAGACAATAAATACAGTATTCTTATTATGTAAAAACATCACCATGACATATACTTAGCGAGATTACCGAGATGTGTTACCGCCATGCTACCTTGCACAAACGTGGTGGGTAACTATCAGTTCGCTCTAAGGGAAGGGGCCGTCCATTATTCACGTGATGTTTTTTTTTTGGAACTTTTTAACCGCCCCTCCCCCTTGGTGATACATGGTGATCACGTGTATTTTTTAGTACCTACAAAGAATCTTAATTTTATAATAGAAAATTAAAGACTACAATAATAATGTTTAGAGGTAGACAGAAAGGTTGCAGGAAATGAGAAAATTTTTTTTATACTAATACATGAACAATGAACATAATTTAATGTACAGTATCCTCGGACTACGGATTAGCAAGACTTTCTTCAACACCAATAACTGGATAAGCATCTTGCAAGTCAGTTGTTGGCACGGTGCTAAATTCGATTTTGTACGCGTATGCCGAAAAAATAAATACACGTGATATATTATTACACCCCCCCCCCTTGTGATATTTCGTGATTTTTTATGGACCCCCCCTTTCGGGCCTCACGTGATTAATGGACAGCCCCGAAGGCCAAATCCCAGAAGGGGAATGTTTTGTATATAATTACATTGTACGCTCTATATAGCAAACTTCCATTTAATGATAATCTCCATAAAACGTAGAAATTGCTAAGGTTTATTGAGTTTACATTGTTACCATTTTATTGAAATATTCTTTATAGCAGCAACCACCCTCAATAGCGAAACAGTATATTGTTATTTAGACCCCAATAAGCATGAATTTCACTGACCTTTAAACACAAAACTGATACAGAATCGTAAATATTTCGTACTTGATATGAAATTCTTAGAAATGTGTTCATTGGTTTGTTCACATTAGATCCCAATATATGAATAAAATAAGATGATTATAACATTGCTATGTAATTTTTTTTCACTTAATTTAGTCAAAGTTAAACGTACTTATTCGTAAAATTATATTGTATTTTCCATTTTCCGTTCAACGAAACCTTATAATAACGCAATAAAATACTCGGTCCTATCAATTTCGCTATATAGAGTTGACACTAAGACTACATATATTAGTCCGGTCAATTTAGATATTCGAAGTTACATAAAGTCCCAACAAGCTGAAAATCAGTGAAATTGTTCAAAACATAATTATAAAGTTCCCCATCATTCCCGTGTATGGAATTTCTTTTATTCAAGGTCAAAGGTCAAAAAAATGAGTTTTTCGCGATTTTCAGCAAAACGGTAAGTTTTATCATAAAAGTACCTCAGACAAAATTGTAGATCATAAAATTCTCTATAAAAATGTTTCAATACTTTTTTCTTACGAGCCACCGTTTCTGAGATATAACGATTCAAGAAGTTATAAAAGTTGTTATCGTCATAATATGCATGATTACTACTTTACTCGTAGTATCAGATTTGCGTGTTATTTATAGCAAAGTTTTAAATTGATTCTTATTGATTTTTTATTCTTTTGTCAATTGAATTATTGTTACCAGCAGAATTGTTGGGTTAGTTTTTTAACTCATTGAGAGTTTTTGAACCATAATATGGATACTTCGTCCGAACAAGCGGCTCAAATTGTAGAATTGGTGCGCGAGGGCTTGGATCAACGAACGATTGGTAGAAATTTAAACCAGTCTACGGTTTCTAGAATATACAGAAGGTTTGTGGAGACAGGTTCTTACAGAAGGAGACGTGGTACAGGCAGGACTCGAGCAACCACCGGTCGTGATGACCGATTTATTGTTACAACTTCCCTGCGAAATCGTTTCCTCACGTTAGTTAACATCAAAACAGAGCTTAATGAAGTGCGTGGAGTAAACGTGAGTGCACGAGCAATAAGAAGAAGGTTAAAGGAAGCGGATATCACCCCTTTCAGACCAGCAAATGGTCCAAAGTTGTCTGTAGCTCACAGACAAGCTCGCTTAAGATTTGCGCGTGATCACCTGAATTGGACAGAAGAGCAATGGGCCTCCGTATTGTTCACGGACGAGTGTAGGACATGTTTATATGGTGCAGATGGTTGCAGAAGAGTCTATCGTCGACGTGGGGAGCGATATGCTCAAAGTTGCATTGAGGAGCGTGTTCCTTTTGGAGGCGGTTCGTGTATGTTCTGGGGTGGCATATCGATGAACGGGCGAACAGAACTTGTGTTCATAGACATGGTCCATCAAAACGGTAATAGAGGGGGTTTGACTGCACATCGTTACATAACAGAGATCTTAGAAGATCACGTGGTGCCTTACATGGGATTCATAGGCAAAAATTTTACTTTAATGCAGGATAATGCCCGGCCGCACGCTGCTGCACAAGTTCGACAATATTGCGAAGAGGTTGGGATACGTACAATGAATTGGCCAGCACGAAGCCCGGATCTTAATCCCATTGAGCATGTTTGGGACAGTTTAAAAAGAGCTGTATATGCGAGAAACCCTTTGCCCACGACAGTGGCAGCACTAAGAACAGTACTTTCAGAAGAATGGGACAGTATTCCGCAAGATCTTTTAATAACCCTAATAAAATCTATGCGGAACCGATTAGAATCCGTAATAAGGGCACGTGGAGGTAATACACATTATTAAAACATAAATAAACCCTTGCATAAGTTTGTGTCTATTGTTAAAACCAATTTTTTAATTAAATCAATTTTCCTTAAATATCTGTTTTTTCTTCAAAAAAGTCTTAAGGTCCTTTCTAGTACACAAACTTAAACTTAAGGATATGACCCTACTTTGTTTTAAAGTTCACGAACCAATCTAGAGGTTTCAATTTAAATCTGTATAGAAAGTTTGCATACTTGGTTAAAATATTTATTTCAGAGTCGTCTATTACTTTGATGCAGTTTATGAGTCCGTCAGTGTACATTAGGGTGACCGGATCTCATAGAGGGGGAAAAAAATGTCGGAATTTTGTTCGTCTGGACCCCACAAAACGATTCTCCTTTCCAGATATTGAGATAGCCAAAATTTGAGCTCGATTAAAGGACGTTAACCCGTGCCGCTCGTCGCTCAAAGTTTGAATAATTCCAAATTTTTGACCAACAAGCTGACATATGGAGCCATATCTCCAGAACGGTAAATAATAAAAACACGCTTAATATCTCAAAAGAAAGCTAATGTTGTTCTTCAAAATTTATATTATATACATAATTGTTGTTATTTCAAGTCAAACCGAGTTACAACATCCTTTAGCCTCAAAAACGTGACCTAGTACCACTAGGAGCATACTTCGTATATTTTGTTATTTAGTGATAAATATTGCTTTTTTGGTATATATTTAAGTTTAAAGTAGAAATATAATAAAAATACGAGTAATACTGATAAGTCTAATGACATTTTTTATTTAAAAATATAAAAATCAGGTATTATATATACATACAAAACAGACACAGGAAAGATACAGGCGTAGTACCTACATGAGTTGATAATTTTACACAGTTATCTTATCTATTCTAGAGATTTAGTTAAAGTAGTTTTTGAAACCTCAGGATATAATGCTCGGCATTTGCTTACAACTTCAGGACATATTGCTTTTGGCCTTCATCTTTTGTCAGAAGGTTGTTAAAGTTGGTTATTAATTTAACACCACGCATTAACTACTTTTAATGTTTTCCCAATTTTCAATCCTTCTTGGAAGTCTTTATTTTGAGGACAGGTGTTTGGATTTTGTCTTAGGAAATCTATTTTTATATTAAATTGGTGAAAGAATGTAAACGTTTCTTTGGTAAGTAAATTTACCAATCCTCCATCACCTACCTCTTTTAATTTTTCTTTCCTACTTTTGGATTTACAACCCTAGCGTGCCCTGATGGTTCATCTGTGCTACTGAGCAATTTATTAGCCATTAACAACTTTTCACCGTCTATAATGTTCGAAAATTTGGTCAGGGCTATTTCTGCAATGTCGTTGTCACATTCTTTATAGTCTAACAGACTATGCAAAATACCTAAATCTTGCTTTGCTGCAAGATGAGCTTTTGGAGCATTGAACCAAGCTTTAAAATAAATTTTAACTAGGAAAACAGAAATGGCACGCATAGAACTTTCTTCTTTAGACATCTTAAATTGACGACGAAAAATGAACATTTTAAGCATTAACTAGCCTTTGCCATCCATCTAGCGTGATGAACGGCTCCTAAAGTTCTAAAAACCACAAAATTGCCGTCTAGTAATCCAACAAATACGAGAACTAACTGCAATAGCTCCTTGTAGTCATCTCTGGGGTAGCTCTCAGTTAATTTGGTATTGAATTCAGTAGTAACATTTGCAATTACTTCTGGAGTTAGCTGCTTTTGTATTAGATTGTCACTAATGCCTGTGTTGTATTTTCCTTCGTCTATCTTGGGCCACGCAGTGAGGAATCTCTTAAAAATGTTTGGATATAATAATACGCCTCTTAACAGAATTTCCAAAATATGGTGACAGCAAGCTAGGTACAACAATTCTCTTCCTAAGATTTGCTCCAATATGATGCATGCTCCTTTGAGTCTTCCCGTGTTGGATGCTGTAGTGTCGAAACACTTCGCTTTGACGATGTTGGTAAAACCCCATTCATGCAGGCATTCATATACGGCTACGGCTTGCTCCTCTCCAAAGCTGTTTGCTTTTACAGGAACTCCCAGCAGCTATTCCTCTTCCCCATATTAAATAGCAATAGCTATTCATTATAAAAATTTGGATTTTTTCAAACTTTGAGCGACGAGCGGCACGTGTTAACGTCCTTTAATCGAGCTCAAATTTCGGCTATCTCAATATCTGGAAAGGGGAATCGTTTTGTGGGGTCCAGACGAAAAAAAATCCGACATCGATTTTTTGCGGTCACCCTAGTGTACATATCTAGATACTCTACAACTTAAACTTCTTGAATCGTTATATCTCAGAAACGGTGGCTCGATTATTGATTATTGATAAATTGAGTATTGATAAATTTTTTATAGATAATTTTATGATCTACAATTTTTGTCTGAGGTACTTTTATGATAAAACTTACCGTTTTGCTGAAAATCGCGAAAATCTCATTTTTTTGACCTTTGATCTTGAATAAAAAAAATTCCATACACGGGAATGATGGGGAACTTTTAAACATTGTTTATAATTATGTTTTGAACAATTTCACTGATTTTCAGCTTGTTGGGACTTTATGTAACTTCACTCTCATTTTTTGGTCTAAATTGACCGGACTAATATTTAAAGTATTCAAAGCTGAGTCTCTAGACTTAGGCTTAGCTCTTTCTATAGTAATTAAAATGGCTGTTTCATACCAGACTTTGACAAAAGGATCCAGGATCAAGAATGGATACAAGTTAAACGTCGTCGCGCAATTATTTGTGATGAACCATCGCACTTAAAAGTTGTTGTATAAAAAAGTTAAAAAACAAATTGATGAGAGATATGCTGTTTAACTAAGACTTACTCTGAATAAAATTACTCTACTCTTCTCATATGTGTAAATAAATATTTTATGACATATATTATCATCTACACCTATGGAATAGGTGGATATATACAACTCAAGAAACATTTATAGGACGTCAACTTTATAGTTTTTCTCAGTAATTTTGACGCGTCAAAATCGCCTAGTATAAGCCTACCTGGAAATATGTAGGTGTCGTTTCCAGGTCACATTCATTTTCAAATTTTAATGTGGGCTCTACATGGGCTCTTGCAGAGGCATCTTTCAATCTTTTGTAGTTGCTCATGACTTTTTATTTTTCACTAGAGTAGTATAATTAACTTAATTCAGTTTAACATACAAAGTTTATTCTGTGAAAATTCAAACAAATTGCAAATATGAGTAAGATGACGTTATTGACAATGCATTACTTTTTATTTTTCTGCATTTGTACCTTCTTGGATAAGATTTCCCTTGTAACATTAATGTTAATTATTTATCAACTTTAATTCATTCCAGACATGTATTTATTTTAAATACATTTTTAATTAATAACAATATATTTATAACAAATATTTATAATTTTTAAGTATTATTACTAATCCTATAACTATAATATTTATTTGTACTGTGCTCAGGTTTACAGATAGCTACCTTCTGAACCGATCACCGCGTTTGACCCCCCTTCTTGTTCGCCATTAAACTTGTCATTTTTATATTCTACTCAGACATTGGCAAAATCACCACAATATTTCAGTTGCTCATCTAAATGCGCGAACGATAACAGTCATTAATGTGTACGACTTTTCATTTGAGCCAATAATCATAACATTGTGTATACACGTTTTAGAAATACAGCAAAAGACTTTTCATCAAAAACTGTTTCTGAGTGTGGTATTTGATGCGAGGATAAAGATGGCTGAGAGTGAAAATTTTGGATCTCCTGTTGACCTGGAAGAACACTCTGGATTTTTATTATATCAAATTCATAACACTATGCAGGCAATTATTAAAAATAACAAAGAAACATTTATTTTCTTATAGATCTCGGACATCGTTTAATATCATTAACGGTCAAATTTCGCGGCCGACCTGTCTTGTTAAAATACCTTTAAGCAAATTTATATAGGACCATCACTATTTTAACGATTGTTTGCGATGGCCCCTCGTCGAATATAAGACATTGTCGATGAACTCATTTAATATAAACAATAAAGGGAGCAATCATTCGGGACATTAGCTCATTATTAGCATATTGGAAGCTACTACTTAATACGGAGTACAAATAACTTTCAGATCAACAATTTAGATTATTTGGCTCATTAATATAAATGGTGATTTAATTGTACTATTATTAAAAGGCAATCTTTTTATTTTTTTATTTATTGCTGTAGGCCAGCAGACAGGCGGCCAGCGTAGAATTTAGCAATTACCGTCGCCTAATATGGGTGTTTGAAACGTCAGTGGCATCGTGAACACGCTGTTGTTCCATAAGGGTATAGGAACTTGGGTCACTAATGCCGTAACACAACACAAGGTTATTATGGCGACATACGTAAGGCCATAGGTGATCGCCATCCAGACGGGCTTGTGGCCAGACGGGGTGTCGCCTTTTACGACAGGCCAGCTGCAGAGGTCAGTGTTCAGCTCGTGAGTTGGGATCTACAATGTAATCTAAACTACGCTTAATAATAATGAATAGAAGTCATGATAGAAGTCTGAAGATCAATTCATAATCAATGGCGCGATCTGAATAACATATGTAGTAGGATGTGCATGTTAAATAACAAATAATATCGTCGCACTGCTAGACTTTCTCCCAAACGGAACGAATAGCATACCTGCCAGGATTTGCGGGTTATATATACAGATCATCCCAGTATACAGGTTTGCTTACGCTGTTTTCCTTAAAATGGTAATTATGTAATATCCTCATTAGGCGGGAAAACTTGCTAACCGGTGCGTGCCATTGTGACCACTCGGCTACCACGTACCTATATCACTTTGTTTGCTGGAAGATTACCAAGAACGTAAAAATTTCTATGTTACTGCTAAATAAATAACAGTAATACAGTCGTGTTCTTATTTATAATTTCATCCTACTTACATTTGAAACTCCTTTTTCTGAATCCGATTTAAAGAGTAAAACTTGTGGCAATTAAATAAATTTATACAAAGGATGATCCTTTGATATTTTTTAATTCTTGAGATGGAAATGCTTGATACCCCACCGCTTGGGGGCTCGTAGTACGATAGTGTGAGATTTTTGTGCAATGCACCCGTGCGAGCCACAGGTGATAAAGGCACAAACGTCGCTGGTATACCCAGTAAAGAGCGCTGTGCTCCTTCCATCCAGGCGGGCCCTCTGCACCTCTATCTGTTCATTGCTTACGCAGTAGCAGTAGACAGACTGACGGCTCACTTAAAAGTAAGCAATTACATATAGTAAATTAGGTTTGCGATGCCAGTGGCACCGCGAGCATGCTAAAGATAGTCCAGAATACATTTTCTTTGAACAAATTCCATTTGTCAATTTTTACGACGTTTTCGAAACGATATGGGTGGGCTTTTTCTTTTCTACACCTACACATGTTGTAATTGCCTTAAACATATATTATTGTGAGTAATTGAGATTAAATAAAAATACAACATATATAATATATTAAATCATTTTATTTTCACAAACATACTACACGCACATACAGATTAAGTTGTCTGAAAAAATACATTATTATATTAAAATTAGCTTTTCATAAAAACTCAATTATATATAAGGTTGAATCAAAAAACTCTGGGTTACAAAATTTTAATATTAAAATATATATTTGAACTTTGTTTAGATGATTACAAATGCACTGAATTTCGGTGAAGTAATTCGTGGTCAAATTATGTCTTAAACCAAGCGTTTTACAGAATTTTTCACTTGCCCATTGTTTTGTAATTATATGTATTGAATTAAAGTATTGTGTTGTATTTATTATATGATTGACTAATTTAATGTATTGTATATAAGACCTTATTACGCTTAGAAGAGTATAAAAATATTTAAATCATAACTAAAAGGCAGATGCGCCTACACAAGAGTTGGTGGAAGTGGGTAAACAGCTATTCACTTTTTTCATAGTCATACAATTGTGTGATATTATCAAATCATATATGCTATCATAATATTTAGGATGATGATATGATATTATGAATACAATTTTACAGTTATTTTTTACATTCAAGATTATATATTACATAGTGAAAAATTATATATTTTCGTAAAGAGTGGGGCGTTTTGTTTATTGGGTCGTATATTTGATTTTACATATATTTTGTCTTCAGTTATGTTTCCAAATATTGCTATGATATACCTTCTGTATAGGTTAAAGTTCCCTTATTATTGGTTTCCTGTTGTTTGTTATTTAAATTAATTTAAGATCATTCTTTGAGTTACAAATTTAAAAAGCTATGTTGTTAACGTGGAAATACCCTTTTCCGCGACAACGGGAAAGTAACAGGATGTGTCAGTGAGTCAGGAGTCGCTTATAAACCACGCTGTTCTTTTGTCGCCTGGGTCAAGGAACGTGAGGTCATGGCCCCGACAGTGAAAATCTAACCAGTTAAATATCAGTTTGGCATTGATTAAGATTAACTATGTACTAAACGTATTACTTGTATTTTGGATTTTAACCAATGTTCTATCGATATTTTAAATTAATCGATTATTAAATTATTCAATAATAATACGAAGCCGGCCGGGGCGGAAAATGTATAGAACATTATATCACACAGCGAAGTTTCAGAGCAGAGAAGCCTTGAAAGAAAGTAGACTTCGATTCTGATAGGAATTAAGAAGCAACTTACGAGTAAAATGCTAAGATTATTATACATAGACTAAAACTAAATATGTAAGAGCTACAGTAATACCTAAAGTATTCCATTTTGGTACATCCTTGATTTCTTAAAATATATACAAAATTATATAAATTCCGTGATAAATACATTCAAGTCGGCACAAGTTTTAATAGTACGACACATATATCGAAAAATAAAATTTGTCAGAAAATTAAGTGCTTTAATATCGAGTAAAATATACTAGTATCACTAGAATTATCCCAAAAGCACTTCCGAAAATGACCCACATGTTACCGAAAGCTGTGGGTCAATCATTTTCCAAAAAATTTCGCCTAGTTTAAACCCATTAGCGTTACGAAATAAATTTATTATTTCGGCGTATTAGTTAAATATACGTACGAATAATAAGATCTGTAATCAAAATTTAAGAAACGCTATTTTTAGAAAGCAAGTTTAGCTTTAAGCTATAAAACCGTTTTTATATTTAGTCTTCTGTAAGTATTTTGAAAATAAGACTTGTCAAAGATCCACGAGATTAAAGCGGAAGGGTAGGCTATTTCAAATAAAGTGTGTTTATCCTTTAGAAATTATCTATAATATTACGTAATACAATGAGCAAATCTATTTCAAATTTAGACCCATACAGAATTTGAGTTTAATATATCATAAAAAAAAAGTTCATAATACCGACTGGTAGTACATCGAACTTTGGGAAGAGATATTTATGTTCTTAAAAGGTAATCTATAAATCTTAAGTCCGTTCTAACCTCATTGGCATGTTTAGGTCTGTGTCAGGTGGATGCGTTTCAGGCTCACCAAGATATTACGATTTGAGTGTGCAAGGCACTTGTGCAAAATTTCAGTTGGAACATCAGGAACGAAGTAATCATGACGTCATCGTATTTGCTGTATTGAGAACTTTGTGGCGAGACTGGCGCGTCAGATGTTCGTTTAAGCGCCGCCCCTCTGCATCGATATTAGATAATTGTCTCTTTTATAATACTGATGTACGATATTTATCAACCGGCACTGTACTTACGTACGTGATGGATTAATAACATCACACTCAAGCCTTGATATGAGGGGATTATAATCACCGAGGTATGCTGTACTTAACGGTTAATAATAGCACACACTGTATTGAGCCCTTAAACTGTTTGACAATTCTAATCCTATCCTATATCTTTAAACGAGCAATTCTTGTTTATATATACTTATATAATTGGAATCTCGGAATCGGCTCCAACAATTTCCATGAAATTTAGTATACGGGGGGTTTCGGGGGCGATAAATCGATCTAGCTAGGAATCATTTCTAGAAAATGTCAAAAGGTGGCGTTTGAGTAGTTCCAATTTAAACTGAAAAATGACTTTTCCTGACATCTATCGGCGAATAATAATACTATTTTTTTAAATTGCTTTAACGACACAACACCAAAACTATTCCAGCAGATGGCGTTGTTAAGTAACAAGAAGTCAATGAGTGTTTGCTTTGAGGTTAGACTAAGAAAATCAATTGTTAATTTTCAAAAAACATAATTTATAAAAAAAAAATACTGAGCAAAGCTCGGTCATCCGGATATTATATTTAAATTCTTAACGATATGGTGTTTGCAGAATAAAACACTTATTGTATATAGCCTTTCAACTGGTTCAGTTGCAGGCTTAAATTTTGTGGTTACTAGATTATTGAAAGTCACAAACATGCATTCCTCACAGAGTAGTTATACCAGGGTAGTTATCAATACAGCTGGTGTGATATTTACTAATGTAATTTTTCAACGACTACAAGTTAGAAGCAGTAGCTTCACCTCACAAAACTACGTGTTCACTAGAACTCGTAGCTATATCCTTAATTACTCTGTGCTAATGGGTTAGGTATTTTAGTTTTTAGTAAACGGTGACGCTGGATGCTAATGGAAAATATTTACAAGTGATAGTAAAACGACAGCCAGGTAACCTGTATAAGTTTTTCAAGTTATTATCGATAGTTGCAATATGTTTGCAGACCAATGATATTATTCACTTTCCGATTGTCAGTAAAGTTCATTAAATGTCATGGAATGTGGATGCGGGGTGTGTACTCTAATCTCTTCAAGAGGCTGGAGCGATTCGGTCATTAGCAGCGTATTAGAAACCGAGGGAACTGTGCCAGGAACTATGTTGTTAAGTGAAGAATTGCCATTCGATTCTTGCCTCATGATGTTGCGTCGCCATTTTGCACGTGCATTTTGAAACCAGACCTGTCAATAAAAATGTTTAGAAAATGTTAATATTTACTATATGCAGTTGAGGTGCTCTTGTTGACTAAGCGATCAACTCCTGTTAATTGTGATGTATTATATAAAGACGAGTCCGAAAATATATTATTATTACCTGTAATACTCTCTTTGATAGCCCCGTCTTCTGAGCTAACTGCTTTAAATCTTTGGCATCCGGGTTCTGGTTGATTGCGAAATAGGTCTTCATAGTACGAAGTTGATGGTGCTTGAAACTGGTCCTCATCCGCTTGGTCCTCTGTGCATGGCCTGAGACGCTTCCCGGGGAAGCTACTGATGAGTCGTAGGCTAAGGATTCCATTGATGATGAAAGATCTCCTCTGTGGAGGATCTCTGTAACAAGGGATAAATATTTCAATGAACATATTTTTTTAGTTAATTGCATTGAAATTTTGATAATCAAATCTCAACTTGATCCTTATGTATCCTTATCCTATATCTTTAAACGAGCAATTCTTGTATATATATAATTGGAATCTCGGAATCGGCTCCAACAATTTTCATGAAATTTAGTATACGTGGGGTTTCGGGGGCGATAAATCGATCTAGCTAGGAATCCTTTCTAGAAAATGACAAAAGGTGGCGTTTGAGTAGTCCCAATTTAAACTGAAAAATGACTCTTCCTGACATCTATCGGCGAATAATAATACTATTTTTTTTAAATTGCTTTAACGACACAACAACACTAAAGCTATTCCAGCAGATGGCGTTGTTAAGTAACACGAAGTCAATGAGTGTTTGCTTTGAGGTTAGACTAAGAAAATCAATTGTTAATTTCCAAAAAACACAATTTATGAAAAAAAATACCGAGCAAAGCTCGGTCATCCAGCTGGTATCTAATTAGTATATGCAAACTAGAATCAATTCTGCAGGCGCCGTATTAATCCGATCAAGCGTACTGTTAATCCGTCTACAAGCTTGTATGACTACCTATAGGTTTATTTTGGTAATAGGTAAATCACTAAGCCATACAGGGCCGTTATAGAATCGGTTCCAGATACAGATTATAGTCAGCTAGAAAAATATATTATCCTATCAAAGCTATTTCGTATGTGAAATATTATACAACTAGCTGTGCCCGCGACTCCGTCCGCGTGGAATAGTGACTTTAAGCAGCATTTTTTTGGATATATGAGGTCAACTTAAATTGCATTATTAAATTTCTGAAACTTATCATTTTTAACAAAAAACAATTTTTTTTTCTAAAATAAAAATAGCCTAAGTTACTCCTTGGTACATCAGCTATCTGCCAGTGAAAGTCCCGTCTAAATCGGTGCAACCATTTCAGAGATTAGCCGGAACAAACAGACAGACAAAAATTGTAAAAAATATTGTTTTCGTATATGTACCGTGTATACGTCCGAATGCACTTAGTAAAAAGCGATTATTTTAATATTACAAACAAACCCTCCAATTTTATTTATTTGTATGTATAGATAGTTGTATGTCAGAATTAATTATATAATATTAAGGACAGATGGGCCAATATTTTACAGCAGTTTTAAAACAATAGGTTTTTTTAATATGAAAAAGCTTTATATATTCTATTTTCTAATATCAGTAAATAATTTAACGAAGATACATTTAGAAATACTTTACTGCTTGAAATTAAAAAAAAAACCTAATTACTTTCACCGCATCCTATATTACAAGAGCAACAACAGATTGTTTGGGAGAGGAAATGTAGATTGCTATGGTACTGCAGATCCGGAGGCTGCGGTTACGTTTATTCGACCGATTTATATAGATATTGTGAACTTTTTGCGCTAATAATCTTTTAGACCATAGTTCCTGGATGAAGCCTGCGGTTGGGCCGAGTTTTATTTTAAATTTATGATGATTGATTGACATTTCTTTGACAACTAGATATTGCAATCGCACATATAAGACTAATACCCAAAGACCACCACGATTGTAAGCTCACGTAGGGCTACTCGTCGTTGTACTTTGGCGACCGACTATGCGGTGCGGTATGCGTAGTGCATATCCACCTCTCAAAAAACGGTTAAATAAATTAAAACAATTAATAGGCTAATTTAAGACAGATCCACAGAGTCTAGATTATTTATTATATTGTGATGATTAGCTGCGTCGATTGTATAAACCTTCTCAGCTACAGTAGTTTCTTGAAAGGGGGGTCAGAACTAGACCTGTGCCAATACTGCAATACTTAATATTGTTTAACATTAGATATATAAAATATACAATTGCAGCGTAAACTTAATTTGACTATAATTTAGAACATTTTATTACTATATTCAGATTGTTCTACTCTTGATACAATAAAAAGTCATATTTTTAAAATTTTATTCATTAAATTAACTTATTTATATGCATAATAAAATAATAAGCGTAATGAAACGTTGGCATTGGTGTACCAACAAAGGTAAACAATAAATTATTTTTTTATTCTCTGATTGTCAAGCGGTCGTACAATGTTATCAAACTATTTAGAAAAAGGTAATTTCATTAACCATCTTTCTTTTTAATTGGTATTAAGTATGGCTAGGCTCAGTCATTAGAACGGATAGTCGACGATAATTTGCCATTTATTAGTTGGGGCGCCCGATCACTCGTTCGGGACGAACGCGGGTTCGGTAGAATATTTATAAATTAAATATAACGTTGTGTATAAAATTAAAAATATAAACGATTTCTTGTACTAAAAGTTGGCATTTCCATATAAATTTTCAAAGAATGTATTACTCACTTACAATACTGTATACAGGATTTATTTACAAACTTTCACGATCTTAACTTCAACGCTTAGAGGACATTATATTTATGTACATAGGACATATGGTATTAGTTACAACGATTTTCTGCAGTAGTGTTATCTTTATTTTATTATGTTTGTTATGTCCGCATTAACGTACTAATGATCTCGAAAGAAGGGAGATAAGAAGATCCTGAAAAGGAGAAAATATGGACTAGATAGATCAAAATTGGAGAGAAAAAAATGGCCCAAGAGATTGATAGTCTGCATTGTTTGTTGACGTTTTTGCTGTAAAATGTCTCATCTGGATCTGGATCATGGAGCCCAATATGATACGAATTTTTAAATTTCTATCGTTTTAATATTTTGCATACGAATGTCACATATATTTAATAATTATTTTAATAATACTAACCCCAGCGGCCAGATGAGGGCTGTCGTAAAAGGCAATTAAACAACCCTAGCTAGGTAGTAGAGCTCCAAGTCCGTCTGATTTGCAACCTTTGGTCTCAAAATATACCGTCACAATAACCTTGTCTTGTGTTCCGGTATCTCTCTCTGCGGTTGTTCCCTCATGGCTGAGGATCCTTCATCACTGGTTGTGGATGTCAGTATTGTGGTGTACTTTAATTTAATAATCTGTCCTCAATCTCCATCGGTGCCTCTCTTGGATCTCTGACAACCGAGCAAAATTTGGTTGAGGTTGGGGCCTTTACTTAACCACAAAATCTGGTTAGAGAACGGTCTCAGAACACGGAAGGTAATCAAGCCCGCGGACGGCCGCGGGTTCGTTTACCATCCGTGTTTCCAACTACATACAATCAGCTTTTCTAGGCTGTAATCTCTCTTTCTCACTATGTCGCCAAAATAAATTTTTCGCTATAAGTGACCCAAGTTCCAGTTCCATTACGGGGATGGCATGGTGTTAGCGGTGCTTCTGGCATCGGAAACAACTATAGGCAACGGTAACCGACTACTAACTAACTTACTATTCATTAAAAAAGCTATTGCCGGCGATTCATTAAAGTCGGTATACGACTCACATTATTATATAAAAGAAAGTCTAGCAAGGATAACAATACAATCTTAGACAAGACTTGTCTGATCAGGATTACAATATTAAGGGAATCAAAAATAACAAACGCAAAACTAATTGATTTATATCGATCCGTCATTCAAGATGTGCAAAAGATATCAATCACTAGATAGCAAAAGGTTCTAAATAACAACGACGGTAACATTATTGAGTAAAAGTGAAACTTGAACTAAATTTTTAGCCCGTAAAAGTAAATATCGTCGGGAAATTCTAAGAATCGTAAGTCTATGAAGAGGAAACAAGGAAAACCTACGAAGTGCTAAACAAGTAGTGATAAGGGCTTATAGATAGATAATAGAAAAAAAGCGTAATTAAGTTAGACATTAGATAAAAATAGAGCAGCACTCTCTATTTTTACCTGCTATATATATATATATATATATATATATATATATATATATATATATATATATATATATATATATATAATTATCACAGTGGTGTAATAATCTTTTTAGCAAATGGAACCCAAAAAAAATAATTGAATCGAAACACCCGTTTATAAGGATGTCAAAACATATAAACTCGAAATGATGAATGTACCAATAATTGGACATTTTTTGATCAAAACGATACCATAATAGGCAGGAAACGTTTTTTGTTATAAGAACAACAGTTTTAATTTATTATAGCTATACGTAAACGTTCTAGAAATTAGGGAAGACTTTAAATTACGAGCTGCTAATTAGACTTACGCGTTTGCCAGGTGAGATTTTAGCCAAATATCTTTTTACCACTACTAACCAAAAAATTTGAAAAAAGAGGAAAACTTTCTATATTATATAAAAAAACAGTGTAAACGATCAAAATAAAAATAAAATGTTTGAACCATGTCAATGATGTCGGCCTCGAGAAACTTGCTTAAATCTACAAAGATTGGGTACGAACCCACACAAAGTTGACAGTCAGTAACCAAACCTTATTTTTTTCTATTTGTAATATAATTTTATTAATAGATATATGTATAACTAAAATCAAAATCCGTTATTCTCATAGATTTAGTCGTAATTTCGACCGATACGTGACACGTTACATTATATTGCAAGTACGAGAATTGCTGCTGTCAGGGCGAAAAATACTTTATTATTTAATAAATATTAATAAAGTGCTTAATTATCTGTTTCTATCTTTGAAATTAGCAGTATTATGGCGCTGAGGACAGTCACGGATTGTTGGTTTCACTGTCCCTTTTATAAGCATGTAAGGGAACCGCGTGTGCAACGGAGCCAGACAGACTAATTATAAAGTTCATAATTAAATAAAAAATATATTAACCTAAAAAATGATTTAGGTGCCCGAAAGTATGTGTTTCGGAGGGTTTGTAGAAATTTGAGAACAAAAAATTCTTGCCTTATGTTATTATGACACGCGTTCAGTTAATTGAATCGATAATATCTAATATCTTGGCTCTGAGGCGTCGGTGTTTGAGCTAAATGAATTAAACCCCCTTTGTTATTTTCGATACACTTATAAGCAATTTTTCCTGGATGCATTCCAGCTCTTCTACGACAAAACTTCAAGGTGCCAATTTGCATCGCATTAGCATTTAGATTAGTATTTACAGGAGTTATTGTAGTCGCACCAAAAGCAAAACTCTTTCATCATCATCATCATCCTAGCGTTAGTCCCGGTTGCCATCCAAACTTTCGTTTCGGTGCCCGGGGCCCGCTTTTTTTTTTATTGCTGTAGGACAGCAGACAGGCTAACGGCCTGCTTAGGATTTAGTAATTACCGTCGCCTAGAGGTGCTTGCAACGCCAGTGGCATCGCGAACACGCTGCTGTCCCATAAGGGTACAGGAACTTGGGTCACTAATGCCGGAACACAACACAAGGTTATTATGGCGGCATACTTAAGACCAAAGGTGGTCGCCATCCAGACGGGCTTGGGGCCCTACCACGTAGCTAGGGTGGGTTGTTTTGTCGCCTTTTACGACAGACCGACCCCGGCCACAGGGGTTAGTATTCTTTCTCCGCCCCTGCACGGATAAGACTCCGACTTTTCCGACTTTTTCTACTCCACTTCCCGCGATCTTCAGCATCCCTGGTAGTGAGCCCATTGGCACGCATATCACCCTTTACTACGTCAAGCCAGCACTTTTTGGGTCTACCCCTCCTGCCGGGGCTCGGCGGAGGTGGCATAGCCAGACATTTGTTTCCCACGTAAGCATCCGGTTACCGTAAAACATGGCCATACCAACGGAGCCGACACTCCTGCAATTTATCTGCAATGTCACGGACATGAAGACTACCGCGAATGCGGGAGTTCCTAACGCGGTCCTTCCACGTCACTCCACACATCCACCGCAGCATATTCATCTCCGTGACACGCAGTTCTTGCTTGTGTCGCTCTAACACCGGCCACGCTTCACAGCCGTATAAAAGCAAAACTCTTTGTTGTCTGTGAATCATAAAAAAGTGATGAAAGTGATGGAGTACTATTCTTAGACCTTATCTAGAAGCTTTTGCTCACGAGGTCCAGAGCAGATTGGCTAAATTGCAGGATATATTGGAGTTTGGTGTTGGGTTGAAGATCAGTAGAAAAAAAACTGTACATCTAAATATTTTGGTACTTTGGAGGAAATTCTGACTTCACCGCGATTACTTTAGATGCTGGGGCTCGTCAACCTCGCCCGCCGCGAAAGCGGGTCGGTGCCAGTCAGGGTCGCGCTCTGACAGTCAGGGTCTGACTAATCCATCCCGTACCGCGGCTTCGGCACTAAAGGCGTTTGAAGGAAGACCGGGGTGGTTTTAGTGGGTATACAAGCGACGTACGTCCTCCAGCCTAGAGAAGGGGATGTACGAGTGCATTGCACAGCCAGTCCCACATTAACTCGCCGCCCGTTCCCACGTGGCGGGGTGTACGTCATGCATTTCCACCCCCAAAAAATGGCGTGTCTCTACCAACTTGCTCCAACTACCAGTACCTCGGATTATTAATCCAGAACGATGGTGAGATAGACCGAGATGTGAACACATAGTGGATGTAATGGTGACAGATCTCAGGAACAATTTACAATACTCGTGTGCCACTTAAACTCAATGGTTATATTTTTAAGTCCGTAATACGACCTGTCATATCGTACGCGTCGTAATGCTGGGCCACAAAGGGGAAGGTTGAAAGGTTATTGCATACTGCGGATATGCAAATGATGAGATGGATGAGTGGAGTTGCGAAAATGAATAAAATTATAAATGAATATATCAGAGGTAATTTGAAAACAGCGCTTGTGGTTGAAAAGCTGAAAAGCCTGCCATAAATTATCAGGGAAGAATGTCACGTGACAAATGTTAAAAATTAATGTTAAAAATAAGGTATAACCTTATAAATTTTACCAAAAAATAAAACGTAAACAAATCCTAAAAAGGGTTTTTTTGGATGTCGATTTTATAATAATCAATATGAATTAAAAATTATCATAGCAATTTTTAATTATTTATTAGAAATATCTCCTATATTCTTATTTTTTAATAATACTATTCCTTACTTTTAGAAAAAACCAAAATAATGTTATTTTTACAATTATGAATGATAAATATTAATGCATATAAAATTTACATATTTACAACATTAATTATTACAACTAACTTACATTATAAAGAACCTAAAAAGACAATGTTTCCAAATCTCTTACTGGTTTTATATGCTGGTAATTATAAGTGTACTGTTCAACGTACTATTGTCGATTGAAAGGAGTATTTTTTATTACGGTCGGATTATACCCGCCATGTTGTTTTATTCTAGCTTTGTTTGAGAAACATTGGTTTGTTTGTTTACATTTTATTTTTGGTAAAGTGGATAGGGTATACAGTGAATAGATACAAAAAGAGGCGTAGACCAATGTAAAGATGGATGGATTGTATAAAGAATGATATGGAAAATAAAAGTGTGAATATTGAGATGACGATTGACAGAGGAGAGTGGAAGGAGAGAACATGTTGTGCCGACCCCATATAATGTGGGATAAAGGCAGGAGGAAGAAGATCTTTAAACCATTTGTGTTTAAGATATTAGAGATTTGATACTGTACATTGTTTATTGTACTAATCTACTAGTTAACACTGGACTAGCGTAGTGTTGTGTTATTAAGGTAGAACGTTGAACCCAATTTATTTTTTGATGTGACCCAAATAGTGTACGACATTATTATTTATTATGTGATAAGAAGTTTACTCTTGTTTATTAACATTATTTAATAACGAAATAGTATATATCTTTCGATAGGATCGACACGCACATCTTATTCAGTTCCAGCATATGCTTCTATTATTTGAAAGAGAGAAATAGCACTAACGGTGTTGAGGCGTTTCGTCTACCTCATTACCTGCAGACTTTGCTATCCCTGATCTATAAAATGTTTATGGTGTTTATGAAGGTATAAATGCTCTTTAAGATGTAAAATTTGTTCCTATTTAGTGATAGAGCATCAAGCGTGAACTTACGGTAGTAAGCTTTAACTAGCACATTAAAATAGTTTAAAACTCGAATGGTGTACCTTTGAAAGCTTCACTATTAGAATAAACCACAGTTCAAGTCAGTATTGTGCTCCTTTAAATTCTGTTGAGGCCTGTTTATATTATATTAATTATTTAGATTATAATTATTATCTTGCTCATGCGTATCTAGGGAAACAGCGAACAATTATTTTAATTTACTAATTCAATATCCTCCGTGCAGGGGTGGAGAGAACATTAACCTTAGCAGCCAGGGTCGGCCTGTCGTAAAATCGGAGACTATTGCTCCTTAGCAACAGCAGAGAGGCTGACAGTTCACTTAACAGTTACCGTCGCCTATGGATGTTTGCGGCGCTAGGGGCATCGCAAACCATACGCTGTTGGCCTATAGGGATATAGAAACCTGTGTCAATAATGTCAGAACACAACACAAGGTTATTATGACGGCATACTTATAGACTTAATGTGGTTGCCATCCAAACAGCCATGGAGCGCTACCACATATCTGTTGAGATGCAGGCTAATTAGTCGGTCTTCACCACATTAAGCTTCGGATTGCGTTCTCAAGCGAGTCCTTCCATACGCGTGATACCAATCTTACACTGTCCATGTCTGCCAGCGCGATATAATCAGCATAAATGAGCTACCTCGGGGGCTGCTCATGTTTGTTTCTGATGCTGTCTATCACAAAGTCTAATACCGAACTGAACATAAACGGACTAAGGACGGATCCCTGGTGGACCCTGACGATGGTGAAGAAAAGTTTCGTGTCACCAACAATGGTCTAAACTACGGAATCTGAATCAGTACATGTCTCGGATTATGTGAATATAAGTCTCTGAAACGTCTTTGGACCGCAATGCTCAAAAAAGTGTCATTACTTTTTCTGTGAGAATCCTTTGATCAAAAATGGCATCTATGGTCCCGTGACCAGGGCGAAACCCATATTTATATTCAGAAATGCATGCCTGTTGAATTCAAGATCCGATAACCCTCTCGAAGAGCTTCATGGTGTGGGCATGACCTTAATACCGTAGTAATTACCGCACTCCTGCACCGATCCCATACCTTGGTAAAACTGGAGTCATGATACTCAGCCTCCATTGGCTCGGGATCATACCAGTAAGGAATATCCGGATAGATTCTCATACCACGAGGGTCCATCGTCTTCCAAGTTTCGATGAAAACTTCATTGGATCCGACAATTTTCCAATTTTTCATGCGACGAAGATAATTTTGGACCTCTACTGGTGTTACTGGTGGCACAGGTCCTAGATTTGGAGGGAGTTCTAGCGGTTGCACCCTATTCTGCTTATTCAGCAGATCGTGTAAATACGAGTGCCATTTTCCCATCACCGCAAGGTTCTCGCATGCTGCCAGTCTTTTATATAACGACACTGGTAAATATCTTGTGCCGTTTTAATTTTACAGGAAGCCAATTTATAGATGAGCTTCTGCCCCTCAGACCCTTCTAACATATCATTCAGTGACTGTAAGTAGTCTCGTCTGACTCGTGCTATAGTGGGGCGCTTTGCCGTTCTATTTATGTCGCGATTTTGTGCATGAGGGGGTGTTGGTTCCGACACTCATGTACGGAAGTGAAAGTTGGGTATGGCAGAAGAAACATGAAAGCAGAATAAATGCAGTTGAGATGAGAGCGTTAAGAAGTATGATAGGAGTCAAACTGAGTGAAAGGATAAGAAATAGTGAGACAAGGAAACGTTGTGGTCTGAAAGAAGATGTAGTGACAAAATTTGAGAAAGGTATGCTGAGATGGTTTGGCCATGTCGAGAGAATGAATAAAGAACGATTGACGAAAAAAGTGTATGAGGCGAATGTGAATGGAAGTGTTGGAAGGGGTAGACCTAGGCGGACGTTTCAAGACCAGATCAGAGACGTTTTGAAAAAAGGCCAGGTCAAGAGTACCCTAAACCGAAGGGCATGTATGAAGGGAATAATGAAAGTGGACGAAGCGAAACAAGTATGTAAAGATCGTAGCAAGTGGAAAGAAGTGGTCTCTGCCTACCCCTACGGGAAAGAGGCGTGATTATATGTATGTATTTTCAGGAGATCTGAACGCTTTCTACATCTTAAAATGGGTTTTCTTCGCTCTGGTCACTGAGATTACGGAGTAGTAGTGCCGCAAATAAATGTTTTTTTATAAAAAATAATAATTAAGAACGTTATATTGCTTTCGTCCAACTATCTATAATTGTTTAGTATGCAATGTTCAGCACAACTATTTAAGCCGTGGAAATCGTGCATGGCTACGATTTGAGTTTTGTCACCACCAACCAGTGCTTCAACCAAAATGATAAGTGATTTTCTTTGATAAATGATTGATTTGACTGTTGAAATCTGATACATACAGCCTTGAAAGTAAATAAGTTGATGATTGATCCCTCAAAAAAGACTTTCCTCATTTTCTCAAAACAGTCTCAAAAGCTAAAAAATGAATTCCTTAGTTAAAGGGAGTCCAAAGATTTTTAGAGGAACTCACTGTGAGTTCCTCTAAAAATCACAATTAGCTATGTCCAATTATTTTCGAGTTCTTTTGTACATCAGTGTCACAGAAGAGTATGCTGCATCGATATATATGCATAATTCTAACCTCACTTTACACCAAAATCACATTTTTGTATAATTTTGATAATTTATCTCGTATCATAACTATAGAAACATAATGCATCAAGTATATCAAATTATTTCTCACTTTAATTATATACATATAGATATCTCTCAAATGCTCACTATAAACATACTGTATTCGTATTGATTCGATCAAAACGTATGAATTGCTTACTGACCTATCAGCTTTTGCTTCACATCAGAGCTCTCATTTTACAAGTATCGAAAGTTTGATATAGTGTGATGTGCAATTTAAAAGCGGCGGCGGCTTTTATTGGAACGAGAGAATTTTTTGTCACCGAGTCGACTCTATTAATAAGGACTATTATTTACAAGCTGTTTTGTTAGATAAATTTGTATTAAAATACTAAATAAAATACATCTATATTACTTAGGTTTCTAACTTAAAGAATACACTTAAAATAATGTTTGTGTTTGTGGGCTTGCCTGACGTTCTTGTGTGGTATTTATTAATTACATGCTGGGTTTTATATGAAAATGGAAATTACTATATCACTTTTGAAAAAGATTATAACGAGCGACGAAACCGGGCAAACTGCAGATAAGTCCATAAATTGTAAAGGAGCCTGGCACACAAAGAGCTATCTGAGTCGTTACCACTCAGTCTCAGCTTGATTGCAGACTTTGGATTGTCTTCTGAGTTGTATTTGATGGAACAGTAATTTTGATTCGAGTTCCGAAATGATCGTTGTTCGTAGTTTATTTGAGAGAGTGCTTGTTGATAGAGTTTAAGACAGGATTACTCTGTGCTCGCGATTTCAGACGTGATATGACGTGAGAAACTGCTTAAGAAAGCCCGTAAGCATCACAAAAACACATAAGATCTTGAATTTTCTGGTAAGCCTAGTTGGTTCTACATAAACGAACGGTTTACAAAGACATAGGTAAAGGTAAGTGCTTGGCCAGACAGCACACGTGGGCGCGGGGTGGTCGCGGCGCGGCTACTTAAACATATGAAACCGCCCGCGTGCCCACTACGGACACTCAAATAAGGTTTCATATGTTTAAGTATGCCGCGCCGCGACCGCCCCGCGCCCGCGTGTGCAGTCTCGCCAAGCACTAAATGTATTTATTTCGTATGACATGAGAAGCTGGACACCAAAACGGTTGGAAATTTACATGGATTAATCATGGTCGCATACTGACCCGTCGCAAACCAGGAGATAGTGTTGTAAAAATTAAGAATGAATAGGATATCACCCAAAATATTGTGTCATGTGCAAATGCTTTTTAGTTTACATTTTTTCCTCTTCTTTTTGATATTATATAACTAGGTACATTTTAGATTTTAGATTATTTATTATTTAAAGATAATAGCTGAACTCTATAATTTACTATTAAATTAGTATATTTGAAGGGTAATTGCAAAACAATCAGACAATATCCTATATTATTATTTTTTGAAAGTTAAACAAAATTTAGACTGGACTAAACGCTTTCAGCTTGCGCTTAAACCATACCTATCCTGGCGCCTACGATCGTAATAAAACATGTATCACCTCATAGCTCCTTTACTTTTTTATGGGCAATCGTTAATATCGAAATCTTTACAGCCGAAATGCTTTATTACACGCTTTTTGAAGAATAAAAAATATACTAGCCCGTTTAATTTGATGCCTAATATGTTAATTCTGGTGAACAGTAAAATAAAAGTGCTTTCGTTGCGGCATTGTTTGATATCTAGCTTATCCAAATGTTTGTAATGCTTAGATATATAAAACTATATGGTGGTCATTTTGAACTAAAAATCCGTGGACCAATTTAAATTAAAATCAAAGAAAAAAGTTTATTGAGGCGGTCTTATGGTATTTCCCGTTTTATCAGAAAAAGGTTCTGTTTTCGGACGAATAAACGAAAGTGTCACGAAAGAGTCATTCAAAAAGCATATAATTTTTGAGACAGTGTTCAAAAGCAGATCCCGAGTTCCGAGTTCGTAACCATCACTGAATCATCGGAGGGGGAGTAAGAGAAGAAAGAGATCGAATACTGCATACACCGACTTTTTTGGGGAAAACAAGAAGAAAAAATGTTAGGGTTGTTACTCTTTTTTTTTTCTATTAAGCATTTCCTCCTGGTTTCATCTCATTATTACTTTAAAACCTGAAATATACTTTTGAATATTGCAATCGGACAACATTTTCGCCTTTCTACAACGTCATCTCACGGCGACATTTTTTTAAAGAAAAATGAAAGAAGAATTGTAGCTACAATTAGTTTTTATATAGGTAACGGAACAGGGACTTCTTTTGTTGTCTGAGAGCTAGCAAAAGGAGTAATTGCTAAGGCTAATGAGCGTGTTGTAACATAAAGAATAGGTTACTTCAGATCTAGACAGAAATTTCGTCGAGCAAAATAATAAATACAATTAATATCCAATCTTATTAAAATACTTTTACTAAATATTTTTTTAAGTTGTAGCTGATATTGTTTTGCTTGATGTAATAGAATATATATTTTCTCAATTTTATTTCATAATAATATTATAATTTGAGTTGAAAGTTGATATATATCAACTTTCAACTCAAATTTTAATTAATTGTGGCTTGAGTTCAAGGAACCAGTCCCCGAATTACAACAAACACAAACGAATTCATAAAACTGTTATATCTAGGATATTTGAATCGTGAGTCGATAAATTTAAGAATACCACCACTATGCCTTTTTTATCTATTCCCCAACTGACAGGTGATGCTATTTAGACGATTAAACTATTTTTTTTTATTGAATAGCGGTCCAAATTAAACGATTATTGTTTTTATTTAATTGTCTTTAACTTTGAAATGTTATTATTTATTGATTCTTTGTTGGCAGCTCATATTTTATTAACACTTTTATATTATTATTGATAAATTATGTAAACGATTCTTGTAAAGTAATAACGGATTTTACGTAGTGCGTCTGCTATTATAATTAACGTTGAAATTCAAAAAAATCTACTGATTGACATAATATAACGTTGAGGAAAAGTGATCTCACTTTTGATATAAATTAATATCATTTGGTATCCGATCGATCCGATTGTGTTGCTTATCCTCATCATAACATTAAAACTCGTTAGCAAAAAATACGTCTGCAGACCGGCATACGCTTTTCGACTCTTTTGTTCTTCATTTCACACGGTTTTCGGAGTTACTGGTAGTGAGTTCAAGCCCTTTGTGTCATCAAGTCAGTATTATATAGGTCTAAACCTCCTGCCGCTGCGCAGCGAAGGTGACATGGCATTTGTTCCTTATGTAAGTAGCCGGTTGCCGAAAGACGTGGCCATATTAGTGAAGGTGACACTCCTAAAATTTATCCCCAACATCATAAGATATGAAGGCTGTCGCGAATGCTTAAGTTCCTAACGCAGTCCTCTAAAGTCCACACATTCTGTCTCTATTTCTGCTTGTGTCGCTCCAGTATTGGCCACAATTCACAGTCCTATAAAGGTCTAATGATTTCTTATAGATCTGACCCTTTAACTTAAGCGATATTTTGGGGTTACATTACAAATAATATCAGTCACCTCACGCTATTTGGCCCACACGGCAACAATGCATGCTTTGACGTCGTAATCGATATTGTATAAAAACATATAACCCAACGTATCAACGGAATTTTAAAGAAATATGATAACTACACATGTTGTATTATTGTGTAAAAATAATACAAATGTAGTTAACGACGAAAAAAAACAAGTCTATTGAGGCTTTGATTAGCCGAATATTTTATTTCATACGCATTGTGCACTTATAAGCACTCAGAGATTACCTGAAATGATTCTGCGTATACGAACTTGACCACGGTTGCACACGGTACGTTTACTTTGGAAATTAATATCTAAACCCGCTTATCGACATATGAGTAATCTTCTGTTACATATGTCTTCTATTGCACGTAATTGTCGTACCTTTTCCGATCAAAGAAGAACAAGGAAATAATATACAATAGAGGTCGAATTTCGATAAATCGAAAACAACCCTACCCTTCAACCGCTTAAACCTACGTTGCTTGAAATATAAACACTTAATAAGTTGTAATAATTAATGAGCCCCCCTATAAGCGAATTCAGTGCTTATTTTCCCTCTATAATTCGAAAAAATAAATTGGGCCTCTGCACCTTAAACAGAAAATAAATAATGTACACAACATTTTAGAGAAATGAAACATATGGTTACATATGTTTTAATACGGAAAATGTTTTCTTTTATCACATTTTTCGTGTAAATGAATAAATCTTAACCTCTACAAATTGATTGTTTCCTTTCAAAATTAGCTTAAGCCACTATCCTCCATAAGCTGTAATCTGACTGACTTTCGTTTGATATGGTTCCGATGACATTTCCTGTCTGTGAATTTGCAAAAGGATTATTCGTTATTTGCCTCCAAAAAGTCACTAAATCTCGTAAGTAATAATATGAGAACAAAGCTAATAGAATGATAAAATGTATTCTGTTAATCTGAAAGCTCTAATTTTTAGGACTTGTAATTAATGCGTTCTTTTACTATTTTGAAAAACAATTAAGAGTTTTATTAATTATATAATTACTATTACACCTGTTAACCATTTAACAAATTTGATTGCCATGTGATTATTACTGACTTAATATCAATATTGTATTACACTCATGCTGTCCTAATAATTTGATTAATTAATTAACAAAGTATAACGTAAGCGTTGTATGTTGTTGTGTACCTCTGGAATCACATTTTGGACCTCTTCAAAGGTACGCGCAGACAACCGTCTGACTGCTAATGTCAAGTCGACCTTTTAGACGAAAACTTTGCAGTTTACCCGCTATCGTACTGCGGGCATGCTTAGCTGAGCCATCTTCTTTTTATATTACCTATTCTACAGCAAATGTTTTGTCCCAGCATCCTAAAAACTGAACATGTTTTCTCTGTATACGATTGTAATTAATATTAAAGTTCTAAATTTTCTCCATGCAGAGACGAAGTAAGAATACTGAAGCCGCGGTCGGGGGTAGCCGGTTAAAAGGCGATAAAACAACCTAATTTGGCTAGTAGAGCTTCAACATATTTGGATTGCAACCACTCCTGTACTCTAAATATAACTACCATTATAAACTTGTGTTGTGTTCCAGCAAAAGTGAGGTCTAGCTACGGCAGTGTTAGCGGTGACCCTAGCGTCGCAAACACTCATAGGCAACGTTAATGCTATTAGGCAGGCCGTCCGCCTCTCTGCTATTCTACCGCAATAATAACAATTATATATACGAAAAGTTATAATTAGATATTGAGGTATTGATCAAAATTAAACACAGGTGATGGTTATGAAGAACACGACGAAGAAGAGAAACACAGGTGAAAAGAGTGCGTTTTATGACTATATTGATGAGCCAAGAATGAAGCTTATATAAAATGCTTGATTAACAAATGCTTAATTACGGAATTCCGGTATCATCCGGTTTCATCATGATCGGTTTGATACTAGAATAATCGTTTAACTACCTACCTAAAACGACATATTTTATTGCTACCCATGAAATGCTTAACGTTGATGACCGATTGCCTTGTGTGGTTAACCGTTACCGAATGCTTGATTTATTAATGACAATACATATATAGCTTGAATTGAATATCATCATCTCAACGTCAAATCCCGGTCGCATCCTAAATTTCTGCTTCGGTACCCGCGGTCCGCTTTCCGATTTTTTCTACTCCACATCGCACGGTCGTCAGTATCCCTGGTAGTGCGTCCATTGGCATGCATATCACCCTTTACGACGTCAAACTAGCACTTTTTGGGTCTACCCTTCCTTTCGGGGCCCGGCGGAGGCGACATGGCCAGATATTTGTACCCCACGTAAGTAGCCGTTTGTTGCAAAACGTGGCCGTGCCAACGAAGCCAACACTCCTGCAATTTATCCGCAATGTCATGGACATGAAGACTGCTGCGAATGCGGGAATTCCTAACGCGATCCTTCCATGTTACCCATTCATCCACCGCAGTATATTCAACTCCGTGACACGCATTTCCTGCTTGTGTCGCTCTAACACTGGCCACACTTCACAGCCGTATAAAACGACAGGTCTAATGATAGCCTTATAGACCTGTCCTTTCAATTTTACCGGCATCTTGGGGTCACAAAATATCAATCACTTCACTTTGGTCCACGTGGCACCAATGCGTGCGTTGATGTCACAATCGATGTCACAAGGCGCCTGAGATACAGATCACCTGATCTATGCGCTAAACCGTATCGCCGCCTATGCGTGATGTGGGATCCCACGGGTGTAGGATCTGTAGAGATATAGGCCAAGTACTCGGTCTTTGCCACATCGAGCTTCAGGCCGCCATTCTCAAACGATTCCTTCCACGTCTTTACACGTCGCATTAGCATACATGAGCAATAACGGGAGCTGCGCATGTGAATTTCTGATAATGTCTGAATGAACGTCTAATATTACGCTGAATAGAAATGAACTAAGGTCGGGTCCCTAGTGAACCTCGACAGTGATAGGGAAAGATTTGTGTATTGTGTGTGAATATTATGTAGCACATTGCAGTAAATTATGTTATGACATTATATATGACACAGTAATTCACTTGAATGATTGTAAACTCTGCTGCCAGATATCCCATCAAAGCACTATATAATATTGTTGTTTGTTGTTAATCGTCCCCTTTAAACCATAAGCCTACAGCCGTAAATGCGTACTTACACACATACATATAAATCACGCCTCTTTCCCGTAGGGGTAGGCAGAGACCACTTCTTTCCACTTGCTACGATCCTTACATACTTGTTTCGCTTCGTCCACTTTCATTATTCCCTTCATACATGCCCTTCGGTTTAGGGTACTCTTGACCTGGCCTTTTTTCAAGACGTCCCTGATCTGGTCTCGAAACGTCCGCCTAGGTCCACCCCTTTCAACACTTCCATTCACACTCGCCTCATACACTTTTTTCGTCAATCGTTCTTCATTCATTATCTCAACATGGCCAAACCATCTCAGCATACCTTTCTCAATTTTTGTCACTTCATCTTTTTTCAGACCACCACGTTTCCTTATCTCACTATTTCTTATCCTGTCCCTCAGTTTAACTCCTATCATACATACTTCTTAACGCTCTCATCTCAACTGCATTTATTATGCTTTCATGTTTCTTCTGCCATACCCAACTTTCACTTCCGTACATGAGTGTCGGAACCAACACCCGCTCATGCACAGCCAGACTAGCCTTGTTAGACACCTTCCGACTGTTCATAAAGGAGTGCACAGCTCCATTCACCATGTTTCCTGCATTCACTCTTCTTTCAATATCACTCTCACACTTTCCATCTCTTGTAAACTTTGAACCCAGATACACAAACTCATTCACCTGTTCAATTTGTTCATCTCCAATCACAATATTGCAGTCTGTCACTGTTTCATCTCTTTCAAACACCATCACTTTCGTCTTCTTTACATTCATCTTCATTTAAGCTCCACTCATAACAGTTACCATCTCCTGCAACTCCTCGGCCGAAGACGCAAGTAATACTTGATCATCAGCATAGAGAATACATTTTACGAGTAACTCATTCATTCTCAACCCACTTTCATTCTCTTTTAATGCGTACTTAACACTTCTAAATTGCCCATTTTACAACAATATATTCAGTAAATCAATTAAAAAAAAAACAATAAATGGAGAAAACCGCTAACACGTAGCTTTGTGCCGGCAGCAATATTAATTTTCCGCTTTGGTAACACCAAATGTAATTTTGAACCTTTTCCAATATATAATACGATTGTAAATATCTTAAACATTATGGCTGATAGAATTGAGAATATAGTATTGATGAGTTTCGCAGATAAGTCAGGAATGTCATTTCTAAAGTGTATAAGGTATTTTTCGTGTTAATTACTAACCGAATTCGTTGGTGGCACGTCTTGTTACACTAGAAGCGGATATATATCTACCCCTCATCAGTGTGTGGTGTTCTATGTTCGAATTCGTTTTGACCGTTGTGTATTACTAAAATTAATTGTGTGTCTTAATTGGTGATGTTACATTGATATTATTTGCCATGTCTAATTGGGTCATTTTTCAGTCGCCATGATCATTTTAAGGGAATTCTCGCCCACCACGTCCAGGTCGTTTGATATCATTAATAAGTGCAACTGTACTCAAGTTCCAAACTGGACAATTCAATTAAGATAACATTAATTCAAGATAACATTTCTGAATTTAAAGATAGGCAATTTGATTAGAATATAATATACATGAGATTAAAGGCAAAAATAACTCCAAATAAAGCATCTGTGGTCATAATTGATCAAGAATCTTATTCCTAGCTAAGGTTGTAGTTTTTAAATCCAAGCAGTTGGACCAATGTGAACCCACCTTAAGAATAAGTCTAAAAACTTTTAATGAAAATTTTATACAAAATTTTAACAACTCCGACTCGGAAAACATTTTTTTAATACTAGTTCAGATGGCAAAAGCCACAATATTAACAAGCTCGAAAAACATTAGAGCTTCTAGTTTCACGAATTTAAAAAAGCTACATTCCATGTACAATATACAAATGAAACAACCTTAACGCATAACTTATTTCACCAATCATACTTAAGGATAACTTTGAAAAAGTTTATGTGTACTAGTTTTCTACGTAGACTCTCGCATCGCGGTACCGCACACATTGTTATACTCTTCTTATTTTTTAAATGGGTTCTTAATTTGGGCTGTAACCGCAGCTCAGAATTATTTATTTATTCATTATTAATTATACCGCCTTCTTTCTTAGTTGCCTTAGTTGCCCTGATTAACTCGTCTATTGCACTTAACGTCAATTCTATGATTATTTTAAATTTAAACAATATTCTGTAGAGACTTAGCACTAGCTTACTAGGAGAACAGTAATAAATAATATTATTACTACAGTACAACTAATACTAATGCAATTCTATCAGCGCCATTTAGTCTCCAAGTAGCAGAACGACTGTATAGTATACTATATATATATATATATATATATATATATATATATATATATATATATATATATATATATATATATATATATATATATATATATATATATATATATATATATATATATATATATAGTATCATTTCAGCCGGAAGACGCCCACTGCTGGACAAAGGCCTCCCCCAAAGATCTCCACGATGATCGGTCCTGCGCTGCCCTCATCCAACCTATTCCGGCGATCTTGACCAGATCATCGGTCCATCTTGTGGGGGGCCTACCAACATTGCGTCTTCCGGTACGCGGTCGCCATTCGAGGACTTTTCTGCCCCAACGGCCATCAAACCTTCGAGCTATGTGCCTAGCCCACTGCCACTTCAGTTTTGCAATCATCCGGGCTATGTCGGTGACTTTGGTTCTCCTGCGAATCTCCTCATTTCTGATTCGATCTTGCAGGGAAACTCCGAGCATAGCCCTCTCCATTGCCCTCTGAGCGACCATGAGCTTTCTCATAAGGCCCATAGTTAGCGACCATGTCTGCGTTCCGTATGTCATTACTGGCAACACACATTGGTTAAAAACTTTCCTTTTGAGACACTGCGGTATTTGGGACGAAAAGATTTTACGGAGCTTCCCGAACACCACATAACTGCAATAGACTAGGGATATACTACTTACAATTTCTTGTTGTAAATATGTAATATACATATAAATCCAGACTAGGGACGGGAATCAAATCCGGTATCATCATAAAAAATTCTATTGTCTCACCAGGGTCAACAAAGGTCAGCTATCAGTATTTTTATGGCTTGCAAATTTGGTTTTAAGTTTGACGGATTATTTAATTTATTGGCATTAAGTGATGACAAAGTTTTGTCAATACTCGCTAGTATGAACCAAGCTCCGGAGTACTCGTAGGTAGGCTTAGAAGGCAATTAATATTCATTACTAGCTGACCCGGCAAACGTTGTTCTGCCATATAAATAATAAAATGTCAAAAAATTAAAAAAAAATTTTGGGGGTGGGTCACCCCTAACATTTAGGGGGATGAAAAATAGATGTTGGCCGATTCTCATAGATACCGGATAAGCACAAAAAATTTCATCAAAATCGGTCAAGCCGTTTCGGAGGAGTATGGCAACGAAACCTGTGACACGAGACTTTTATATACTATATTGACTACGAGATTTTACGCTGAAAATCTCATGTGAGATAGTTTATTCTGTCTGTACAGGAAACTTATTAATACTCAGAAATATAACCCCGTAAAAATATTCAATGTGCTTTGTTGTCTAAGAAAGCTTTTGATGCGCTAGAAATGAAGCCTTAGTATTAAAAAAATAATTTCGTACTCTTGTGATTAATAATTTAAACGTAAAATATGTATTATGATATAATTCCAAAATTGAACAGTAAAGCAAAAGGCGCGTTAGGTTTTTAACCAGAAACTTTAATAAATTATTCGTAACAATTCATAAACTTATTTTTAAACTTAATCAATTTTCTTAATTGTACTAACCGTGCAAGGCGGCTTGTCGCAAAAGGCAACAAAAAGCCCCTAGCTACGTGGTAAGGCTCCAAGCTCGCCTGGATAGCAACTGCCCTTGGTCGCCATAATAGCCTTATGTCGAGTTACGACATTAGTGATCCTTGTTCCAATACCACTATGCTGTGCAGCTGTCCAGCTGCGAGTTTGCGGTGCCCCTATGCAAACACCCATAAGCAACGGTATCTGCTCACTATAAAGTAGGCCGTCAGCCTATCTGCTATTCTTCAGCAACAAAAACTAGATTACAGGGATGGTTTTGAAATTTAAGATATAATGTTAAATAAATTTACAAAAACTAGTACTTCGTATGCAAAACTGCTGCAACAGTGGCGCCGATTCTTTCGATTAATTGATAAATCACGTATCCCGCCCAAGTGCCACTTAATTCCTATTATCGCTGTCACGCGCGCTTTCAAGTGCTGCTGTTGTGTCAACATACTGTTTTGAAGGGGAAATTGAAGAGTGGTGTGTGAAAAATTCATATTATTTCCCATTGATACTAGATTTAGAGAGCTACGTCAGATTTTATGATTCGAGTATGCCAGCATTCTCTCAATGGATAGTACTCGCACTTCATATATATATAATAACTTGCTATCACAGAGAATAGATGTAAATGCGCGTTAGGGTAGTCTTATTCTGAACGGTGGTTGAGGATTCCAATGGCCAATCTCGACGGGACTTCACACTCACTAGAAAAGTTATAGGGTAGCCTTGGTTTCATTTATAGCCGGAGTTATACGGGCTAAAATATTGACCGTGTAGCTTTGTTGGACTAAACTGCGATCTTAGGAACTAGTTTTAAATAAAATATAAAATGTTGATAGGTTTTAATGTTACGACGCCGTCAATTGTAACACTCATTCTAGTTTTCATTGTGCATAGATTAAGCTGGTGAAGAAAGTTTTCATTTCATTTTCAATTCACGTTTTAGTAAACGTAATTTACGAATTGAAATCTGCCCCTAAAACTTCTAAACTCATTTCGAGTGCAATTTAAAATTGTGAGCAATATTAAATAACAGAAACGGGTTTCGGGTTTTTCTACGCCTATACGTGAACCTCAATGTCCCAGGCATAAGAATAATCCGACCCTGTCAGCAGCCCCAACGTTCAAATGGACCCTTCTCTCTTTCCAACTTACAAGGAAATAATGGCAAGAAGGGAGACAGAGGCATTTCGGTTATTTCTTCACCTATTCATTAGTCGCGATTATGCATCGGATTGACAAGAAGATGGCGAGGGTGCCCTCTGCGAATTCTACATTCGATGAAATACGTATTAAAGTTCGCAGATCGTTTTGACAAAACTATGTTGATTTTGCTTCTTAAATATCCCCTGTTACATTGTATTTGAAATTTTAATTAACGAAATTTGACTTTTGAATTTGCTAAAGTATCGTTAAGAGGTAAAACATAAAAAAATTAAAGAAAAAAAAACTATTTTCATAATATTCACTGCGAAGATTTCACGGAATTTTTCAAAACTAACTTGAAAGTTGGTCTTAAAGTTTTTATTATACTATATCATTTGTCGAAAAAACTTGTAAAGTGTTCGATAAGCCAAAATAATTTCATATCATAAGCATGTATGTTATAATGAAATATCAGAAGAAAACATACTTTTTAAAATACGTTACTATCTTGAAAAACTCACCGAAAATATGATTTACTCGGCCGAAACACAACATATGAATATACATTTTCACGCTGTAGAGAAAATTTACGTAAGGCTGAACGTACGAGAACCGGAGATGATTTGAATCAGTTTTAAGAAAGCTACATTATTTTGTAAGATATTTATGCAGAGTTCGCAGTGTCAGTGTCATGTGAATATCGAAGTGTGTGAGATTGAACTATTTTAAACTGCCAAATGCGAGTAATGCGTGCTGTGTGAACAAGCCGAGTGAACGAGTGCGTTTGGACGAATGTATAATGAATTTGCGTACAAGTGTTGGCGGATATTTGCATTGATTTGTTACTTATGGCCTTATGGGGTCTACAGCTCGAAAATTGTAAATATATTGCAGAATTTTTTTATCATAAAAATAAAGGAAAACGATACTTCAAATCAGGCTTATTATAACTTCAATTGTGTGTTATAACGTCAACGAAAATATTATAGTAGAAATGCCGCTGAAGTTGAGCCTCTCGAAAAATAGGACCTGGATGATGTTAGTCATTTTTATCTGAATGATTATTATTTATGTGAAAAATAAAAATCAGATAAATTATCAATCAGTATGAGTGCAGTTATGAAGTTCTAAAAATTGTTTTTTACCAGATATTTATTTAAAAAAAAAGGAATTGATTGAAATAGAAACATGAATCTAGTCCCGTCGATAGCCATTCATGTTGTGAATAACATATCCAAATTTCAGGTAATTCGATTGAATAGTTATTTTTTTCTATAACATCATGCCAAAAAGTAGTTTTGTGATAAACGAGCTTAAAGTTTTAGGTACAGATATTTTCAAAGGTTGAACAAATTTTAAATACTTATAGTTAATCAACGATTCCATCACTAAATAAAATCCCCTCTGAATGCTCGTACTCCTCGGCTTTTACATTACTTTGATTTTTTCCAGCTGTTAGAGTTTGTTTCGAATTTTCTGTGCTTCGACGGTTGGCGGTATACATTCGGCGCACGTCACGGTTTCGCGCGAGACGCTCTGGTTGTGGGCCGATAGTGATACCCATGGTTACTATAATTTTCAACAAAGCTGCAACTCCTTCATTGAACGTACAGGCAGCAACATAAGAGGCGATTTCAATGATTTTTTTTGCCAACAAACTGATATTTTGACGCTAGTTGCCACACACAAGAGTCGAAACTATCATTATTGTTCTGGGTATTACTACTAATACACCTTTCCAATAAACAAAGTACTTGCAGCCTCACTTTGACGCCACTTCACCAAGATTCGGGACCTGGAGGACAGTACGAGTGTTGAGGATTATTATCTGTTGAAATTTTATGATAATATGCTGTCCATATTTTCATCCCTTCAATAGAATCTGAATGTCGTCTAATCGCTAGACCGTAATACGTTGACAGCTATTGTAATAATTTATTCGTTAATTGTTTACGCTTCGGTGTTTTATCTTTCGATTTTTGGAGTTTACTCCTTAAGAATCGATTTGCATATATAAGGCGCCCGGTATGAGAAAAATGTGAGAGTAAAATCTACTAATGAATGACCTCGTTACGTTTTTGGTGCGTGTGCACTGGAACACACTAAACAAAATAAAAAGATGTATCTCTCAAGGCAAAAATTACTTTATTTGTTACAACTTAAGGTTGATTTCACATTAAATGTTGTTTAACATATGTCTTTTCATTTGTGACAAGAGTAATTTATTGCTTTGCTCATTTTATATGACGAATGATCGTAAGTATTAGATAATGTTTTGGAGATTTGTGACTTTATTACTAGGTGCCATAGTTGTAATTAGGTTGAACTTAAAACTGTTTTAAAACTTTTTTTATATGTATATTATTTTCATTAATTTGTTAATTTACCCTTTCATATGGTATTAATCTTTTTTCAGTTAAATAAACTCTTTTTGCGTATGTTTAGACAATCGTGCTTAAGTAGTAAACTCCAGTCGTGCGTCGGAGCTGACACACACACAGTTTTTTTAATTTTCCCCCCTTTTAAATATTTTATTTTCCTCTTGGTTTTCTGCTTCGCAATGTTTTTTGCATCATTACCACGTTTATTCAAACCGTAAGGCTTTGTGTCCAATAAGGCTTTGAACGATTTTGTGTCGCCGTCTCCAATATAATTAGCATATTTAACAGATCTCTGGAATATTTCTACGGTGCCATCCATCTCCACTTTACCAGCACTACCGGTATGATTGCATCACAGTGATCTTTATGCTCATCATACTATGCTTCACATTCAAGCGTATCCTGTTGGCCAGTCTTGACGTATGCTACTTTTCACAACAGTATCTAAAATTTTATTACCGTATATTCCTATTAATGAGACAATACCAAGAAGCCATGTGAATCCACGTTTCGCCGTCCGCGAAATCCGCGGGATTTCCTGCTTCTACATCCAACTTAACATCTTCTTCCAATGCCTTTAAATTTTTTTTGCAACGGCTTGGGTTACAATTCTTATATTGTTCACGATGCTGTAATATGTACTATTAAAATCCCTTGTCCAAAATTCATGATACCGCAGAAATTTTTCATGCCTTCAAAGCCAACGCCAAGCATTCTCAAGGCAAGAATAAGTCGACGCGACGGTTGATTTCAAATGCCTTATCAATCAAAGGCGAAGACAAAATAAAAGTCTCTACATTTACACTTCACAGATAGTTTGTATCCTAAACCACGTTGTGCGTTTTAATAAAAGTCACCGTACCATCACAATCTTTACAATTTAATAACCGTTGCAATGTTAAGAATACGACACTAAATTCATTATTACAATAATTGAAAGTAGGATTAACATTTACTTCCAATTGCTCACTTTTTTATTTGTTTGCCGACGTGCTTCTAAAATCTGTTGTATTTTCAATGGTATATCGATTACCTTTGAAAAATCTTTTACGCGATTTAAACGATGGTCGTCTAGAAGTAGCACCGCCTAGTTTTCTCTCCATATTTTATATTAAATTGCTCAATGTTGCTTCATGAACGTGAAAATTTGTACTGATCAACTCAACTCCGGGGAAAAACAGATAGTTACTTTTACTTATGTTGGCTAATACAGGTATAAATATTTCGGAGAAGGGCCGGGACAGCTGCTTCGCTCCGAACAATGCATCTATTGACAGAGCGAGTGGACCGCTCTCTACCTGCTAAACCGGCTGTAGAAGCAAGAATATTGTGAATATCCTTACGAAAATTTCACAGTATATTCACGAAATACTATACTATCGAAATATATAAAACAAACGTTTTTTTATGCAGTTTAGACCACCGGGAACTCTTACATCATGGTTGGGCACTAAATCGAATCAGCATTGACATAATAAGTAATTAATTATAATTAAATATATAAATTAAACGGTACAGTGGTTAAGATTACCAGCGTGATAATCTTTATACGGTTTATGTATCCAATCTCCATTCAGCGCAGATTGTTCTTCTAAGCTGCATGTAGTTTATTCTGATCTGGGTAATATGTTGGTAATACGTAACTGTTAATATGTTTATCAAAATCCTTAAACTTAGAAATACTTATAAAAATGTAATCATCTTAAAAAAGTAAAAAATCATATTTGAATCATATGATTAATGACAATTCTTGATTGTAAATCTTTTGTAATTAATTTATAACATCCAGAAAACTTACCTAAAGCTGTGCTGGCCATTCTCATTGTTTGCACTTGCATGTCGTCAGAGTTGTGCGTCACTTTCCGCTTCCTTGGCCTGCCTTTCTGACTCGACCCCGGGAAGTACTGATTAGGAGAGTCACTTTCACTGCGCAGTTCTTGACATCTATTAAAATTCCACAATTATAATTAAATACACTTTCCTTAGTTTTGAATATGCCGCGCGTCGCATGCGAGGCGCGTGGTCTTTATTATTTTAAGAATTGAACAATAGCTAACGTACAAAATATAAATATATAAATATAAGACAACTGTTTATACATATAATTGCAAAACAAACGTTTATATCTTATAATTACATTACAGTTCATAAAAAAGTGATAATAGTAAACTTTAATTGTCGTTTTCTGTTTTTACAGGTAAGATTGTGAATATTTAAAGTAAATAATTGTGAATAGTATATTATTTTGTATTAAAGCTAATAATAATAATCTTATATTAGTTCGAAATTTGTTAAGTGGCTTCATTACCGGGTTCTAACGGTAGACCAGCGCTGGTTTTTTCTAACCAGTTTATGCTGAGTAGAGCCCTTTTAGGACTAATTTTAAGTGTTTTGAATTATACATTATAATTTTGTATATCTGTTTGTGTGTTGTAGTCCTAAATAAATATTTTTCTTTCTTTCTTCTTCTTTCTTTCTAATTGTAGAATAATTAAAAATTTTCTGTTCATTCGCCCGGCGAAGCGGGCGTGATCAGTCTATCATCAGCCGATCAGCTAGTTACTTATATACAAAAGTAACGACTTTGCAACGCAGCTGCCTGTGCCTTTTTGCGTTTTTTCTACAATACTTTCTCTGCTAAACAGGTATATGTATATTCCGGCATTAGTGATTCTGGTTCCTTTACAACTATAGAACAGGCACGTGTTCGCGATGGCCCTAGCGTCGCAAACATCCATAGGCAATTGTAACTGCTTGTGTTGTTATTGTAAAGTGAACCGTCAGCCTATCTGCAGCTCCTCAGCTATAGGAAAAATCGAAATATTTGACTTAATCGACCCATGGGATGATGCTGTCGAAGAGTTTTAGGAGGTTGGAAATGAATGCGCTTCCGAAAACGACATAATCTGATTCCAACATGTAAGACAATTTGTGTTCCCAGAAATCTTCCAATTAGGCTCACGTTTGAAGTTGTATTGGAATCTGTTTAGTACGATAAATATTAATCAAAATTCCGCGGCTCGAAAAAATCTACAAAGCAAAATAAACACTTTTTATATTCTGATAGACCATATAGATTTAAGATGTTTGCCTAATATTACGTGAAGTTTTGAAGAGTAGAAAAAAATCATATACTTAGGTAAAAAAGATAATTAAAATAACCGGGATTTTACCAAAGCTAACGATTAAAAATCTTATACTTTCAAATGCTGCCAGAAGTTAACACTTTATAAAAATATTGTCAGGGACTGAAACTTTAGCGTGCTATTTAGGAAATTGTCGTTATTGTGAACTAAGAAGCACAAAATACTCAATAACTAACAGAATCTCTCTCGATAACTCGATGGATGAGATTAGGCTAAATTAGATTTTTACGGCGACCGTCTGTATAATAGAATTTGTAATCTAGCTTCATGAGTAATTCACGGATCACCTGTTATGACTCAGATAGACTCAATTCTTAAAGATAATATTGTGTTATCAATCGCTAAGACTGTAAAAAAATGCGATCTTTGGTGAGTATTCTCTTAACAAACGGTGGCAGTCTTCAGCCTTTAATAATAGCCTATAATATTTTTTGAAGTGAAAACTTCTTTAGCGGCGTTGTCCACTTTTTTGTGAAGGGTAAAAAATGTTAAACTCGCATCAGGACACGTCACCTGATCAAAAATTCGTAAGACGGAGGGAGTTTTGCTCCAGTAATACCAATTTTATTAATAATGATTTAAGGTTTATTTTATAATGTAACTTCATACGATTGACGATATAAAATTGAAGTCAATTTAAATTGGATTAACAATCTACAAAGTCCAGCCTAAGCCAAACCCTATTTCATATGATGGATGACATAATTTTATTGAAGTAAATAATTAGATGGCTTAAACTAATGACAAAGAGTAAAGAGTTCAAAGGTAATGTAAATTAAAGTTAAATAAAAATAAAATAAAAGTTACCTGTATACACTATTCATGTCATCATCGCAATAATCATCTGCGCATGGACTGTCGTAGTGGGGCCTGCAATAGACGAGGCCATCGCGCATCCCAAACATGTCCCCCTTGGCTAAAAGGGTGCCACAAGCAACGCAAGTGAAGCAAGACAGGTGGTAGACAAGATCACGTGCTCTCATCACCAGCTCGTTGGCCGTGATGCCGTTGCCGCATCGAGCACACCTCTTCACACAGAATAACCTGTAAAGAAAATACACTCTTTTTCTTTCTCTGGCTGGTCTTATCTTATACATTGTGTATTTTTGTTATGCTTTTGAAATCACTTTGGATATTTGAGTTTTCGGTTATGTTCTGTCGTTTACCGCACATTTTACTCTAGAAATACATAACAATATGCTGATCTAGATCTAGTCCACCTGGACTGACAACCGAGCGATCCTTAGTTTACAAGCCGTTGCACTTGGAATATTGTTTATGTTGTCACATTTGAGCAACAAAAGTCAACGAAATAGACCCGACTGTTTAGTGATAAATAATATCTTCCTGTACGACTTCCGGTTCCGTTTTTGATCATTTATTTATATGAACTACATACACCTTGTATTATTTATTTGCATACGTTTTATATAATTTGTAGATTATTTTTTACTTGATTACTCATAAATGTAATGTATATTTTATTTATTCATAAACTAATTTATTTGACAAGTAAAGAGTTATTTCTTAGTACTTTTTTTATTAAAGTAGGGATAGAAAAAGAAAAATAAAGTTAGGTTTTTAAATTATTTTAGATTTTTTCTTAAAGATTTCATAAATTTAATAAATAGTTTTTAATAGTTATTTCATAATTTAGTTAAAAGTTGCAATTGGCTTAGATAGACTAAGATACGTGTCACAACTGTACGAAGGGTACAGGAGCGCTAAGAAGACTCTTCGGGTTGCCATTATGGTAGCCAAGAAGACTACATGAGAGGAGTTCTTGGAAATAATCAATCAAGATCCTTGGGGCCACCCATACAAAATGGTCTGGAATAAGCTCCAGCCGTGGGCGCCCCCGGTCACCGAGAGGCTCCCACCGCACCTGTTCAAAGAGGTCGTTGACGCGCTGATCCCTTCAGTGGCAGTGCACCCGGCTCCTATTATGGCTCTGCCTCAGGCAGACCTACGTGTAGACGAAGCTCCGATTCCCAGCGTGGACGGACGGAGCTAGAGGCAGCTGTATTTCGGCTCAAAGCCAAAAACAGCGCTCCCGGCCTCGACGGTATACCGGAGCGTGCGTGGGTTCTAGCTCACAACGCCATGGAGTCCCGATTAACACGGCTCTTCAGCAACTGTCTGATCCAGAGCCGTTTTCCCAGGGAGTGGGAAATCCAGAAGCTGGGGCAACCAGCGGACTATCCGTCTGTCCTACCGGCCCATAATGCTCTTAGACGAGGTGGGCAAGCTTTTCGAGAGAGTGCTTGCAGACCGCCTCGTGTGACACCTTACTATGATCGGGCCGGACCTGGCGGACCACCACTATAGTTTCCCTTAGGGACACTCAACGGTGGCTGCCATCATGCGGCTGAAGAGCCTGGTAGAGGAAACCACGTTCTAGGGTGAGGTGCTGTTGGCAGTATCTCTAGACATCGTCAATTGTCTGACTGTCCTGGAGCTGCGTTACCGAGGCACTCCAACATCACGGAGTGCTGACCTACCTCTGCTGCGTCATCGGTAACTATTTCTCAGATAGAATCGTCATCTTCCCGGTCTAGGGAGGGTGGCGTCGGTGAGACGTCGCATGCGGTGTTCCCCAAGGGTTAATGCTAGGCCTGTGGAACATCGCATTTGATTGGGTCATTCGTGGCACGGTCCCGCCCGGCGTCGGCGTAATCTGTAACGCCGTCGTCACGTTGGTCACAACCTGTTGTGCGACTTACCAGCAGGCGTGCCTTGGGGTACGGCTGAAGTTGCGCAGGTCGTACACTGAATTCAGTTTTCGGCACACTTTGAGTAGCTGGCCCCTCGATTTAGCCCCTGGCTCCTTGACAAAAGCAGCCGGGGCACTCACCCGACTGCTCCCCAACATTGGGGGACCGAACTCAGTGTGCCGAAAACTATATGAAGGGACCGTACGGTCAAAGGCCCTTTACGGGGCCCCCGAGCACCTGACGGCCAAAACCACTGCGTTGCTGCGAAAATCACAACGCACGCTGGCCGTTAGTGCCATCAGGGGATACCGTACAGTGTCCATCGAGGTGGCCTTTCTCCACACCAGATCCATGCCGAGAGATCTCGAAGCTCGGCTTTTGGTGTCGCTGTACTAGTGGCGTCAGGAAGCAGTCTCCCGGGGTTCCCGCCCCGCGCCCTGTGTAATCGAGGTAAAGCGGATAAAGCTCCGGGACGATCTCACGGCCGTTTGGAAAGAAAGACTTGCGCAACCTGGTGCCAAAACACCGTCGCAGCGGTACGGTCTGCCCTCCAATAATGGCTTGACAGACGTCATGGCACTCTGTCGTTTCCCATGTAACAGGTACTCTCATGCCACGGCTGCTTAAAAATACGTGTCATACAAACTTAACACATGCTAAGTATTATATTAAGTTTAAGTCAACATGTTACAGAAGATGCCTGATTATGATCTTAATCCAATACTACATAACAATACCATCTTTAGACTGTATCAAGTCAAGTAACCACTTGTCCTTTAATATATTGCTACCCCATAACTTTTTTTAGAATCAAATTAAGAACTAAGCTAATTTAAGTCAGCAAGTTTTTGGGACTTTAAAGGTATATATACAATTAATCGGGGAAATACAGTGGCACAAAAACTAGTCGCTATATAATATTATCAGTTGAGGGTATCTACTTGATAATTAGCCCAATTAACTGTAAAATTCTATCGGTAGGGTATGTCAAATGTCAAGAGGCATGATTTGAAAATCGCCCTCCGCACAGTTGTTAACATATGGCTTAATATAATGGATAGGGGAGAGATTTGCTAAGGATGATTGCACTTGATTGATTTAAATTTATTGTTGCTCGTTTTGTGGCTTTATGTATTTTTGTTATTGTTGGTTAGTGATAAGGAAAAGGAATAGCCGGGTGGAATCAAAATGGATGTTGTAAAAGCATTAAGCATTAATTAATGAAGAACTAAAGTCTTAGTGACTAAGGAAGGCGTCAGTAACCTTTGTAATTAATAAAATTAGTACCAACAATTTCATTAGATATTTGCTTGAAATATCTATGCCAACAAAGGGCATTGTCAAGGAAGGCCATGGAAGCAAACGGCGTCAAACTATATCGCTTTGACAGAATATTCAATACCCCTATTGAATATTGGTCTCAGAAGTGAAACAATTCAACCGGCTTACAGTTTCGATAGTAATATTAACATTGATCGATAAAATTAATATATTTTCAGCTTCATTGTTCAGATTATAACGGTTCACTTCCATTTATTGTTGACAAAGAGCTGTGAAGAATTTCCAAAAGAAGTTTTCACTGATTTTCAGTTAATTAAAATTATAAATAAATATATCGATTTTGTTAAAAACATAATAAATATAATATTTTAGTTCGGAAATCGGAACACCCGAGGCCAGATGCTGGCCGACTTCATGGAGAAGGAGGACCTGTATATGATGAACTCCTTCTTCATGAAGCCAGAACAACGCAAATGACTTGGATTAGTCCCGATGGTGCCACCAAAAATGAGATTGACTTCATTATGTCGACCAAAAGACAGATCTTCAATGATGTCTCTGTGATCAATTCGGTGAAAACTGGGAGTGATCACCGCATAGTAAGAGGCACATTGAATATCAATCCAAAATTGGAGAGGTCTCGACTGGTGAAGTCTACGCTCCGACCTGCACCCATACAGATCCAAAACCCGGTAAACTTTCAACTCGAATTGCAAAACCGCTTCGAATGCCTCGGTGACTGCGTTGACGTGGACGAGTATAATAACAGGTTCGTGGAAGCTGTTCAAACGGCCGGGTCTAAATTCTTCAAGGCCAGCCGTTCAAAAAGAACCGGAAAAATCTCAGATTCTACTCTCAAATTGATGGATGTGAGATGTCAAATGACCCTTCAGTCCCCGGACGATGCTTCCCAGTATAGGCAGCTAAATAGACAGATTTCCAAGTCCTTGACTCGCGATATCCGCCGCCATAACACAGACTGTGTAAAGGCGGCTATAGAGCGTAACAAGGGCTCTAAAGTATTCGCACGAGACTTGTCTATTGGGCAGAGCCAACTGACGAAGCTGAAGACCGACGACGGCAGGGTCGTTTCGTCTAAACCCGAACTTTTGAGGGAAGTCGAGAAGTTCTACGGACAGCTATACACGACCACACGGGCACCTGTTAGCAACAAGGCTAAAGACCCAAGAGCCAAATTAACCCGACACTACACCGTAGATATCCCAGACGTCAGTCTGTATGAGATTAGTGTGGCCCTTAAACAGCTTACAAACAACAAGGCGCCGGGTGATGATGGAATTACAGCCGAGCTTCTGAGAGCTGGTGGTACTTCTGTGCTTAAAATCCTCCAGAAGCTATTTAATTCCGTCATCCTCGAGGGCAAAACGCCGCAGGCCTAGCACGGAAGTATAGTGGTGCTGTTCTTCAAAAAGGGCGACAAAACCCTTTTGAAGAACTTTAGACCGATATCACTTCTGAGCCATGTTTACAAGCTGTTTTCAAGGGTCATCACGAATCGTCTCGCGCGCAGATTTGACGACTTCCAGCCTCCCGAACAAGCCGGATTCCGAAAAGGTTTTAGCACCATAGACCACATACATACGCTGCGGCAGGTTATACAGAAGACGGAGGAGTATAACCAGCCACTATGCTTGGCGTTCGTGGACTATGAGAAAGCCTTTGATTCGATCGAGACCTGGGCGGTGCTTCAGTCTCTCCAGAGGTGCCACATTGATTATCGATACATCAAAGCGTTGAAGTGTTTGTATGAAAACGCCACCATGTCAGTCCGTCTCCAGGATCAGAACTCGAAGCCTATCCGACTGCAGCGGGGAGTCAGACAAGGCGATGTCATATCGCCGATGCTGTTCACCGCTGCGTTGGAAGATGTCTTCAAGCTTCTGGACTGGAACGGACTGGGCATCAACATTAACGGTGAGTACATCACTCACCTTAGATTTGCAGATGATATCGTAATCATGGCTGAAACCATGGAAGACTTAAGCCATATGCTTGATGGCCTCAATACAGCTTCCCAAGGAGTAGGTCTCAAAATGAACATGGACAAGACGAAGATCATGTCTAATGTCCATGTCGCACCTACCCCCGTAACAGTTGGGAACTGTACTCTCGAAATTGTTGACGAATACGTCTACTTGGGTCAAACGATCCAGTTAGGCAGGTCCAATTTCGCGAAAGAGGTCACTCGTCGAATCCAACTCGGATGGGCAGCGTTCGGGAAGCTCCGTAAAATCTTTTCGTCCCAAATACCGCAGTGTCTCAAGACGAAGGTTTTTAACCAATGTGTGTTGCCAGTGATGACATACGGAACGCAGACGTGGTCGCTAACTATGGGCCTTATGAGAAAGCTCATGGTCGCTCAAAGGGCAATGGAGAGGGCTATGCTAGGAGTTTCCCTGCGAGATCGAATCAGAAATGAGGAGATTCGCAGGAGAACCAAAGTAACCGACATAGCCCGGATGATTGCAAAACTGAAGTGGCAGTGGGCTGGGCATATAGCTCGAAGGACTGATGGCCGTTGGGCCAGAAAAGTCCTCGAATGGCGACCGCGTACCGGAAGACGCAGTGTTGGTAGGCCCCCCACAAGATGGACCGTTGATCTGGTCAAGATCGCCGGAATAGGTTGGATGAGGGCAGCGCAGGACCGATCATCGTGGAGATCTTTGGGGCAGGCCTTTGTCCAGCAGTGGGCATCTTCCGGCTGAAATGATGATGATGATAATATTTTATTTAGAGGTGTACATATATCTACACTACTAATAAAAATGGTTTTTAGCTGCTACCGTTTCTAAACGCTTGTTTAGGCGATTTATCCTATCCGTTTTTTCCCTGCCCACCCGCAAGTTAGTTTAGATGCTGCGGGCCTGACGGTGATTTTCGAAAAACTACTCGACCACGCCGCCTCTGCTTGGCCAGCGTCCGCACCGACGACACGTACCGTCGAGTTTTGGTTAAACCCGCACGAGTTTTTATATTATGAACCGCTAATTATAAAGGCCTAGACTACAATCCGCAGAACCAGCCGTGGAGGGTAGCAGATCGGTGAATCTCAGGTGAGTCGCCGCTCTTTCTGATTTGCTGGGTATTTCCGTCTATGTTACTTATCTGTACCTTTGTTTCCCGTACTGCGGCTACCATCTTTTCACTATTCTTTATACGGTCCTTCAGTCTCACCAACGCTAATTGCTAACCGAAGTATCAGCACACGCGACAACCCCTATCAGGGAGCGTAAAAGTATTAAGTCGTTTGTCAATTTAATTAATTCAAATTGATCAGTCAAATTGATTAAATATTAACGTTTATGTAAATTATCTTATAACACTGTTTTAAATAAACATTCTTTTCTAAAATGATATTACTTTTTAATCCGTTTTTAACCATCGTGAATTGATAAAAACATTCAAGCTTTCTCATTTAGTTTTTTTTTATTGTTGTAGCGACAGCAGACAGGCTGACGACCCGCTTAGGATTTAGTAGTTACCATTGCTTATAGGTGTTTGCAATGCCAGTGGCATCACGAACACGCTGCTGTCCCATAAGGGTACAGGAACTTGGGTCACTAATGCCGGAACACAACACAAGGTTATTATGGCGGCATACTTAAGACCAAAGGTGGTCGCCATTCAGACGGGCTTGAGGCCCTACCACGTAGCTAGGATGGGTTGTTTTGTCGCCTTTTACGACAAGCCGACCCCGGCCACAGAGGTTAGTATTCTTTCTCCGCCCTTGCACGGATTAGTATGACCGATGGCACAAAGTATGAAAGAGTACATAAATTAAACTTATGTATTTAACACTAGCTGTGCCCGCAACTCCGTCCGCGTATAATAGTGACTGGGCAGAATTTTTTGGATATATTATGGTTTATTTTGGATTATAAACCCTATAAACCCTAAAATTCAAATGAAATATGCAAACAGTCAGTATTATCGAATGCAACTGTTACGCCAGGCGCCTCTGGAATACGTGCGCTCGAACCTACAAAGTCCAGCCTAAGCTAAACCCTATTTCATATGATTGATGACATAAATCTGAGGTTAACTTAAATTGGAATATAAAATTTCCGAAACTTATTATTTTTAACCCATTATAACCTAGCGTTTTCAACCTACAATGTCCAGCCTAAGCTGAACCCTATTTCATATGATTGATGGTATAAATCTGAGGTCAACTTAAATGGGAATATAAAATTTCCGAAACTTATCATTTTTAACAAAAACTATTTTTTTTTCTAAAATAAAAATAGCCTAAGTTACTCCTTGATACATCAGCTATCTGCCAGTGAAAATCCCGTCAAAATCGGTTCAGCCATTTCAGAGATTAGTCGGAACAAACAGGCAGACAGACAGACAAACAGACAAAAATTGTAAAAAATGTTGTTTTGGTATATGTACCGTGTATACGTCCGAATGCACTTAGTAAAAAGCGGTTATTTTAATATTATAAACAGACCCTCCGATTTTATTTATTTGTATAGATTAGATTATAAAACGAACAAAGTCAACAAAGTCGCAGTAACTTAATTGTGTAAGGACCAACGAAATGAAGTAACGACAAATTAATATCACTTAAGTGATAACTGGCTTTTTCTAGCCATGAATGTGCAGTTTTGATGAAAATAACAGTTCGTAGCATTTCTTAATTGAATTTTTTTTCACAGGAAACTAAGATTCGGGTTTAAGATAGGCGCCCCTTTTTTCCGGGGAAAACTGCACCTTAACAGTCTCTCAACTCCGGAGGGAAGCCGCCGTGGGTATGTGGGGTTCTCTGCTCTGCTACTATTCTATCTAGGGTAGTCGCGGTGGCATACCCACTAAAACCAAGGGGTGAAGGCACCGAGAGCCTTTGTTGGGGATAGTAGGATTCTTCCGGGTGACACTTCCAAAACTGAGTAAGAAATACCCAGACGATCAGGACTACTCCCACGCACCGCTGTCTGCACCGGGTACGTTCTCCAGCCCTCAGATGTTCCGTACGGTGTCATGTTCATGACAACGCCATAATAAAGCCTCCAGACAACTGGCTCGCCCACATTTGGTAAAGTCCGCCCAATTCCACGCAGAATCCGTCCAGACTTTTTTAAATCCGAATAAAATATGACGAAAGAAGCAATTCGACAATACAACAGCAAAGTTTAACTATTCTTAGTGCTACAATTCTATAAGAAATACTTGAAAAATAAATTAGACACTAATATGTGTCCGTCATACACTTCTATTTTACAAAATGACACAAGTATTGGATATTTGTTATTATTTTGTATGAGAATGGAAGCCCCTCGTTAAGTATAATATTATTCTGAAGCAAAAATAATCGACAGGTGTGTAAACCGACAAGTGTCGGCTTCGGCCCACTAATTGCGACGGCGCTGTCGGCTGCTACTTTGATTGACAACTAGATGTACTAACAAAAAAATATAAAAACATAAACATTTAGCATTAAGGTCCTTAAGTGCTTTTTTAATACGTAGTTATACATTTTATCAGGTAATATCAATTAAACGTGTAAAATTTTGGGAGCGAATACCTAAATATGCTTTCTCATTTCTACTACATTTGAAATAATATACGAATAATTCCTTTGTTGCCACTTCATGACTTTAAAAAATTATAATCCAATAAAGATTTTTAACCAGGTCCTCAAGCGGCCGGGCTTATACATGCCCTGATATTGCATGGAGAAAACTGAAAATTATCCGTCCAGGTCAAAACCCCGGAGGGGGGGTAATCATGCAGGTACGTGGGGTTTTCCACCTGGCTACTACGATATACGATACGCTATACGATAGCTAGTGAGTTAGCAAAGAAGATTCAGGGTGGTAGCAGTTGCTATCGGTTATCCGTGCAGAGGCGGAGAAAGAATACTAACCTCTGCGGCCGGGGTCGGCCTATCGTAAAAGGCGAGCAAACAACCCATTCTAGATACGTGGTAGGGCCCCAAACCCGTCTGGATGGCGACCACCTTTGGTCTTAAGTATGCCACCATAATAACCTTCTGTTGTGTTCCGGCATTAGTGACCCAAGTTCCTGTACCCTTATGCGACATCAGCGTTTTCGCGATGCTGTCTGCTGTCCTACAGCAATAAAAAACCCTCACTCTTGGTGAGGTGAATGGGAAAAGCGAGCCCAGGACGAGAGTAATATTGCGTGATTATAGGACCTTGCGGTGAAGGAGAGATTGCGCTCGTATTTCCACGAGCTGGTGAACAAACAGCATTAAGAGGTGCAGCTGCCAGATCTTCCTCCAAATCAAGGATACTAATCCTTGATTTGGAGGAAGATCTGGCAGCTGCACTTCTTGACTGGACTGGACTTCTGCAAGCTTCACTGGTGGCACTAGCCACCAGTGAAGCTTGCAGAAGTCCAGAATTGTCTTCGCCGCATGAAAAATCGAAAAGCTGTCGGAGCCGATGGAGTCCCCATCGAAGCCTGGATGGCTATGGGCTCTCGTGGCGTGCGCATCTTAACCGACTTTTTAACCGGACACTTCTCACCGGTACGATCCCGAACCTATGGAGGCTGAGCATCATTATTCCAGTCTTCAAAGGCAAGGGATGGGTGCAGGAGTGCACCATGAAGCTGTTCGAGAGGGTTATCGACTCTCAGATTCAACAGGAGTGCACTGTCTCGGGATGTCAGTATGGGTTTCGCCCTGGTCATGGGACCATGGACCCTGTTTCTGCCCTAAGGACTGTCGCGGAGAAATACAGGGCGAAAAATACGCCTCTGCATTGCCTGTTTCTGAACATGCAGAAAGCCTTCCTTCCACTGTATTTCTCGGGTGATGACCTGGTGGGCACTGTGGTCTAAAGGGGTTCCAGAGACTTATATCGACAGTATCCGAGACATGTACCGCGACTCCGATTCCGTAGTTTGGATTGCTATTGGCGACACAAAACCTTTCCCCGTCTCCGTCAGGGTACACCAAGGATCCGTCCTTAGTCCGTGTCTATTCAGCATGATACTAGTCATCCTGTCAAATAGCATCAGAGATACACATGAGCAGCCTCTATGGCGACTCATTTATGCGGATGATATCGCGCTGGCCATAAGGCCCCCCACAAGATGGACCGATGATCTGGTTAAGATCGCCGGAATAGGTTGGATGAGGGCAGCGCAGGACCGATCATCGTGGAGATCTTTGGGGGAGGCCTTTATCCAGCAGTGGGCGTCTTTCGGCTGAAATGATGATGATGATCGCGCTGGCGGATCCAGACTGGGATAGGCTGGTGCGATGCGTGAATGCGTGGAAGGAGTCACTTGAAAACGGTGGTCTGAAGCTCAATGTGGCAAAGACCGAGTGCTTAGCCTGTAACTCCACAGACCCCACACCCGTACGCATAGGCGGCGACATGGTCGAGTGCACGGACCAGGTGAAATACCTGGGATCTGTATTTTACGCATCTAGTGACATCGATTGCAACGTCAAGGCACGCAATGCTGCCGCGTGGGCCAAATGGCGTGAGGTAACTGGTGTCATCTGTGACAAGACCCCAAGATGCCGGTAAAGTTGAAGGGACAGGTCTATAAGACCATCATTAGGCCTGCTGTTTTATACGGCTGTGAAGCATGGCCGGTGTTAAGCGACACAAGCAAGAACTTTGTGTCTCGGAGATGAATATGCTGCGGTGGATGTGTGGAGTAACAGGGAAGGACCGTGTTAGGAACTCCTGCGTTCGCGGTAGTCTTCATGTCCGTGACATTGCGGATAAATAGACACTCCCGGTGTCGGATTCGTTGGTACGGCCACATTTTACAGCAGCCGGATACTTACGTGGGAAACAAATGCCACCATCACCATGCCACCTCCGCCGGGGCCCGGCAGGAAAGATAGTACCCGAAAAAAGCTGGCTTGATATCGTAAAGGTGTGCCAATGCTCTCACTACTAGTGATACTGAAGATCGTGCGAAGTGGAGAAAAAGTCGAAAAGCAGACTCTGGGCACCGAAGCGGAAGTATAGATTGCAACCAGGATTCAACGCTGAGATGATGATGATGAATGTATTTTTATTGAAAGTTTTCTTCATGATAATAATTTTGGTTTTATGTAAAGAAATATTATTTAAGAATAATATAAAAATCAAAATACGTGGTTAATTATATAATTAGTGACACGGCGGCCTCATTGGCTACGCAGGTTGTCTGGTACGGTCATGTTTGGTTCTCATAGAGTACGAAATGTTATGATATATAGACGATATACTTTTATACCTTGTTAAGGGAATTAATTTTAAATAAACCCTTAACTCATCTAACATATTACTGAAGAGAATTGAGAGAGATACAACTTTCCAATTTTAAACATTTCCTACAAAACAAAATATAGCAACTATCTTATTCGTTTAAGTCAACAAAGTTTATTCTTGGTGCGCCTGACCATATTGAACTTATTAAGTTCAATGTGTCAAACAGTTCTCAACAAATAAGTATCATAAATAAAAGTCACACGTCGCAAGCAATAAAAAATAAATATTCATAGGAATAAACTTTGCCATCTGTTTAAAAAATAAATAAAGTACAGTAAACGTGCCGGAGCTGAAATGTTGTCGGTTCTATGAAAACAAGAAAAGTTGTGGCATCGATGAACAAGAAGCCTGAGTTGACCGAAGTGGGCAAAGTTTTGAAATACTTAAAACAATGCAAAGATATTATACTGTTAAAATTTATTGAATATAGTTGAAGATCGTAAAAAATTTCCAGGAATTGTGCGATTCCGTCACTAACTAATTTTTTTTTTTTTGCTTTATATAATGAAGAAGAAACCACATCGCAATACGTAGCGTTTTTTCATGTCTAGAGTATAGCAGACAGGCAAATGACCCACCCGATAGCTGGTAGTCATCGTTGCCTTTGGACGTTTGCAACACTAGAGGCATTGTCAACGCGCTGCTGGCCTCTAAGAAATTCTATAACGCCGTTTTGAAAAACTTCATGTCGTACTGCGATAGGAAAACCTTAGCCAGACCTTTAAAAAATATAGAATTTACATTCTCATACGTTTTGTTAGCTCGATTATACATTTTGAAATTCATGCACTCTTCGGTTCAACTCAAAAATGCAAAGCAGATTTAAAATTCGCAAAAATGTATTCGCTGTTGCTCAAAATGCGTGCCCTTCATCTTACCTTCATTTAAAAAGTATTAAGATAGAATTTAAAATAATAGTAGAGTTCTGCTGAGTGTAAAATAAAAATAAAGTTTAAAAGTCATTCGTCCTACCAGATAACAAAACTCTAGCGTTATTGTTGAAAAGGGGTTTACGTTACGTTATTTTATTTTTACATACAGAAAATACCATAATCGATTATTTTCAATGAAAAATCTACATATTATTATTCATTACATATAATTTATTTGGCCTAATTTTATTAGATGATGTAACGTAATGATTAGAAATATAAGGACTATATGTACTATTATATTATAAGAAAATGTTTTTGTTCGGTGTCAAATATTTTAGGTCAAGTATTTAGAAACATGGTTTTAATCTATATACCCAATGCGATTGAGGTGAATTGGAAATAGTTAAATAAATATTTAACTATTTGACACAAATATCGATTTAAAATTTTTATTTGTTGAATAAACCGCGATTATGTCATTATTACAGTTATGGTCATTATTGGATGAAGGTTTTATTGATATAAGACTTTACATATCAACTCTCTGAGTATGATGAAATTAATACAGAAGTTGAAATAACTATTTAATTAATTTTATTGCAGGTGTTCAAAATATATAATGATGATCCCAAATTTTCTTTTCAGCATAGCTCTACTACAAATCTACCTGTAATAGTCCTCCTTGCAGTAAATGTTTCCATCTCTTGAAAAGCATGTAAGCTCAGTGTCCAGAGGAAGACGGCACTCGCAGCATCGCAGACACGCGCCGTGCCACTGCCGGTCTACCGCCAAGAGATAGAACCTAAGGATAATAATCTATCGATAAAATCATTATAATGTTACTTTTTATCATAATCAGGTTATACAACTGGGCTGAATTAGTTTTTCATAATTGAAAAGAAACATTCATTGTAACATTATATTTACGTATGGAATGACTTGTGATTTTCTGTACAAAACTGCTCTGCATAGTGATGAGAAGCTTTTGCACAACATTTTCTCAGTTACGGAGGGCCATGCGTTTGAAACGTTTGGCGGCCATTATTATAGGTAGGCTTTTCTTTCATTCTCTCGGCTGGATAACATTTATGTTTAGGGGGTGTTTGGTCATTAAAATATCTCTGACTAATGAAATTAAAATCAGTCATGTAAAAATAAGTAAAGTTCATTAAATTTTTGTGGAGCTTTAAAGCGTCTGACAAAAGTTTTGGTCAATGGAAAGTGTCTGATACTTACGATACAATTTTAGAATAATATTCTACAAAACATGTATAAAAGTCAGCCATATAAATTTAAGTTAAGTAACACTTATTTTAGTTACTTTTCTTACCTGGTACTTGTCCAGGTGTCACAAAGCGAGCTCCACAAGCACGCAGGCATTCAAAGAACATGAGACGCTACTGAGAAACTAAGATTTCATCTATGTGAAAATAAGTTATGTCTCATCGCACTGGGATCTTGGACCACTACGACTACGGTCATTCTTTCCCAAAAAAATTAAATGGGGCGTCAGATTTACGTTTACGCTATATTTACGCTTCTCTGGCTTTGTACAAACATTCCTGGTCTCTCTATAGTTTGTTTTGGAAACTTTAATAGGCTTGTGACCACTTACAACCACTTTACGATAAGTTGGAAGCGTCTGAGGGGCAGAAGCCTATCTATAAGTTGGCGCGCTCCAGAGTCAAAGTGGCACAGGACATTTCCAAATGTCGTTGTGTAAAAGACCCTATGGGCAACCTACTATGCGAGGACCTCGCGATGAAGGAGAGATGGCGCTTGTATTTACACGAGCAGCTGAACACGTAGCACAAAATTTGCCAGACCTTTCTCCAAATCAAGGACTAGTGCCACTGGTTACGCCTGCAGAGGTCCAGAATTGTCTTCGCCGCATGAATAATCGGAAAGCTGTTGGATCCGATTGAGTCCCCATCGAAGCCTGGAAGGCGATAGGCTCTCGTGGTGTAGACATCTTAACTGACATTTTTAACCGGGCACTCCTCACCGGTACGATCCAGAGCCAATGGAGACTGATTATCATTATTCCAGTCTTCAAAGGCAAGGGGTCGGTGCAGGAGTGCGGTAACTACCGAGGTATTAAGGTCATTTCCCACACCATGAAGCTCTTCGAAAGAGTTACCGACTCTCGGATTCGACAGGAGTGTACTGTCTCGGAATGTCAATATGGGTTTCGCCCTGGTCATGGAACAATGGACCCTGTTTTTGCTCTAAGGACTGTCGCGGAGAAATACAGGATGAAGAATACGCCTCTGCATTGCCTATTTCTTGACTTGCAGAAGGCCTTCAACTATATTCTTCGTGTGATAATCAGGTGGGCATTGCGATCCAGAAGCGGCTTAAAAGCGGCTACCACGATATTTTCTAGTATAATTTGACTGTTCATATCCAATTTATCATCTAGGTCCTCTATTAGAATTGATTATGAAAGTATTAAGAACCAAGATTATTAAAGCGACCCTTAATAATCTTGGTTCTTTTATATAGACCAATGCGAAAGGCTTCTTGTTTTATTGACTTTACATAATAAATGATTGTGTAGCAAGCCTTTTTTTACGGAGAACTACTTACTTTTAAGAGACGAGTGAGAGCGATCCGATTATAGCCCTTGCTATAAAGAAGCCGTTTCTCACTGAAACGTAAATAACAGTGTCCACGTTTTCCTCCCCTTGATTCAAAATAAAATCATATTTACTCTCGAGGAAATTACAAACAGTGCTCTTATTATACAAGCTCCAAAATGAAAACGGCATATTTTTCATAATCGATATTTAAAAGTAAACAAAGTTTTGCCATCGCAGTACGATATGTGGTTTTTAAAAGGCGTAATAAAATTTCTTCGAGGACAGCGTGTCGACAATATATTTCATATGCAAACGTCCACAGGTGAGAGTGACTATCTGCTATCGGGTGAGACGTTTGCATGATGTTTGAAGTCCAGCTATTAAAAAAAGCTATATACGAAATATAAAAAATTTCTAATAATTAGATAAGTGATCTGTATATATTTTGAGTTAATCTACCCAGTTTTACATAATGTAGTATTCAGGTAAATTTAGATAAAATGGTCCTCAATTAAAAATCCCTTATTGTTTCTTTCTTAGAAATAAATTTGGTCAAACTAAAACAATATCAGGATATAGAGCAATATTACATTTTTTTATTGCTGTAGGACAGCAGTCAGGCTGATAACCTGCTTAGAATTGAAGAGTTACCGTCACCTATGGGTGTTTGCAACAGCAGTGGCATCGCGAACACGCTGCTGTCCCATAACGGTACAGGAACTTGGGTCACTAATGCCAGAATACAACACAAGGTTATTATGGTGGCATACTTAAGACCAAAGGTGGTCGCAATCCAGACAGGCTTGAGACCCTACCACATAGTTAGGGTGGGTTGTTTTGTCGCCTTTAACGACAGGCCGACCCCAGCCGCAGAGGTTAGTGTTCTTTCTCCACCCCTGCACGGATAAAAATAATTACATTGAACATTATTGATAAAAGAGAGTTCTTCATTCTGCCTCTATCTCAAATTATGTCTGGTCGCTACAACACCTTTATTCACCATGCCATGTCTTACACAATCCATCCATGTTTTCTTTGATTAACTTCTCCTTTTGTTTCTATCCCCTCTTATTTTTAGCATTTTCTTTGTCATATGGTATTTTGTGCTTATGATCATAGCCATATCTTTTATTATTTAGTTAAGGAAAGATTCCCTGATATTACTACTTTTATCCATTTTATCAGTTTAATAGAGCAATATAATACAGAATACCTATATAATTGATGAACGAGAGTAAGGATAAAGTGATACGTAGCTTAGCATGTAGTTTAATGCGTTTTTCATTTAAAATCTCAGTTTAAAATATAAAAATAATTTGACATGACTGCATTTACTGGAGGGTTGTGTTTATTGGATTATGAGCATGTTTAATTTTTATATATCAATTCCCGTTACAAATATTTGTTGTAGGTTTTTATACTACGGGGCCCTAAAGTTACTTTATTTTTTGTAGTATGTATATTGCTTTGTAGAAAAGCGATATATATTGGAATAATTTCAGGTTTTCCTCAGTGTAGTAGATTTCGTGGAAGAAACAAATATTAATTATATTTCAGTAAGCACTTATTACAAGAAATTGTCTATTGATTTCCACATCCGTAATTAGCCACAGTAAACGTAATTTCAACTCATATACTATATTGCTACAATTTATTTTGATTGTTTATATAATATAAAAGTCTTGATTGCCGGTGCCTTTTTCATATCAAAAATAACAATTTTAAATATAGGCAAACAATCCAGCTTGTCTTCTGATAAAATGTCTTCTAAAGACTTTTACTGGATCTTGTCATTTGCTTTACGTATCCACATTGGCCCCGCTTTTTTTCATATGTCATCTTCCCACCTCTTGGTTTATCTACCTCTATTCATTTTGTTGTCTCTTCAGTACCTCTCATTCTTGACCTTTTATCTCATCATATGCCATGTTCATCTCCATTTTAGTTGTTTGTACATCTTATATGCATTTTTGAAATTTGGTTTTCTTTTAATTTTACTCTGTCTCTTCTTTTAATATCTAGTGTGCTTCTCTCTAACCCATTCTGACAAACTATTATTTTGTGTGTTAAATATTCTGTCAGAGGCCAAATTTGGCACCCATATAATAGATACGGATATAATAGATATTATATACACTTTTCTCTTTTGTTTCATTGGCATTTCTGTGTTCTTCGTGACTTCACTAAGTGACCAATATCGTTTTCAAGTGGTAGTTATTCACCTTTCAATTTCTTTTGGCATGCATTTATCGGTAAATATTAACTGTGTTAAATAAAAACCCAGGTGTGTTGTCAATTTTTTGTGTGCAAATTGCTTTTGTAGTTTCTTCGTTTAATACGTCAGGTATTTATTGTTCTATAGCTAGTGGATTGTATTTTTTCATGACCTGTCCGACATTTTGACTTTGGTGTAAATTTCGGAAATAATCAGTTGCAATATTCAATATCTTATATCTTTTACCTGTTGTTTTAACACATTCTTTATTCATACTTGATATCCAATATTTTTATAGTCTACTTCTCTTAGTGCCTTTTTTATTCCTCCTGTTTTGTCTATATAACTTAAGCCAATAATAACTATAGTAGATAAGCTATTTATCCAGTTCCAAGTATTAGTTTCGGCAGGTTCCGAATGATATTCAGAATCCTCGATCTAATTCACGATTTTGTAAATTTACCTGACTAACTTTTAATACTGATATTTGTAAAAACAAGAAACATTTCGTCTTCTCTCTTCAGTAAATTTTCGCCCCTGGCTATTCTCCCTAGCAACAGACATTTTTTTATTGCTGTAGGACAGCAGACAGGCTGACGGCCCGCTTAGAATTTAGCAGTTACCGTCGCCTATGGGTGTTTGCAACGCCAGTGGCATCGCGAACACGCTGCTGTCCCATAAGGGTGCAGGAACTTGGGTCACTAATGCTGGAACACAACACAAAGTTATTATGGCGGCATACTTAAAACCAGAGGTGGTTGCCATCCAGACGGGCTTGAGGCCCTACCACGTAGCTAGGGTGGGTTGTTTTGTCGGCTTTTACGACAGGCCGACCCCGGCCGCAGAGGTTAGTATTCTTTCCCCGCCCCTGCACGGATAACAATTTGAGAGTACAAAAGTTTTATCCAATATATATTTCGCATACATTCACTCAGCGATGGCTTTAAAACTGTTAAGTATGAGCGACTTATACAAATTGTGAGATATTGATAAACTAAGTTATATTAATATTGAATAAGAGTTTAATTAAGATTATTAGGTATGTTTAAGTAAAACAGTCACATCAGGCTGCTAGGTCTTGACGGTCAGATTGATTCAAAGTGGTGATCTTAAAACATGAATAAATTCAAGTTTCTGTACTTTATTTTGTGTCATTAAAATAATGTACCTGTCTTGTATTCGTCCCCCGCAGCCGGCGCATTCGTCCGGTGGCGCGGGGGAGCCTTCGGAGCTCTCCCGGTCCTTCAGCATCTCTTGCTCCACCTTCTCTTTCAAATCGGACTTTACGTCTCAAATAACTAGGTCTACTTCGCCGTTTGTGCCATTGGTTGCCGGCATCGTCATTGCTTTTTGTATGGTAAGATTCGAACTGAACCTGTGGAAGTGTGGATATACCATATATTAGTATCTATATTCTAATAAAATTATTACGAAGATGTAACTTTTGTGCAGTTTTAATTAACTTTCTCTTATATATGTTATCGTATAAGAACGTGATACAATAAACGGGCAAGTAGACTTTTTCAAACAGCTGTTTGAAAAAGTCTACTTGCCCGTAATCAGCTGATTACATTACTTGTTAGATATGACTTACATTCTTACAATAATCCGCTGAAAAACTACTTTATTTACTTAAATCGGACATACGACCGTACAAGTGGCTGTTGACAAACATAAAGGTTTTTTGCTTGAATTATATGATGTCTGCGTCAATCAACTTACAAGAATACAAGTACCTCACTCAATCATGTAAGGTAGACATTTTTCGAGGATTTTCTGTATATCTTTCCAAGCTAGGTTCTTATTCTATTAGATGTTAATGATCTTTAGAAGAGTTAGTTCTCGTAGTTCACCATTTAATTTTTTTTATTGTTGAGAAACAGCAGATAGGCTGACGGCCCACTTACCAGTAAGCGGTTACGTTACCTACGGGTGTCTGCGACACTACGGGCACCGTGAACACGTCGCTGTCCCATAAGGGTACAGGAACCTGGGTCTGAATACGACACAAGGTTATAATGTTGGTTACTTATAGCACCACTACCACTTAGCTAGGGCTGTTTTATCGTCTTTTTCGAAATGTCCACCCCCGGCCGAAGGGGTTAGTATTCTTACTCCGCCCCTGCACCTAGAATAATGCTTTAAAATAACCATTTTAGAAATAAAACGTGTAAATTGTACTCCGATTGTGGATCAATATTAAATATAAACGAGATTATTGTTAGTAAATCTGTCAAAATTATCAAAGTTCTAGTGGAAATTTATTATGATATAAAATTAACAAAATTTAGGAGGGCAAAGATTTGAAGATGACGAAGGTGTGGAGGATTTTGTGCGCAATTGACTCCTGACCCAACCAGTTTCATTTTACGATGCTGGGATAAAAAAAAAACTTTCCTACGCGCTGGAAAAAATGTATTTTTAAAACAAAACTACGTTGAAAGATAAATTATATTTGATTTTGATCATTTAATAATTACAGTTTATTTTTAAAAAAATCCCGTTTTTATTTAATTTACCCTGGTAATTAGGTTAATGTCGTTCATTATTGGATATTTTAAACTGAATCGACGCATAGTTTTGGTTATTCACGGCATAATGTATCCACGAAAGCTTTGGAATAACTTTGCATATCACATATCCAGTGCAGACAGACAGACACAAATCACTTCTGTATACAATAGGGTTGGCTTACATACAATCGTGAATTCAGTATACATATTTAAAAAGGCTGTTTGAGAGACAATGGGATCGGGTTTATTTCGTTTATTTCGATCGTGACGAGTTATGCGCCCCGAGTCTGGAGGAGCATCTAGTTATATAGGTATTTATTTATAGGGGAACAAGAGATGAACACATGATATTCTATAAACTTAAATATCAAATTATGTTATTTAATACTTAAAAAAACATTTAAAACTCAAACAATTTAATAATAATAATATTACAAATAAAGATTATTATTATTATAACAGTTTTTTGTCAATTTATGCAAATTAGTAAGACATATTTCCAAAAATTAGAAGAAAAAACATATTCTGGTCTATTGATGTTTCCCACTTTTACAATGAACATAAAAAGTAAAAGTATGGAATAATACCAAAATAAATTTAAAATCTCTCTATTAACTTATTTATATAATGTCTCTTTTACTGATTTCTCTGATACAGCTTTCGGTGTCATCAGGAACTAATTTCCTAAAAAGTATAAAGTTCTGCCATATGAATTAAAAAAGTAGCCAATATCCTTCTTAGATCCTTCTGGACCTTAGGTCGCAATCTATGACTATACCGAAATTCATTAAAAGCGTAACAAACAAAAACTCATTTTTGCATTTATAATATTAGTTAGAAAATTAGGATTACAGATAAATCACATATAGGAATTATATAAATACGAGTAAGTCTTTATTTTTTCCGGAACAAAAACATCAGTAACACAAAAAGAATTATTTACTAAAAAATATTTTAAGGCTGTAATGTAATTTAATTGCTAAAAGCGTGCCGCAAATGTTCTTTTTCAGCCACAAACTTCGACATGATCACTTAACTATACAACAGAGATGCTATCACGATGGTCACGTAAAAGTGCTGATTTATGTAAAAATATAAAACAAACTTAGGTCAAATTTTAGATTTGTCATGTCAGTATTTACGAATGTAATAATAAAAATAATAATTTAGTGGCCAGAATCATCCATCAGCAACTTGCCCTTCGATACAAGCTTAGTACATAATATAAGATTAGTACACAAGCAACTGAGCGCATTCCTAAATAAAAATTTACTAATGAACCCTTTTCAATCAGGCTTTCGCCCAGGTCATAGCACAACTACAGCATTAGTAAAAATAACTGATGATATCCGGTATGGTATGGATAATGGTCTGCTAACAGTGCTCTCGTTACTTGACTTTAGTACCGCGTTTAATACCGTCGATTTCGATGTATTATTAGGGATTCTTTCTACTCTTAACATATCTCCTGAAGTGATCGGCTGGTTTCAAAGTTACCTCTATGGTCGTCGGCAGCGAGTCCGGCTTGATGAAACTTATTCGTCTTGGCGTGACTTGATTGCTGGTGTTCCTCAGGGTGGCGTTTTGTCTCCATTATTGTTCTCAATTTTTATTAACTCCATCTCCAACCAGCTAACTTCATCCTTTCACCTCTATGCAGACGACTTGCAGATATACACACAAGCTTCTGTGTTTGAGTTATTTAAAGCATTTCACACAATAAACTCAGATTTAAACAGAATAATGCTGTGGAGTGATTCATTTGGGTTAAAAGTCAATCCACAAAAAACGCAGCTTATTGTCATCGGTAGTTCCAGAATGCTAGCTAAAGTTGAATGGGAAAAGTTGCCGAAAATTAATTTTGATGGATTATATATTCAGATTGGTGATAAGGTTAAAGACCTTGGTATTATTATTGACAGGGAGCTGTCTTGGCGACCTCAAATCGCTGAACTAAGCCGACGAGTTTACTTCTCTTTTAAGTCTCTTAATAGACTCAGAAATTTCCTACCGATTGCCACTAAAGTTAGGCTTGCAGAATCTTTGCTCATGCCCATTTTGGATTATGCCGATGCCAGCTATCTAGATATAACGCAAGAACAACTTAATAAACTTGAGCGCCTCCAAAATCTTTGTATCAGGTTCATATTTGGTTTGCGTAAATATGACCATGTTTCAGAATTTCGTACAAAACTCAAGTGGTTACCTATCCATCTTCGCCGGAAAACTCATATCCTTTCACTCGTTTACAAATTTATCTTTTATCCAAACGCCCCTATTTACCTCAGGAATCAATTCGAGTTTCTTAACTCGTCTGGCCTCCGAAATTTGCGTACATCTACTGAACTATCGCTTAAAACTCCTGTTCATACTTCTTCTTTTTATAATAACTCCTTCATTGTTCATGCTATCAAACTCTGGAATGCACTGCCTATTGCTATAAGACAAGCTAAGTCACTACCAACTTTTAAAAAATTGGTTAAAAATCACTACCTATCTTTAGTGTAACAACAAAACATATATTTATTTATGTATTCTACAAATATAGATATTTAAGTATGTTTATCTATTTATTTATTATATTTTATATATATTATTGAATTTTATGTATATTATCTATTTATTATGTAAATAAAATATAATTATTATTTATTACCTTACCTCCCTTCCACATCAATGTAACACCAATAATGTTCTATAGCCCGGGTTGCCTGGAAGAGATCGCTCTGTAGCGATAAGGCCGCCCATTGTAAGTCAAGTACTCATTGATTGTGTAAATAAGTTTCATTGTGTTTATATAATTGGTTTACAATAAAGTGTTATCTATCTATCTATCTATCTTATATCTTCAGAGGTGCCCTATTATAAATTTCTTGATAGTGGCCATATCACGCTGTACTGGGATCGATATATTGTCACAGACAGGACTATTGTTGCCAATATGCCTGATATTGTGTTAATAGATCGATCTGCGAGACACACGATGATCATTGATATTGGTGTCCCACATGATGGTAACCTCGTGAAAGCAGAAACTGACAAGATTACAAAATATTTAGATCTCGCTCACGAAGTTACCGACATGTAGCGCATGGAATCAACGAGCATCGTACCGATAGTGGTCAGTAAACGGGCTTATAGCGAAGAGCTTTGATAAGCACCTAGAGAGACTTTCGCTAGGGAAATGGGTGAAGAGTTGGATACAGAAAGCGGTTCTCCTAATCACGGCACGCATAGTGAGAAGATTCCTGTCTCTGGAGCCCTAACCACCGGTAGCTTGGGCCTTTGGCCTCCTCCCAGCGACGGACAGAGTTTTATATTTTTTTTATTTAATTTATTTGTAAGTATCTTTTTAAAAAATAAAGTATTTTTTTAATATTAATATTTTATAAAATGAAATTTATATATTGAAAAATGTAAATAACTAGAAAAGAAAATAAATAAAGAGATTATAAAATAATAATAAAACTCTGCAAATATTGAACAAATTTAATACAATACGAATATATCTAGCAGAATTGCAAGCGTTTGCTGCTTGTTATTGTGTATTTAGGATTAATTGGATTTAGTATCAAGACAGATATCAATGGAGTACATCTCACTAGTTTGGAATGGATTACATAATGTATATACTGTTATCGAATTCTCTAATACTGAAAGGACAATTGAGCGGTGCTTTGCTAGCTTTTTACTAGGTGATGAATGCCTTATCCAAGTGGATAAGGCATCATTATGTGTGAGCATGAGTCATAAGTACGACTCGCAAGATAAAAGATGGAAAGCTACTATACCACAGAAAGAAATTTATTTACCAAAGATCGTAAACTCGTAGCACATGCGGCCGCGCATCTATTATAGTAGCACGTATTATCGTAACAATAATTCTACAGTACAAAAGTGTTATTGTTTCAGTGGTAATAAAATGGTACAATATTTTGTGTGCGATAAAATATATTGCCAAACCAATTTGCATTAATTGAACTACTTGCTTAACTACATGTATTTTGGTCGATTTCTGATAAGGTTTCTTTTTGTGGGAGGCTGCATAGTCTGAGCTTAGTGACAAAATAGTTTACAATCTCCATGTATAATTAAAAAAAGTGTGATTATTGTACTTATTGTGAACTTGTAACACAACATATTAAAGCAAATAAATATATCTTATCTTAATCATCACCTTAGTGATGAAAGTTTTGGAGGAAAGTCATGCCGGGATTCGGATTGGCGAAGGATTCGGAAGGCAATCCGAATCATCCGAAAAAGACTACACCAGCACCTCATTCACTATTTAAGAGGTGTAGCAATCAAGAAGTTGACTCAGGTTGAGTGTTGATACTGGATTATACTATACTATTTCTCAAGCCCATACGAAAATGATAAATCATTAATTGGGTAGTAGGGCTCATAAAACTGAAATTTGAATTTCACTTCTCTTTATAGACAATAGAATTTCCTTCATCCTTCATCCAATGTATATCAACCAATAAAAGATAGCACTAAGTCTTGATCAAAACTGATTGAATTAATTGGATCAATCAAACCGTACAGCCGTAGCGATGCGGTTTGTATCGGAACAGTTTCCAACACCGCATTTTATAAGTTTCATAAGCAAATCGAAGAAGAAAATCAAAGCGTTTAGTTTGTTTAGAAACTATTGGATTTACAAATTGTGCTTTTACTTTATTAATCAGAGGGTAGAATCAATAAAAATAACATGCGGGGCAGTCTTTGGGGACTGTCGATAGTAGTGAAAACTAAGTAACATGTGAATTGTATCGTCGAACTATTAGATTATTATTTTCGGTTTATAAAGAAGTGTTTGTGATCAAGGATTAAAGTTTAAATTGGTCATTAACACTTCTTTACAAACCAAAAATAGTTCACCCAAAAAGTACTCAACGCGCCTAAAGAAGTTTTCACTTCAAAGAATCAACTGTATTTCATTGTAATAAAGTCGCAATTCGAATATATATGTATAAGTAATGCAATGGAATCATTTAAAAGTTACATTATAAAATAAACCTTAAGTCATTATTAATAAGGTTCATACTACTGGAACACAACTTCGTCTTACGAATCTTACGAATTTTCGATCAGGACACGTGACCTGACGCGAGTTTAACATTTTTACCCATCACAAAAAAGTGTACAGCGCCGCGAAAGAAGTTTCCACTTCAAAAACTTAGTTTGATTTACTTATTCATAAAATCACATTGTGTTTAGAAAAATATATATTGTATGTTATACATAATGTAAAACATTTTAAAATCGTACAAATGCGTTTAATTAAAGTTTATTACATCATAATACTTTTTTATTTTAAGTGAAATTCAATGTATAATTTAATAATCTATTCTAATTTATAGGACTTTAAAGTATTTGACCTGTATTTATAGACCGTTAGCATTTTTGAATGAAAACCAACTGGTTTTCATTAAAAAATGCTAACTAAAATGCCAAAAGGAGTTGTCAATTTATAAATAAATGCAACTGTGGGAAAGGTTAGCTAAGGGTGAATACGTCACAGTTTACTGGCTGAAATAGGCATTCGGATGCACAGCTAGCCGTTTTACTGAACAATGCTATTGTGTTACGTGTCTAAATATCGATTTACCGAGTGCCCGAAAACGTTCAACAATACAGTCCGACGTAGCTCCGGTGGCCGCATTTAAGTCAATACATATGGAGTGTAACTCTCAAATTATGTTGGTAAGCATATCGATGTGTAATATGTAGTCGTCATTGTTCCGTGATCGCATTATTTATTGCGTTTATTGAGCAATAAATACTGCAAGTTTCAAACATTTTCATGTTTTTAATTTAAATGTTTTCCGTTACAATAGATAACGGAGTATTATGAATAAATACTTTGGTAATAATGTACAATAAGTAATTATTAGTTTTAATAAAATAGTTATATACAATTCAAAATTAATTGACTTTTATTAAATTTAGGAAGTATATAAATATAGGAATAGGAAGTATTTTATGTTGTGTTCCGGCATTAGTGACCCAAGTTCCTGTACCCTTATAGGACAGCAGAGTGTTCGCGATGCCACTGGCATTGAATACACCTACAGGCGACGGTAACTACTAAATCCTAAGCGGGCCGCCAGCTTGTCTGCTGTCCCACAGCAATAAAAAAAAATACGTTTTACTTAACGCAGACCGCAATAATTTTTTAATTAATTAAGATATATATATATATATATATATATATATATATATATATATATATATATATATATATATATATATATATATATATATATATATATATATATATATATATATATATGTTTTTGGAGGTAGTTTAAATATAATTATGCGAATTAATTATCCTGGTAAATAAATGGTCAGATTTATGAAAACTAAAGTAATGTATTTCGGTTTCAAGAGGGAGTCGTGTGACACTATGCCCTTTTAAAAATGACGTTTATTTAACATCAGGGAAACGAAAGTTTAAGCCTCAAACCATTCACCACCATTCTTAGATAAAACTTAAAAATCAAAACTACAGCTCCAGTGCTAGAGCCGTGACGTTGGATATTTTAATTGGCTCAATGACACACACAGGTACAAACTATTGTCTTAACTACACACTTTTCAACCAGTTAGTTGCAGCGTATTTTGAATATATTTTATACAAAATTAAACAATTAATTGTTGTAGATTTACACTTTAAATACATTGTGTGAATTAACAAACTTATTTTAAGTAAAATGTAATGTTATATTTTCAATATTCTACTATCAGCTAACATAAAATATTAGTTAAAATCCTATTGAATCTAACACTTGATAATTTTAATGAGTTACATATTCTGCGATAAAATAAAAGTTATCTCAATAACAGTAACAAAAAATTATGTATTTATTAGTTAAAAAATTAAAATAAACTAACAGGCAAAGTACGTGCGGTAGGTATATTGACTTGTTGAAGCTCTACCTACCAGATCCCTCTTTTTAACTTCAAATATTTCTCTAATTTACGAAAATACCTTCAAAGCCAACAATAATTTTAGAAGTTCGGTGACATGTTATATATATATTTATGACAAAGAATATTGTAAAATTATCTACCAAAGGTGCTGTTGTACTTCATAAGTTATGAAAACAGTTGCGTTTAATTTACTGTAACAAGACGCCAGTAGTAAAGCTACTAACAATTAATTGTTCAATACGTTAAACTTCGTAATGGAATAAATAAATCTAATTGCATTGGAATCAACGCGAGCGCACGAATAATCTAACCGTATTTAAATAACAAGTAATCGCAGGTGTGTCGACACCTTCACAGTTAATAAAAATCATTGATAACTGTACTATGTATCTTAAGCGGAACCTTCAAAACCAATGTTTTTATAATATTTTCGATAATAACATTGTATTATATTATATACAAAGAGTAATGATGCACTCTGAAAATACGTTACATCATGTGCATTTTAAGAATATTTTAAAATTGTTTGACGGTCACCCAGATCAGAATTACGCTCTTTGCAGATCAGAAGGGCATGGAATTCCATGCACGTAGCCACTAAACCACGGGTTGCGTAGGTGAGTGTAGTCAACGTCAAGCCACGTGCGAAAATAAGCTGAGTAAGTTATTTTTTTATGGGGGATCTCCCCCATACTATCCATCCATAACTATCTAGTTATGGGTGTACCAGACTGTCAACTAGTAAAGTAATTTAAACTGTAATAGACTGCTATGTTTCATAGATCTTGGTGGTCGTTTCCTCCAGAGAAGAATATAATTCTATTGATAATTCGAATTTGTTATTTGTTTCAAGCCTTAATATTATTCAGAAGTGACATGTCACCATAAGAATGTATGAAGACCAGCTTAAATTCAAATTGCACCGGTAGCCGAGAAGGTGTGAAATATAAGACTATGATTTCCAATTAAGCGAATTTGTAAAGTCATCACGATTAATTTGATTTTCCACTTAAGCTGTACATAGGTTAGTATAGTCGATATAAAGCTGGCTTGTGTGGATTGTCAACATTTGTACACTTATTGAAGTGAAACACTGACTTAGTCTTTTGATGATTTTTTTATTGCTGTAGGACAGCAGACAGGCTGACGGCCCGCTTAGCATTTAGCTGTTACCGTCGCCTATGGGTGTTTGCAACGCCAGTGGCACCGTGAACACGCCGCTATCCCATACGGGTACAGGAACTTGGGTCACTAATGTCGGAACACAACATAAAGTTATTATGGCGACATACTTAAAACCAAAGGTGATCGCCATCCAGACGGGCTTGGGGCTCTACCACGTAGATAGGGTGGGTTGTTTTGTCGTCTTTTGGGACAAGCCGACCAGGCCGTAGTGGTCTGTATTCTTTCTCTGTCCTTGCATTGATAAAAAGGGAATGATGAGTAAAGTTTAATGCGCCTCATTTACAAAGTAAATCTAAGCAAATAAACACATCAAAAAGTCTAAGCAACATGCATGATATTACAAACTTACCATTTATGCTAATTAATTTCTAAGTCTTTACTCACTCAAAGTGCGTAGGTATGTAAACTTTTTTGTTATTGATGACATACTGGCTAGTTGTAAAAAAAAATTTTTTTATTATGTTTTGTTTTTTCATAAAATTAAATGAAAGGGAATTTGTTTGAATTTAAGTGCGTTTTTATTGCTACGTTTAGTCTTGATTTTATAATTTTACCAATCATTTAAATAAAGTCAGCGAACAAATTGAATTGTTACATATTCTTTGCGTCATAGAGCGACGTCATTTGACAGCAAATGAAATGCAAAGAGCTGTAGGGATGTTGCAAGCGGGAAGTAATCAATCTCCGGTATCTCGGCATTTTGGCATTCATAGAAGTGTTATTTGTCGTCTTTGGCAGCGCTACAATAACACAAGGGAATCCGCTGAACTTTTTGAGGCTACAAAATTCAAGTGGTGTTGATGTAAGTCCCCAAACTGTGCGAAATCGACTGCATGATTACGGCCTTCGAGCTCAACGCCCAATTAGGTGCCCACCGATACGTCACGGGAATCGCGTTCGTCGAAATGAATGGCGTAGAGAACGCAGAACCCAGGAACAATGGGATAAAATTATGTTTTCCGATGAGAGAAAATTATGTTTTAGATGCAATAACACTTTCATGGGAACTTTAGATCGATACGCAAATGCTTATCGACGAATTATGGTACGACAAGGAGACACAATGGATCTATATAGGCCAGAATTCATTTGCAGTAAAGTACTTACAGATGCACTGCAATCCTCTAGTATATTTTTATAAATGACTTATGTCATACATAATCACTTACATATACCTAGTCAGGTCATAAGTATTGTCACACAGTAAAAACTTTTCTTTTAGAATGCTGGCCACAAAAAAGTTTATTGAATTCGAATCTCGAATTGTTCATGAAAATAAAAATGTATACTTTTAGAATTTTACTCATTTTTTAAATATGGAGTGGACGCTTAAAGAAGACCGTGTTGCAGTTATTGCGTTGCATCGTTGCGGTTACGCGCCAATTCAAATTTTTAACATACTGAAAAATTTGAATATAACCAAAAGATTCATTTATCGTACCATCAAACGATACAATGAAGACTCTAGTGTAGATGACAGGTCAAGAAGTGGTCGCCCTCGGTCTGTTAGGACTCCAGCAGTGATAAAAGCTTTGAAGGCACGAATTCAAAGAAATCCCAAACGTAAGCAGAAACTGTTGGCCCTTCAGATGGGGTTAAGCAGAACCACGGTGAAAAGGGTGTTAAATGAAGACTTAGGGCTTCGGGCATATCGAAGAAAAACAGGACATCGTTTGAATGCTCGTCTAATGGACCTGAGACTGAAGAGATGCCGCGCTTTGTTGAAGCTGTACGCGGGAAAAAAATATCGGGAAATTCTTTTTTCGGATGAAAAAATGTTTACCGTAGAAGAGAGCTACAACAAACAAAATGATAAGGTGTACGCACACAGTAGTGAAGAAGCGAGCAACCGTATTCCGCGTGTCCAACGAGGTCATTTTCCATCCTCGCTCATGGTATGGTTGGGAGTTTCTTATTGGGGCTTAACAGAGGTACATTTTTGTGAGAAAGGTGTAAAAACGAATGCTGTTGTGTATCAAAATACAGTCCTGACGAACCTTGTGGAACCTGTTTCTCATACCATGTTCAATAACAGGCACTGGGTATTCCAACAAGATTCGGCGCCAGCTCATAGAGCGAAGAGCACACAAGACTGGCTGGCGGCGCGTGAAATCGACTTCATCCGGCACGAAGACTGGCCCTCCTCCAGTCCAGATTTGAATCCGTTAGATTACAAGATATGGCAACACTTGGAGGAAAAGGCGTGCTCAAAGCCTCATCCCAATTTGGAGTCACTCAAGACATCCTTGATTAAGGCAGCCGCCGATATTGACATGGACCTCGTTCGTGCTGCGATAGAGGACTGGCCACGCAGATTGAAGGCTTGTATTCAAAATCACGGAGGTCATTTTGAATAAACTTTAATGTCATAAGAATCTATGTTTTGTTAAGTTCATTTTGGTATATAAATGGTTACATAATGAATAAACTTGTTACAATTATTTTACATTAAACATGTGACAGAATTTATGACCTGACTAGGTATTATATAGCATTAGGTAATGGTGATGGGTACTGCTGCACAAAACGATTCCAGAACCTTATTTCAACTATCAGGCCATAGCGAGAAACATAAACCCCACATTGAATTTGTAAAGACTTGCGTATCACACTTCTAACCCTCAGACCTCAAGGTCAACGAAAGGAGAGAACGATTCTAAATAAATCACAAAATTAACGACCATACAGAAAAAATAATTGATCAAAAGGTGAATAATCTAAATACTGCCGTTATAGAAAAAGTAACTCAAGAAAAATTAAACACTAAGGAAGGTAACGATGTAAACCAGGCGAAGATATTTATTTAGCTTTAACAGGTTGCTAATATTTGTAAACAAAAGTTAGAGAGTAAGCTTTTGTAGACTGAACTGTTACAAAACAAATTAAAAATACCCTTGAATAATGGATAAAATCACCTGAGCGTTATTTACTCTAGTGAGCATTTCAGGAACTTGTTGGCGTTTCTTGACAGTAAACAAACCGTTAAATAATTAAACTCAGAAATTAAATATGAAAACTATTTTATATTATAAACTACATATGATTACGGCTATGCTTGCATGAATTTCGCGACGGTTGTCATTGCCATTTGGAAATTAAGTTATTTTTGAAGATCAAAGCAATCACTTTTATATTATTTCGCCACATGTTTTAATTAAAGTCATGTTTAAATCGAATTTGCATTTTGGATATAAGTCAGAACTACATAAGCGAACGGGTGAATATGCGAAACATAGATTTTTACGATCTCAAGTCTGCTAAACAATGGGCTCTGGGGCGGGAATACCCTATCGATACTGGGGTTAGATGGCTGTCAATCCTGTCATGAGACGTCTTGACGTCTATTATGTCGTCTTTTCAACACCTATTATATACTAGTTGACCAGGCAAACATTGTTCTGCCATATGAATTAAAAAAAAGCAATCCAGTCCAATCTATAATTATACCGAAAGTCATGTTCAAGTCGTGAAAGAGTAACACACATTCATATATGCATACCTACATACAAACTTTCGTGTTTATATATTAGTAAGGATTATACATGTAGGTATAAAAATAGGTGTGATATTTTATAAGGGTTTTGGAAAAGCTGTTCAAATGATTACTCAATACCATCACTACTACATATTAAATGGGATGAAAATACAATTGATAAAAAAACCAATACCCGTTAAAAAAGAAATGTCTACTAGACCGTAAAAGGGTTGTATCGATTTGATTTGACCTTTTGTCTCTGAATAGGCATGATTTGCAATTGATTATCGGCAGTATTAAGAATATCGATATGATAACGTGAGGATGGAATTTTGAAAAGGTTGTTTCACAGTAACAATAAGAGTGAGCATTATATTGGTATATATTACAAATGAAATATTAATTTTTAATTAAAATTAATATGCGCTACATTAATATGTTTTTACATTTAAAGGGATTGCCAATTTGGTACAAATCTTAAAAAATAGGTACATGAAATACATAATATGAGAAAAATGGAAAAAAATAAAAAGTCAGTAATATTTTTAATTGATATTATTTATCATATATTATTTTCATTATTCAAATTAAATGATAAAGTAATTGTGAAATAATGAGAATCTTGAGATCTAACCTATAAACGCGACTATATAATACTTATAACGTTACCACTATACCGATTTTTTGAAAGCAGGGTTCCATAATTACTTTTGAATTTGGCGTAACGGATAACGCACTTCGGTACGCTTGCGGAGGGTCACGGGTTCGATTCCCGTCTCGCGTCTGGGTGTTTATGTATAATATGTATTTATTTACAAAAAAAAGTATATAAGTAGTATATCAGTTGTCTAGGGCCCATAACACAAGTGCTACTTAGTTTGGGACTAGATGACGCTGTGTGAATTGTCACAAAATTTATTATTATTATATTAACGGAACCTAAAAAGTCGACGAGTATTCGCCTTCCTGCCCAGACTATGTGGAGTCTGCATTAAATGTTCATCTCAACATTCATACCCTTTTTCGGCATATCATCTTTTACGCTATCCATCCACATCTTCTTTGGGATACCCCACCTATATTGAATCCATTCACTGGAACCGGAAATTCTCACATTAATTGGCACACTTGTGATAAAAATATATGAGAATATGTTAGATCTAAACAAAATCTTCTTATAAAGGTACCTATGTAGGTATATAATATATCATTCACTTTGGAGCACTTTTTTGACCATTAAAAAGAAGAGATAGAAAGAGTATTCTTCTTGTGACAATATTTTACATCACTCTCAACTTCGAACCTGAACGGTTACCTCTTTACTGTTCGTGAGATAGTGTAAAGTATGTTTCTCCTATTACGCTTTAAGAGCGAGCAACAGTGGCCATATTAACAGTAGACTTAAACTTTTTTTTTAAATTGAAATTTGGTGTTCAGTCCTGATATTTTTTTACGTTTTCTCAGATTTCATCAATTAAATAATGCTCGGTTAGTAAAGCATGCAATTATTATTGTTTACTAATATTGTACGCGCTTCTGTGTTCGTATATTACTCAACTCAAAAATTTAAGCACCTGTATTGAACATGGATATAGAACATGGAAAAACATCTAAACAGCCTTTATTGAACTATCACGAAAATGAAAATCAACACTACTACTCACATTTGACAGCTTAATCATTTTAATGCTGAGGTTGGAGAAAGCAGCACACAAACTTTACTAATAAAAAAAATATTACACATTTTTAGCTACATAAAAATGCAACTTAAACATCATAATAGCATAAAATGTTTATTTTAGATCGTTAGCTTACTTGGGTGACAATTACACCTGCAGTATGATTTACACACAAGTATTGTGAGTACAGTGGTTAAGTTCAATTTTTCATTAAGATTTTATTTTTATATAGTTCGAAATGTCTAATAAGACGGCACTGCATAAGTATTTAAGGGTGTCATTAATACAAAACACATCACTAAGTTTTAGAAACGTCATTAACCGTGCCGAACTTACATAGAACGCGCGAGAAAATCCGTTCAAAGCATCCAAATGGCACGCGAGTGGCGCGAGTACCCAAAATATAGTCGTAACTTTACCTAGTTCTCAAGCTTGACAACACGGTCCCGATGAAATGCGTCGTAACTCGCTGTAGAACGTAAACGCTTTAATACAGGCAGGGGGCGACGCGATTTAACCAAGCCACGCCTGTCGGAGCACCGCCAATCAGCGCGTATCATTTAACGAACGCGGTTTGAACTTATACCGTTAGTATACACCCGTCTCGCAATGTAAAGGTCGTTTCAAGCGTGTGCAGCAGAGACAGGTTATACCTCCGTGTACTTTTTCGCAACATGCCTCCGCTGAAAAAGGCCATAACTTCACATTTTCCGTGTATAATATTAAACTTTATCTAAATCTGAAAAAGTTTTTATTATATTGAGAAACTTTTGCAGCGTGTCTCAAAATAAACTCAGTAAACATTTAAGATTTGACTCCATATCGATTTTGACACAATAAGGGTACCATAGGCATCTTTAGATATTCAAACCGCGAGGTCTCAAAACTGGTTATGACGTTTTATTTTTAGAACTGGCAACTACTTTTAATTATTTTAATTTTCATATCATATTTATTTATTAATAAAAATAAATGCTATTAATATAATATCTAATAATAACTAATAATAGATATCTATATTATTCTCATGATGCAGTCCAATAACGACTGATAATCTTAAATGTGTACATAAGAGAAACGTTTAATCCACCAACAAACAGTTGAGGCTGACTTGGGCCCCATAGAGTTTTTTCGGGTCCCTAAAATTCTGTAAAGTCCCTGAGACTTAAATTTCTCGATATAGTTGTTTTTTTGGACTGCGTTTAATATATTATTTCAGTGGTTGTTTTTATATTTTAGTTGATACCTGAAATTAAGGTCCCTGTAGGTAAGTAGGTACTAAGCACGATAATAATTCAAAGAGTTAATACACGCGCGTCATACACTCGTTTAGTAAAATAAGGTCCTTATCCTTATTATGATTTAGGTAGGTATATTTGTTATTAACTTTTTATGTTTTATATATTCCCAAAAATTTATGATTTAAAATAAATAATTTCAGGATTTAAATAAACAATAAGGAAATAAATTAAAAAATATTTCATCATAATTTAACAATCTTCACCGTTACCTAGACTGACAGAGATAACGTCACAGGCGCCAAGATGCCCTGGCCTTTCACCTGACACAGGTCCTATCGGGGCATGGATGCTACGAGAGGTACATGTGCCAAATAGGGCGGGATACGACGTCAGAATGCCACCATTGCCCATTGCTCGCCGGTGATGAATAGCTCACAGTTGCCTAGTGTCCATCGTGGCGCGCGCAACGCCGCGCCTTTATTACCCTCATTGGAATCGACCGCTCGCTCCCGGCCTTAATTCTGGCCACAGTCGAGAGCGAGTCCGGGTGGGACGCCATCTAGACAGCGGCCTGAGCCACAGGGCAGGCAGGCCAGTTGTCTGTCGGCCTGGACATTTGGTGATAGGAAAATAGCGGGATTTCAAAACCACACACCTCCCAACACTTGCAGTCAGGGAGATACACAAAAGAGATTTCCCTATAAAATAAAATATCAAACAAACCCCGTTAAAGCATGTCTACAAGTATTAATTCACCAGTCATTTAATAGCTCTGAAATTTTTTAAAAAACAGAACAAGTTTTTTTATAGATTTATTTATCTAAATTTCGTTAAACATAGTTAAAAATATGCTCATTGGAAAATAAACTTCATTCAATCTGACGAATCAATTTTAAAGCTATGCTTTCACAAAGTTAGTTGGTTAGTGAGAAGAGTTAGTTTACAACTCTCAACGCCTCAGTTGGTTTTTACTTCTGAATAAAGACTACCACCCAAATACAAAGTTGTATATTCAGTAGTTTCGGCTTTTGTTTGTAAGCTAATATCGCGAAAAGTTTTCAATAACAAATATGTATTGCTTAAATTCTGAAAGATTTTAATTTAATTAGAGATTATACTCGCCTAATTTGAGTCAATTGAGGGGATTTTTTTCAATCGCAGCCTACACACAGATCAAAACAGATGAAAATCGTGTGGTAGGCTTTGCTACATTTACTCAAGCGCACAAAAACATTTGTGATGTCTCTCCACCCACTTCTTGGGGAAAATTACAAAGACCTAAACAGTTTCTAAACTTGGAGAAAAATTATAAAGGAACCCTGATAATAATGTATCATTAGAATGTGCATGCTAGCCATCTAGAAGATGAATTTATCAAATTTTGTTATCAGTGAACAAATTCAGCGTAAAATAAGTAGTTCTACATTTATTTAATTGAATTTATTTTAATTGAATTTATTTAATTGAATTATATTTTGCTTATATATATTCAGTTTGCTTCACAGAAGTATAAAATAGGCTTTTTGTATATAATGATAAGCGTGTGATAGAAACGCCATTGTAAGCTAATCGTATGAGGGCATAGAAGATAAGTAATACGATGTCTCAACACCATTTCACCAGTCTTTATATGTCTCATATCTAATTATAATAGTTTTATTGCTCCATAAGTATAATATCTTCTTCATGAACAATAGTAAAAATAGGATGTACTCAAAGTGCATTTTAATGGTTATTTTATGACGTTTTTATTAATCCAAGATTTTATGAATGCCTTTTGAACATTAGTCACATTAGAAGAATATGCTATTAAATTTTTACTCGTTTAAGAGCCTATAATTTAAAAAGAACAATTTTTTTATTTTTGGTAAATGGAACTCACGTATCCAGCACCATGACTAACAAGGGATGAGCGTTTGATGGACTGTGAGACACCCCTGACAGTTAGAGCCCTGGAACGATGATTTAGTACACAACAAGATCTACAAAACTGTAGTATACCAAATTTGAATTAAATACGTGCAGAAATCAACACCCGTAGCGCTACCTTCTTTTAGTATGCTCAGGCTCAGAACGGTATACCAGACAAAATTCTCAATATGGTGAAAAGCAATCACTTCCATGCCCTTCAAGCCCCAAGTACCCTATTAGGCTCTATCAAATGTCAATAGCTCTTTCTGTGTTTATGTCTTCCATCACATTTTTTTAATACAAAGAATCATAAGAAGAATGAATATACGCAGTAAGATATAGTTTAGTAAGTAGTAAAATCAACCTTTTCATTTGCTGTAACCTAGTAGAAAAAAAAGTTACCCTATATGAGGTAATGAGTGATATTGTTTTTATTAAAAATGTGGTCAAAATGCTAGGGGTAGAGTATTATTACAAAATATTAGGGTATTTATCTTAAAATTTAATATAACACTTTAACGATATTAATCCGTGCAGGGGCGGAGATCTTTCTTATACTAACCTCGGCGGCCGGGGTCGGCCTTTCGTTAAAGGCTACAAAACAACCCACCCTAGCTACGTGGTAGAGGCTCCAGCCCGTCTGGATGGCGACCACCTTTGGTCTTAAGTATGCCGCCATAATAACCTTGTGTTGTGTTCCGGCATTAGATAGATAGATAGATAGATAACACTTTATTGTAAACCAATTATATAAACACAATTAAACTTATTTACACAATCAATATGTACTTGACTTACAATGGGCGGCCTTATCGCTACAGAGCGATCTCTTCCAGGCAATTAGTGACCCAAGTTCCTGTACCCTTATGAGACAGCAGCGTGTTCGTGATGCCACTGGCATTGCAAACACCCATAGGCGATGGTAACTAAATTCAAAGCGGGCCTTCAGCCTATCTGCTGTCCTACAGCAATAAAAAAAAATATATGATTAACATTTCAGTTTTATATAAGAACCTAAAAACATAATCGGTCTCTGTATTCGTACGTTATATAGATGCTTTTATTGCTGCATTGAATGTAAATACGCCGCAATTTCCCTTGACTCGTGAGCCTTTGTCTCTCTCAGTAAAAAACCGACCACAAGTTGTGTCTGTCATTTTTTATTAAAAGCTTTTTCATTTTAAATGAAATTTATGCAGACATTTATTAATGTTTAAGGAAATATAGGAATCTTAATATAAAAAGGAAACGAATTATCAAGTGCTTTACTAAACAATATTGGCTAATAAAAGAGAAAATGAAAATCACTAACGTTTAATTCAGAGAATCATACACACCGTCTAAAATGTATCTTCTCGTGTGTTTTTTATTTTAATTAATAGATATTAACTAATTTCCTATAATATAATGAGTTTTACATAATGTATAAGTTAATTTTACGTTAATCTATATATATAAAAATGAATCTCTATTTCCCTTGGTCATCGCATCACGCGTGAACGGATGGAACAATTTCGCTAATTATTTATTTGTTGTATTTATTAATGTTAGGAGAAGGTTATTATGGAATAAAAAATTAAGAAAGTTGAGCGGAACATTAGAAAATTCAAAAAAATTTAAGAAAAATAACGACAATATTAATCTATATTAATTTTACATAACTCTCAGATTTTTGACATAGCTGTCAGCGATTTACAGAATGCGCGCTGCAAATATCGTTACATAACAGATGGATACGTTCATAAATAAATAATTAATTTATAATTTCATGTAGTTTCATTTAAATTATACAATGAGTTTTTGAGAAGTGTTTATTCATCACGGTAAGTTAGGAGCAATCACGCCTAATATTGAAAGTTCAATTTAATGTAGAGATTTTGGTAGGTTTTAATAGACTGTTTTGATTGGCTTGATTTAAAGAAGAATACAATATTAATATTATATATTTTTTTAAATTTTCGCTTTTGATGTTAATTTGTGCTTCACTTGATTTTTGTGTAGTTTATCCCTATAATTCGTTTTGTTCGGCTTAATTTTTGATCACATTTTACACAAATACCGAAGTTCACCAGGTGCTTACATGAGAAACAAATGTCTGGCCATGCCGAGTTCGCCGGGCCCCGGCAGGAGGGGTAGACCCAAAAACAGCTGGCTGGACGTCGGTAAGGGTGATATGCGTGCCAATGGGCTCACTACCAGGGACGCTGAAGACCGTGCGAAGTGGAGTAGGAAAAATCGGAAAGCGGACCCCGGGCACCGAAACAGAAGTTTAGGTTGCGACCGGGGTACAACGCTTAGATGAAGAAGAAGAAGATCGAAGCTCACCGGGTCATCTATTATAAATATGAATGTAACTCTGTCTGTTATGTTTTCATTTTGATGAATTTCAGTATCAGAGATAGATTGTACCTTGGAGAAGAACATAGTTTATTTTTTAATTTATATGGCAGAACAACGTTTGCCGGGTCAGATAGTTAAAAAATAAAAATAAAAGTCGCAGTAAAAGTAAAGTTATTAAAACTAAGATTTTGAAATAAGGCTAAGTAATAATAACATACGTATAACAGAAGTACATTAATAACATGGTGAACTTGTGGCAATAAACGTTATATTGCACGGTTAGTCCTTGCATTTGACGAAGCCACACAACTATTCAATTATAAGTCCTGGAATGGAGTCCTGAGTGGCTGGAACTAACATTCAAAAGCCCGTCTAGACGAGCAACATTTAATTAATACATTTGCTAAACACTAACATTACTAGTTTAATTTCAAATTTTGCTGGAGCTATTAGTGTTGACTTTGTATTTTTCTTTTATTTGTCTAAATAACCATCGTACTTTCATTTTGTGGTCGATTATTCGTGTACAGTCCCAGTGCATACTTCAGTGCGGCTTTTAGGTCGATGTCTCTCGACGACTCCTCTTTTCCTTGACCTAAAATGCATTATAAAACAGCTAGAAGAGGTGTATTGAGTTTAAATCTAAAATACATATCACTTCTAATGGAGTGCCACATATACAAGTATAACAAGGACAATGAAGTCATAAGAACCTGTCCATATTTTATATTCAGTAACTATCTTTCTACATGCATCTTATATCTTATTATTTATATGTGTTTGATATTTATTTCATATATGAGGTTAAAAATCTCATGAACTGCATTATAACTTTTGAACCTCCTCGACCTAAATGTGAATTACTACAGTGTGCCAAATGCCAGCAGTATGGACACACCAAAAAGTACTGTCGCCGGAGCCCTAAATGTATTAAATGTGCTGGTGACCATCTCTCGATCGAATGTTCACGGAAAACCAGATCAGACAGTGAAAAATGTATCCTCTGTGACGAAAATCACCCGGCAAATTACAAAGGTTGTAAAATCTCCAGAGACGGTTTTTACGAGAGTGGGTAGTCTGACTTTTCACAAAAATGTAGACCAATTTAAAAAAATTAAATCCATTTCGTTTGCGTAGCCGTTTCATTCATGGTAATTAACGTTCTATAATTAACAATTAGTTCGTTCAGTAATATAAAAATAACTCAAATAGCTCTTTTATTTTTGCTGAACATCCAATACAATGAAATTTTTATTTTTATTGCTTTTATAAGCCCTGACGAATGAGTTTCCAGAGGAAATATTACAACAAGTTTTCTTACCGTGTATAACTTTCTTCTTCTTTAGAATTATATTAAAATATATGATTGACGATCTCCCTGGGGCGTAGCGGCTAACGCACTTCGGTACACTCACGGGGGTCACGAGTTCGACTCCCGTCTCGGTGTTTATGTATAATATGATATGTATTTATTTACAAAAAAAAATGTAGCGTGTTAATGTATGTAGTATATTAGTTGTCCAGTACCCATTTTTTTTTGGTCTCGGGGAAAAACCCTCTCTTGACGGGTTCCCCCGGCCCGGGGGGACCGAGGTATATGTGGGACTCCGGGAAAGATGTTCGGCCATCCGACTACCCACTAAAAACCCCGCTGTTCTCCTATCGCCTACGCCCGGGCCTACGGAAATGTGGCCTGCCAATCTCGTGGACCAGGCCGGCGCCGGCCCGCCCTTTCTCAAGGCGGGCCTCTTCTAAAGTGTTGACGCCAGGGGGTCAGGGTTTCGTCCCCCCGGCGCTGTCCTGAGTTGACTCAAGGAGTTGAGGGGGGCCGCGGAACAGCACGTGGCCCTCTCCCTCGCGGCAATAGTGCGGGCGGCGGATCCTCCCCCGAGGGGCCGCCCGCGGCCGCTTTCTACGGCGGCCGGAGGTCGTTGCTTGACCTCCGGCGCCGGCAATGTGGCCTGCGTTGGCGGGAGTTAACTCCCGCTTCCGCTCCGCCGCCTCCTTTGCGGACATTACTGCCTCGCAAAAGGAGGCGACGGCCGTCCATCCAGGATCGCCCCCGACCATGGACAGAACCAGGGCTGGGAACGACAGGTCCGCGGCCAATTCCGAACGGGACTCCCATCCCCATCGCGTGCTAGTCAGGCGTGGGTACGACTACCAGACGACACTCCAGAAAAACCAGGGAGTCGCCCAACGTCGTAGTCGGCCCAGCAAGACCAACCGACAGTGAGGATGTGATTCCCGCCCCAGGAACACTCTCTGTGCAGGCGCAGTCGAAATAGGCATGGTTTCGACTACCAAATCAAGCCCCAGGGCAGAGAACCCGGAACCCCAATCAGTATTCGCAACCATCCCACCGAGGACCACGCCACGAACAGAGAGCGAAGTTGGAAAGGATGTAGGAGGTAGACGGGAAGAAAGGTAGGACTCTGTCGCCTCGGACGGAGAGGGGAGTGAGGCGACGGATGCTCGGGCACCTCGGGTACGCACACCCGTGCACTCCTCGGACATAAACTTAGTTTGGGACTAGATTGCGCTGTGTGAATTGCGTCAGTATATTTATTAATTATTTAAAATTTTATTCACTTCCTTATTGTTTGTTTGTTATTGTATATTTTATTTTAATTACACGGTTTGTATGGTATAAAACCTTGACCTTCGAGACTCTGCTTCACCTACGAGGTTCCTTCGCAGTGGCGTAGCGAGGGGGGGGGCAAGGGGGGGAGGCATCATGCCCCGGGCGTTACTTACAAAGGGGCGCCAAATGGTCCGCAAAACAAAAACTGCTGGATAATTTTTATTTGTATTATAATTTATTTCTGGAAATTATGTAAAATATACTCACAAATCAATAAATAAATAAAGTGAAATAAATAAAGTCATAGGCTCGAGCTAGGCTTGAAATGTATATGTTACGGTTAATATCCGAAGTGCGGCTACACCTGATTCTAGCCGGCTAAAACTAGGTGCACAAAGACGGCTATATCTAGGTTTAACCAACGGCTACCGGCTGCACCTAGTTTTAGCCGGCTAGAACCAGGTGTAGCCGCACTTCGGGTATTAACCGTAACATATACATTTCAAGCCTAGCTCGAGCCTATGACTTTATTTATTTCACTTTATTTATTTATTGATTTGTGAGTATATTTTACATATAATATTATATGGTTTTCAAATGTGGCTAAAAAGTTATTGTGCCCCGGGCGCGAGTTAAGTTACGCTACGCCACTGTTCCTTCATTGTTTAGCTTTTATGCTGAAGCTGTCTTTGTTTGCTTACAGTTATTATGAATTCATTATATTTTAACCTTAATAATGGACTCGGTTTCCTCGTAGTCAAGGGAGTGTAACCATGTTATAATTTTAACTTTGCACTGATACAAAGTGACTGGATAAATATTTAAGATTTTATTGCATTTCTATACTACTATTATAAAGAGGAAAGATTTGATTGTTTGTTTGTTTGTTTGTTTGCTTTGAATAGGCTCCGAAACTACTGACCCGATTTAAAAAATTCTTTCATTGTTGGGAAGCTACACTATCCCCGGGTGACATAGGCTATATTATATTTTCAAAAAAATTAGGGATCCTTACTAAAACTCTAATAATGTAACCCAAAGTGTAAAAAAATTACCTAAAATATTATTTAAATCGCGTGCGTTGCGAAAACTATTGATGATAGAATAAAATAATGTACTACAACTTTGCAGAACACATTATTATTTACAAAAAGTGTCGCGACAGCATATGTCTAACTATTATAGTTATGCCACAATAAGTGTTCTTTTATTTTAAAAAATTAATTGAAATGCCGCCCCTAGAAAAGGCTCTTTATTTGGATCTTGGTATTAATCCTTATCAAAATAAATTACTTCATATTCAAAACTGTTTCAATACCTTTATATAACTTTTTGAATTATTCAATTCGGATATTCCATTCGAAAGATATCACGAGTTTAAAAATGTAAGTATTAGAAAAATGTTGCGTGGTAGCCGCTCACCCTGTTCGGCTAGCTAGGCAGCACCTTATGCAATGTAGGCGTGCGTCACTGGGGTTTTTACAAAAATTTGAATACTTATTAAAAAATAACGAAAAATAAATAAAAAGTAATAGCAAAAAAAATCATTAAAATAAAAGCTCATAGAAATAATAATATTCAAACTTTCTTTATAATTTTATTTTTTTAGTAACCTGACGCAAATAGAAGGGTTTGCCCCCAGGGGCGCTCCTCTGTCCGAGGAGTGCACGGGTGTGCGTACCTGAGGTGCCCGAGCATCCGTCGCTTCACTCCCCTCTCCGTTCGAGGCGACAGAGTCCTACCTTTCTTTCCGTCTACCTCTTACATCCTTTCCAACTTAGCTCTCTGTTCGTGGCATGGTCCCCGATGGGATGCGAGTCCCGTCCGGAATTGGCCGCGGACCTGTCGCTCCCGGCCCTGGTTCTGTCCATGGTCGGAGGCGATCCTGGATGGACGGCCGTCGCCTCCTTTTGCGAGGCAGTAGTGTCTGCAAGGGAGGCGGCGGAACGGAAGCGGGAGTCCGCCACCGCACTCCCCTCCCGCCAACGTAGGCCGCGTCGTCGGCGCCGGAGGGCGGGCAACGATCCCCGGCCGCCGTAGAAAGCGGCCGCGGGCGGCCCCTCGGGGGAGGATCCGCCGCCCGCACTATTGCCGTGAGGGAAAAGGCCGCGTGCTGTTCCGCAGCCCCCCTCAACTCATAGAGTTGTTACATGAGAGCGCCGGGGGGGCGAAAGCCTGACCCCCTGGCGCCAGCACTTTAGAAGGGGCCCGCTTTAAGACAAAGCGTGGGCCGGCGCCGGCCCGGGCCATGAGATCGGCAGGCCATATATCCGTGGGCCCGGGCGTAGGCGATAGGAGAACAGCGGGGTTTTTTAGTGGGTAGTCGGATGGTCGAACATCTTTTACGGAGTCCCTTATATCCCTCGGTCCCCCCGGGCCGGGGGAACCCGTCAAGAGAGGTTTTCCCCGAGACCGAAAAAAAAATAGAAGGGTTTAATTTTTTGTTAAATACCCGTGCGAAGCTGGGACGGGCTGCTAGTATTATATATTTTGGAACTAAGGTGATGGTATTGCCGGTATGCTTTAGCTGTGAGCCTATGTTCAAATTTACATACATACATACACGGTCAGATCTCCGTTTATTTATATAAGAACGATTATGATCCTTCTTCTGGGCAGTTCTTTCTGTTTTTTAGTACTACTTACGGCCATTATAAATAACTGTCTAACGGTTAGTACTTTGTGATTTTTCTTCACTGTGATAAACCTTGGACTCACATGATATTCAGCACTATCATCTAATTTATATGAGTGGGGGGACCTTGGGTTCTTACTACACAAAGATCACATATTTTGCATTCAGAGAATCTACATATTGTAAGATTAAGATGAAGGACACAGCCAATAGACATCAATATCTGAATCTATTAGCCGACTCTTTCCTTTTATAAATCACTTAAGATACACTTCAATCATATCATCATATAAATCACTTAAGTCCAAATCCACAATTATTCCTGATGCTGAAGACCGTGCGAAGTGGAGAAGAAAAAGTCGGAAAGCGGACTCCGGGCGCCGAAACGAGAGTTTGGGCTGCAACTGGGATTCAACGCAAAGATGATGATGACCTTCCCGTAACATTCCCGTTTATTATGTAAAGAAAGTACATGAGACTAGGATCAATTTATAAAAGTCAAATTACTTATATATTTATCAATTTGGCTTATACCTAGTCAGGTCATAAATTCTGTCACATGTTTAATGTAAAATAATTGTAACAAGTTTATTAATTATGTAACCATTCATATACCAAAATGAACTTAACAGAACATAGATTCTTATGACATTAAAGTTTATTCAAAATGACCTCCGTGATTTTGAATACAAGCCTTCAATCTGCGCGGCCAGTTGTCTATCGCAGCACGAACGAGGTCCATGTCAATATCGGCGGCTGCCTTAATCAAGGATGTCTTGAGTGACTCCAAATTGGGATGAGGCTTTGAGCACGCCTTTTCCTCCAAGTGTTGCCATATCTTGTAATCTAACGGATTCAAATCTGGACTGGAGGAGGGCCAGTCTTCGTGCCGGATGAAGTCGATTTCACGCGCCGCCATCCAGTCTTGTGTGCTCTTCGCTCTATGAGCTGGCGCCGAATCTTGTTGGAATACCCAGTGCCTGTTATTTAACATGGTATGAGAAACAGGTTCCACAAGGTTCGTCAGGACTGTATTTTGATACACAACAGCATTCGTTTTTACACCTTTCTCACAAAAATGTACCTCTGTTAAGCCCCAATAAGAAACTCCCAACCATACCATGAGCGAGGATGGAAAATGACCTCGTTGGACACGCGGAATACGGTTGCTCGCTTCTTCACTACTGTGTGCGTACACCTTATCATTTTGTTTGTTGTAGCTCTCTTCTACGGTAAACATTTTTTCATCCGAAAAAAGAATTTCCCGATATTTTTTTCCCGCGTACCGCTTCAACAAAGCGCGGCATCTCTTCAGTCTCAGGTCCATTAGACGAGCATTCAAACGATGTCCTGTTTTTCTTCGATATGCCCGAAGCCCTAAGTCTTCATTTAACACCCTTTTCACCGTGGTTCTGCTTAAACCCATCTGAAGGGCCAACAGTTTCTGCTTACGTTTGGGATTTCTTTGAATTCGTGCCTTCACAGCTTTTATCACTGCTGGAGTCCTAACAGACCGAGGGCGACCACTTCTTGACCTGTCATCTACACTAGAGTCTTCATTGTATCGTTTGATGGTACTCGTTTATCGTATCTTTTGGTTATATTCAAAGTTTTTCAGTATGTTAAAAATTTGAATTGGCGCGTAACTGCAACGATGCAACGCAATAACTGCAACACGGTCTTCTTTAAGCGTCCACTCCATATTTTTAAATGAGTAAAATTCTAAAAGTATACATTTTTATTTTCATGAACAATTCTAAATTCGAATTCAATAAACTTTTTTGTGGCCAGCATTCTAAAAGAAAAGTTTTTACTGTGTGACAATACTTATGACCTGACTAGGTATATTTCATTTTTTATATTTTGTTATGGGTAATAGACCCCATTTCCCATACGATAAATTAAAATTCGCTACCTGTGGATTTATAAGTGGAATAATATTTTTTTGATACGTTAAGAAAGTGATACGGTGACCAATTTATCGACGAAACTAATTTAAATAATGGTTACATAAAATTCGATGCACAGGAAAAATACAATTGGATATTTATTAAGTACGTATTTTTTATTGCTGTAGGATAGCAGAAATGCTCACGGCCCACTTAGAATATAGCAGTTATCGTCGCCTATGGGTGTTTGTAACACCAGTGACATCGCAAACACGCTGCTGTCTCATAAGAGTACAGAAACTTGCTTCACTAATGCCGGAACACAACACAAAATTACTATGGCGCATGCTTATGATCAAAGGTGGTCGCCATCCAGACGGGCTTGGGCTACCACGTAGCTAGGGTGAATTGTTTTATCGCCTTTTACGACCAGGTCGACTCCGGCCGCAGAGGTCAGTATTCTTTTCCGCCCATGCACGGATAAGATTTTTTACGGATAAGTTTACTATGCTTGACGGTATTGTGAGGTTTGCTTACAAAAATTACAAAGTGGCCACATACATATCCGTGCAGGGGCGGAGAAAGAATACTAACCTCTGTGGCCGGGGTCGGCCTGTCGTAAAAGGCGACAAAACAACCCACCCTAGCTAGGTGGTAGGGCCTCAAGCCTGTCTGGATGGCGACCACCTTTGGTCTTAAGTATGCCGCCATAATAACCTTGTGTTGTGTTACGGCATTAGTGGCCCAAGTTCCTGTACCCTTTATGGGACAGCAGCGTGTTCGCGATGTCACTGGCGTTGCAAACACCCATAGGCGACGGTAACTGCTAAATTCTAAGCGGGCCGTCAGCCTGTCTGCTGTCCTACAGCATTAAAAAAAATACATATAATACGCCCCTTTCGCGTAGGGGTAGGCAGAGACCACTTCTTTCCACTTGCTACGATCCTTACATACTTGTTTCGCTTCGTCCAATTTCATTATTCCCTTCATACATGCCCTTCGGTTAAGGGTACTCTTGACTTGGCCTTTTCTCAGGCCTTCCCTGATCTGGTCTAGAAAGTGGCCACATGTTATTACATAATATTAGGGACAAATTATATTTTTTTTTATTACTGAGGAACAGCAGATGGCCCACTGAAGATTAAGCAGTTACCGTCGCCTATGGATACTTGCGGCGCTAGGAGCTGGAGAGCTGATCTGCAGAAAGAAATGCGTCTTGAAACTTGTGTTGCATTGTTGAATCTGTACATAAATGAAGGAATATTTGATCGAAATGTGAGATGGGACGAATAGTGGATTCTTTACGATAACTGTTAGCGAAAATGCGATGGCTGATCTCAGGTCAAACGCCAGAACAGTGCCTTAAAGCAAAGCTTACTAATTAAAAGCTAATGGAAACTATTTGGTGGTCTCTTCAAGGTGTTATTCACTATATTCTTCTCAGGTCTGGTCAAGCAATAATAGGAAATGTTTGCTGTGCCGAAATTCGAACAATGATGGTGAAACTGGTAATGAAACTCCATGACGGTCATAAAGTCAGTAAAGTTTGTAAGCCAGAATAGTCACAAATTTACTGCTTTTAAGTTCGCTCTCGAAATATTTTTCACCCTCTGCTTGTAAGTTGCGGATAAATGTTTTATTGCAGCGAACGCGTGATTTTTAAATCACTTTTCTTGGGAAAATAAAAATCACATACTATATTTTCAGTACTAATAAATAATAATTATTGTTTATATTTTGCATAAAATTTCTTTTTCTTCTTCTTTCTTTTTCAACCTTTCACCACCCAATACTGAGTGTAGGTCTCTCCTAATGCAAGCCATTCTTCTCGGTTCAGTGTCTTTGGCAACCAGTTCTTACTGGCCGCTCTAACAAGGTCATCGGTCCAACGCATCGGTTGCCTGCGTACATTCCTATGCCCTACTCTAGGCCTCCACTCAAGCACCCGACTACCCCACCTGTTGTCCTGTCTGCGGCATATATGGCCCGCCCACTTCCATTTTCTGCTAGCGATCACATGGGCTATGTCGACCAATTTCGTTCTCTTCCGGATCTCTGTGTTCCTGATTCGATCACGTAGAGAGATACCTAACATAGCCCGTTCCATGGCTCTTTGGGTGACTTGGAGCTTGTGTATCACTATGTGCATATGCATCACTATGTGCACTATGTGCTATTACTTTGTGCATAAAATTTACGGAAATATAATTATAATTCGTATACCAGACTTGTCAGGGCTCTCATATTCCCCATATTTCTTTACGCTGCGGAGACATGGACCCTACGAGAAAGTGAGAAAAAACGGATTGATGCTCTTGAGATGTGGTGCTGGATAAGAATGCTCGGTATATCGTGGACGGAATTCCGAACCAACGAGTCTATTCTTCGAGAGCTGGGCATCAATCAGAGGCTATCAAACACAGTGCAGGCTCGCATTCTCACTTTCTTTGGACACGTATCACGGCGCGGAGGCGAATCCATCGAATGCCTGGTAGTGCAGGGCAAGGTTGAGGGCACCCGACCACGCGGGAGATCACCGATGAGGTGGACGGACCAAGTGAAAGGCGCCGTCGACGTTCCTCTGCACGAATGCACAAGGAGAGCGGCAATTCGCGAAGAGTGGCGTCGTATTGTAAAACAGGCTACAAAAACCTCAACGTGACGGCCACGACCACTCTGGCAAGAGTGTAACGCCAGAGAAGAATATACATAACATATCAGTTATCTAATACACATAAAACAAGCGCTCTGCTAATTAATTCTGGACCAGATGGCACTGAGTAAATTGTTAAAGTATATTTATAACTAGCTGACCCGGCAAACGTTGTTCTGCCATATAAATAATAAAATGTCAAAAAATTAAAAAAAATTTTTTGGGGGTGGGTCAACCCTAACATTTAGGGGGATGAAAAATAGATGTTGGCCGATTCTCATAGATACCGGATAAGCACAAAAAATCACTAACTCAATTTAGTTATCTGCCTACTGCCTACCCCCTAAGAACGATGGCGTGATTATTTATAGCCTATGACCATTTCTAGGTTATCATCTATCACCATACCAAATTTCATCAAAATCCGTTCAGCCGTTTAGGCGTGAAAGAGGAACAGACAGACAGACAGACAGACAGACAGAATTACTTTCGCATTTATAATATTAGTATGGATAATAATCTAATAAGGTAACCCAGATCTCTCTATATATGTAGTAATGTCTCTCGGCAATATATCCACATTCACCAGTTAACAGACTAGAAAGGAAAGGAATCGATCGGCTCTTATTTCGCGGTTGAGGGCTCGGCAATCGCTCTTCTCAAATACAAACATAGTCACATTAATTAATTCTTTTTAGCATATTTGGTTAAAAAGGGAGAGGAATTCCGAAGAAATTAGACCAAAAAGACAAGCACAACACCTTGTAACAATAATCAGCGTACCTTGGGCCCAAAAGGGAATGCTATCTATGCAACCGAGACTTTTGTAATCGGAAGAAGAATTAAACTATAAAAATCTGTAGCTAGTTTAAACAACATCACAGTAAACTTTTTGTATTCGAATTTATGTATTACAATTTCTTTATTGTTATACTAAATGAAATTTACTCATATTATTTTAACCTCTCTGATCGAGCGGTTAGATCATTGAATATTCACAGCTATAAGGTAAATTGGAAAGTAGTCGAAACCGTGAAGCAAACCGAACATAATGAAGTATTACGTTTTACATGGAGGGCCAAAAATTTTTGCAAAAACAACACTTGATTTTTCAAAAACCGTTAGAGGGAGGGACGCGCGGGTATCGCGTCGTTTCAAGTAATTTTAGTGACGATGGAACGCTTCAAGAGATACAGCATGCTTTTTTGTGTATAACAATTTTACAAAAATTACGATTCTTACGTTTCTGTACGATGTCAATTTAGAATTGAATAAGGACTACGTCGTGTGAGTGAGTGTCTAAATGTTAATTTAATCAAAACTGTGGCCAAGAAGTTCGAGCAAACGGGATAAACAAAGTATACTTAACAAACAGGGCGACCACGTTCAAGAAGAAGCGACAAGAACATTCGGGATTTGAAATTGCCGTAAGGTATTCTATACTGATTCAGAATCATCTACGGGTAAGCGTTTGGCTCTGGCAGTACACTAAAAATTTGTTTAAAGCTATAAACACATTTGCCGTTCCAGTCTTAACCTACTCTTTTGGCATAATAAAATGGACAAAAAATTAACAAACTTGAAACTAAAACACGTACAAAACTTACAAAATACAATTATTTACACCCTAAAGCAGCGATAGAAAGAGTTTCAATTAAAAGGCAAAACGGAGGAAGAGCTCTTATTGACTTACATATGTTGTGGTAAAAGCAACTTCAGATTTCAAGAAATTTCTTTTATGGAAAAACAAGCAGTCCTATCCATTCAGCAGTTACATTAGTAGATGACAAGTTCACACCTTTAAATGTAGCAAAGCCAGAACTACATATTAATACAAAAAAAGAAATTGAACAATATAAACTAGACAGATGGCGTGCTAAAGAATTACATGGGAGGCACATCAACGATCGAGAACAATCCTATGTAGATCTAGATGCTTTTAATAAATGATTGCTATACAAGATCAGGTTAATAATACTAGAAATTACAGTAAATATATTATACGAAACCTTGACACTCATAATAATAAATGCAGAAAATGCCACTTAAACTCAGAAACAATACAACACATCACAGGTGCTTGCCCCACACTCACACATACCGATTATACACATAGACATGACCAAGTCACGAACATTATTCACCAAAAGCTTGCCATAATACATAAACTTAATGACTGTCCTATGAAACCTTACTACCAATACATACCTAAACTCATATTGGAGAGCCCTAACCACAAGTTATACTTCGACAGAACTATACTAACAAATAAAACTATACACAATAATAGACCAGATATTACACTCATAGATAAAGCACTAAATTTACATAATTTATAATATATAATATTTATATTATATTAATATAATATTTTATAAATAAAATACACAAATACACAGAACTCAGAGAAGAAATAATGAGAGTATGGAAGATGGATAGAGTATATATTGCGCCAAATGGTGCTATCCAGTACGGGTGTGATACCTTGCTATCTTCACCATTCTTTCAAACTACTGACCTTTCAAAAAATCACTTACATCACTATGCAAAAAGCCGTCATTTTAAACACCTGCAGAATAGTTAGAAAATTTGTGCAAGCTACATCTTTGGACACACCTCAAGAAAATGAACATCACTTGGCTTAGGTCCGTGATGTCTCATAAACCGAAATGCTACCAACTTTTCGAGGAACAAAATTAAATGTAAACTAATAATAATAATAAAAAAAATCTTTATTAAAATTTGTTTACAATAAGAATACATCGGTGGTGGGAACCTTTTAGTAAGTATATAATACATGTGTCAAAAGGTTCTTTGCGACGCACTTCGAGCGCCTGGCGCCAAGGCTAGACTTTCCCGTCTGCTACCAAATATCGGAGGGCCGGGCGCAGTGTGCCGCCGGCTCTTCGAGGGAACCGTGCGGTCGATGGCCCTTTACGGGGCCCCAATCTGGGCGGATCGCCTGACGGCCAAAACGACAGCGCTGCTTCGCAGGCCGCAGCGCGTTCTGGCCGTCAGGGCGATAAGGAGATACCGCACGGTGTCCTTCGAAGCGGCCTCCCTGCTGGCCAGATCCCCACCATGGGACCTCGAGTCCCGAGTCCTGGCGCTATTATACCAGTGGCGCCGGGATGCGGCCGAGCGTGGCTCTAGACCCGCGCCTCGCGAAGTCGAGGTAAAGCGGGCGGAGCTGCGCGACGAGGTGCTCATGGTGCAATGGAAGGAGCGCCTCGCGCACCCCAGCGTGGGCCTCGTCACCATCGAAGCGGTGAGGCCCGTCCTGGCTGAATGGCTGGAAAGGCGCCACGGCGCCCTGACCTTCCGCCTGACACAGGTCCTCTCGGGGTACGGTTGCTTCGGGAGGTACCTGTGTCGCATAGGGCGGGAGATGACGTCAGGGTGCCACCACTGTGGCGCGAGCGACGAGGAGGACACGGTGAACCACACTGTCGCCGTGTGCCCTGCGTGGCGCGAGCAGCGCCACGCCCTCGTCGCCCAAATCGGCGTGGACCTGTCGCTCCCGGCCCTGGTTCTGTCCATGGTCGGGGGTGATCCTGGATGGATGGCCGTCGCCTCCTTCTGCGAGGCAGTCATGTCCGAAAAGGAGGCGGCGGAGCGGGAGCGGGAGTCGACCACCACACTCCCCTCCCGCCAATGCAGGCCACGTCGGCGGCGCCGGAGGGGAGGGATCCGCCGCCCGCACTATTGCTGCGAGGGTGAGGGCCGCGTGCTGTTCCGTGGCCCCCCTCAACTCCTAGAGTTGTTAGGAGAGCGCCGGGGAGACGAAACCCTGACCCCCTGGCGCCAACACTTTAGAAGGGGCCCGCATCAAGACAAAGGGCGGGCCGGTGCCGGCCCGGGCCACGAGATCGGCAGGCCATATATCCATGGGCCTGGGCGTAGGCGATAGGAGAACAGCGGGGTTTTTTAGTGGGTAGTCGGATGGCCAAACATCTTTCCCGGAGTCCCACATATCCCTCGGTCCCCCCGGGCCGGGGGAACCCGTCAAAAGAGGTTATTCCCCGAGACAAAAAAAATGTGTCAAAAGGTTCCGCTCTTCACTAGACTTTACAAATAACAAAGATATGATTTAGAAAGATAGGTTTAGTCGTGTATGTGTGTGTATGCGTGTATGTGTGTATGTGTGTGTTTGCGTGTATTTTATAGTTGTGCAAATATCTAATTTATTTGTTATACATAATTAAAATATTCCTGTAATTGCATCAGTTACCGATTCTAAGTTTGTCTTATAAAGACTTCTATTTCATCATATGTTTTATTTTTTAACCAATGTAATACTTTAATTTTAGAGTTATTTTTATTCATGGATATCAAGTTTTTCATTGATTTTGTTAGATACATTGGCTCCCTCCCTGTTTTACGCATTGTCGAAGAGAAAAAGTTGTATTAATATGACAAGTACGAATGTTAAATTTTTTCCCATGTATTGTTAACTTTTTATTAAATTCTGTGTTTTTCTTACTTGGTCTGGAAACTTTTTGAACAATGTGTTATATCCTGTTGACTAGAAAATGGTACAGTGCTCCTACTTAAATCAGGGTCTACACGGCCCAAATTATCATAATGAAGTCAGTATAAAAATCTAGAAATGGTGGAATATGAGTAAACAAATGTAAGTAATTTTTACTTAAAGCTAAAGGAAAAATTATATCAAGCAATATTTAACGGAAACATGCGATAAGTTATCAGTGAGTAAGACGGCACCCTTTGTTTCTTTTTTTTTATTTCACAATAACCACTTTATTAGCAACTCGGTAATATATAACTACCAAGAAGTTCTTTTTAAATTATACTGACGAAATTAAGTGTGGACTTATTTTTTGTTCTATGAAAATAATTTAAATGTATTTATATTTTACTTAAAAATATAAACTCAATGTGGGGTAAATGAATTAAATCTACTGTGTGATATATATATATATATATATATATATATATATATATATATATATATATATATATATATATATATATATATATATATATATATATATATATATATATATATATATATATATATATATATATATATATATATATATATATATATATAAATACAATACATCAAGATAAGTGCTAGTAAAATACATTTACTAAAATAAAAAGTAAAAATAAACCTTAAATACAATATATAATACTAATGTAATAAAATATGAATTAGTTTAGAAACACAGTATCTGGATGACACTAAAAACGACTCATACGGAACAAATAAATGGATAGGTAATTCAAAAACGAAAAGTAATTAAAAAAAAACTATATCAGTAATACTTATAACGGATGCGTTAGGTCATGCTCGCGAGGGCGTCGTCTCCCCGCAGAAACGCTTTTCACTCGAGCGTCCCGACACCTTTTGATTCCAGCCACAAACATACAGAAACGACAGTTTAAATGAAGTCCGGTCCCAAACGTACATAAACGAAACATTCACCATCACCAACCAACTTTTAAACGTCTTATAGGACCTAGTGGCTAACACACGCCGGAATACGTGCAAACGTTCTGGCGTTTATGTAAAATGTGTATTTATTTACAAAAGAAAAGTATGTAAGTAGTATGTCATTGTAGTACCCAAAACAAAAGCTCATCCGCTTAATTAGGGACAAGATGTTTCGGATGGTATTGTCTCGGTGTATTTATTCATTTAATTTAATTTAATCTCAATAAGATAGATACTTCAGAAAAGCGAGCTCAGATCGATTCGGCGACAATCAGATTGGTTTCGATCGGTAGTGGTTGCCATGGAAGGCTCTAATAACCTTCTACAAAATTTAAAACTTTATTTGATCAACAAAGTTAATGAAGATTTATGGTTGAAGAGATAAATATACATCATTTTATTTAACTTTTAATTGAACATTAGTTGTTTGTTAATTGCTAATCAAAATTTAATTGACTGATTTACTACCAAATCCAATTTAAAAACTGACCGTTAAAACTTATGAATATTCTTTTTTTTTTAATTTATCTTATTTTAATCACGTTTGTTGCTTGATATTATTATTGACGTATTTCTATATAGCTTACTGTGCTCAAACCTTCGCCTTAAGGAAACCATATACAGGTCGCACTTATCGGTGATATCGATGTGTCAACATGTATTTATTTCAAGAACAGGTCGTGGCAATTTCGTTATAAAATTAAACTAAAATGATCTAAGACGTGCATGTCATGATAGCAAGCGAATACGAAAAAGCTCTAAGTTGTGTACAATTTGGCTACCATGCCAATTAAATTCTATAAGAATTACTGATTACGTCTTTATTGGACTTTTATTATCCGTGCAGGGGCGGACAGAGAGGGCGGATACTGACAACCTCTGCGGCCGAGGTCGGCCTGTAGTAAAAGGCGACAAACCCACCCTAGCTACGTGGTAGGGTACCAAACCCGTCTGGATGGCGACCACCTTTGGTCTTATGTATCTTCTCAGTCGAATACTCTTGACAGAGCAGTCGTGGTCACGCAAGACGCCCGGCAGCGCTTCACCACCGCGCGCCATTTGTTCTTAGCTGAAGCCTGTCTTGCGTAGTCGTTTAGGGATGTGTGTGTCATCGACTTAATTTGGTCCGTCCATCGCAAAGGCGAACGCCCTCGCGATGTGCTGCCATTTACCCGGTCCTGCACAACGAGCCGCTCCACGGAGTCCTCCCCGCGTCGCGTCACATGTCCAAAGAATTGGAGTATTCGGGATTGCACCACCGTTGACAGTCTCTCGCCGATGTTAAGCTCCTTCAAGATTGAGACATTGGTGCGGTGCTGTGTCCAGGAGTCATTAAGCAGTCTCCTCCAACACCACATTTCCAAGGCGTCACACCGGGGTTGCAAACAACCTTAAGCAACGGTAACTGTTAAATTGTAACTAAGCCGTCAGCCTGTCTGATGTCCTACAACATAAAGAATTATATTCGATTGTAATTGTACCTAAAGTACCCTCTGTAGATGACAAATCACAGTCGCATGGCACCCATCACTCGTCGTGCAGTCCTCATTAGGCGACACTAAGTATATGGAGTGAAGCCGCACGCGCCGGCGCCCTCTATTTATGACGTACCTAAAATCAAACATTCCGGGTACTTGAAGTTAGCGACCTTAATTCAAAAGGAATGTTTTTAACTACTCGTTAAAATTAACTGGATGACTAAAATTTTTAAAGATAACATTTATGATATATAAAAAGAGAACCTCTTCTGACCGTTGTCTTTCGGTTGCATCGTAGACTTTCTCGTCAGAACCCGTATGGCCACTTTGGCCTGGGTATACAGAGTTTTAATTTATAAATATTCATTTCATATATTTGAATGTGAACACTAATTTGTTACACTTTAAAGAAAAAAATGATGGTGTAATTGACGTTATTCTTAAAATATTGTTATATGGTATGTTATTTATTTAGGTATGAAAGAATACTAACCTCTGTGGCCGGGGTCGGCCTGTCGTAAAAGGCGACAAAACAACCCATCCTAGCTACGTGGTACCACCACCTTTGGTCTTAAGTATGCCGTCCTAATAAGCTTATGTTGTGTTCAGGCATTAGTGACCCAAGTTCCTGTACCCTTATGCGTGTTCGCGATGCCACTATCGTTGCAAACACCTATAGGCGACGGTAACTGCTAAATTCTAAGCGGGCCCTCAGCCTGTCTGCTGTCCTAGAGCAATAAAAAAATGTTGCTTAAAGTTTGTTATATGGCTTGTACACTACATTGTTTTGATGGTCCCAGGATGAATTTAAGGTTTTTCGCATGTTATGTTTATATTTGACAAAGTTTATAAACATGAAATCATAATTAATGTGAAAGACCTGGGTGTATTTCGTGAGTTGCTATATCTGGGGCTTTAGAAATATTCAATATTTCTAACAGCTACGGCTAACTAACACTACAGCTATGATAAAATATTTATAAGACGTACTTTTAATGATATGCTTGTTTAAACCTAACCTAAACCTTTTAATCTTAGTGTAAGTGACATTTATATTTGGTTTCTGTATTAGAACATTTCGTATACCTTCTAGTCTATTTGTGCTGGATAGCTTGACTTTTATCTCGGTCAAATATGTATTTAAAAGTGAATACCTACCTAACTATCTGGAAGATCATGAAACGTAAAAAGTTTCAATTGGAAAGTAGTTTAAATGGTCGGCCTCTATGACTAACAGCCCCAGTGCATAAGTAAAGTTTCACTTGTAAGGAACGCTATTTATAAATTTGTGTCATGTTCGTGTATGTATTTTTATATACATATATGAAATTTGTTTTGAACTAAACATTCCAACAGAGCAACAACTTTTAGATCTATTATTTTACAATTGATTACGTTTTTAATATCTAATGTTTTAAATAGTTTATACAATCATATAGTATTTCATCGATATAACTTTTGATTGTATCCTATTACAAGCCCATAGTTTATACACATTAAAACGTTTCAAATTTAATTGGATAATAATAAATGGTTATTACATATACTCGTAATTTAGAATAGAATATTATTTATTGCACACAAAAAAGAAGTAAACATAGACTTAAACTGAACAAATGTACAGTTGGCGGTCTTATCACTAATAGTTGATTTCTTCCAGACAACCGTCTTATTAACAATCGATATGTTGTGGAATAGGTCTCGGTCACTGTGCGCATAAGTATCATATAAAAGAAAATACAATTGAATGAATAAATGGTATGGATTGGAGTGGTGAGTCGCAAATTAATTTATGATCTCAACAACCTTAAGCTACTTTCCTGAATAAACTCAAAACGCTCTTTTAAATAATGAGGAGATTTTGGATTGAAACGACTATTATATAGAAAAGAGAGAATTCGGGCATTCCGGCGAAGGCGGATAGGGAGTTATTAGCTTATGACGAAATTTGGAAACATGGTCATATTTGCGTAAACTAAATATGAAACTAATACAGAAGTTTTGGATTCGCTATAACTTATCTAGTTGGATTTCATTAATATCGAGATAACTGATGTCACCATGGTCAAGGATGGGAAGAAGCAAGGATTGGTCAAGCGTAACTTTAGTGGCATATAGTAGAATTTTTTTAGCAAATATTTTTTGACTATTCCTTTAAGTTGAGGGCCCCAAGATAGTGATTTGTCGAAATACACTCCTAAATTTTTCACCATGTTATTCAAAACTCGGGAGCAGATTCTGATAGTACGGCAAATAATCGAAAAAGCTAAGGAGTTCAACAGACCGGTATACATATGTTTTGTTGACTTTCAGAAAGCATTCGATTCTGTTCGCTGGCCTAAAATGTGGAAAGTTCTCCTTGACATGGGGGTACCTCAACATCTAGTACACATCCTTCGTACTCTATATGAAAATAGTGCTGCTTCGGTGAAACTGGATGGCGTTGCTTCGCAGCTGTTCTGTCCAACCGCAGGAGTCCGGCAGGGATGTATCCTGTCGCCACTTCTGTTCAATGCATATACGGAACACATAATGCGTATTGCCTTCGAAAATTGGACAGATGGAATTCCTATTGGCGGCAAGAACATCTCGAACCTGCGTTATGCGGACGACACTACCCTACTCGCAACAAGTGCAACTAAGATAGGGGAATTGCTAAACCGCATGGAAACCGTTTGTCTCGACTTTGGACTGAAGCTCAATAGAACCAAGACCAAAATAATGATTGTGGACCGTGGTCGCAACAATGCTCCGGAAATAACTGAGATTGCGAATTGCCAAGTCGTCCAATCATACGTCTACCTGGGCTCTTTGATTTCAAATAGAGGAGGTTCTAAAGACGAAATCAAGCGGCGCATGGTCATCGCGCGCAGTGCCATGGACAGACTTTCGAAGGTATGGCGAGACCGAAGCATAACCAAGACCACCAAGACCCGTCTCGTAAGAGCGCTTGTGTTCCCGGTTTTCCTGTACGGGGCCGAGACATGGACGGTGAAGGAAAGGGAGCGGCAGCGTATTGACGCCTTGGAAATGTGGTGTTGGAGGAGACTGCTTAATGTCTCCTGGACACAGCACCGCACCAATGTCTCCATCTTGAAGGAGCTTAACATCGGCGAGAGACTGTCATCGGTGGTGCAATCCCGAATACTCCAGTTCTTTGGACATGTGACGCGACGCGGGGGGGACTCCGTGGAGCGGCTGGTTGTGCAGGGCCGGGTAAATGGCAGTAGATCGCGAGGGCGTTCGCCGTTGCGATGGACGGACCAAATTAAGTCTATGACACACACATCCCTAAACGACTGCGCAAGACAGGCTTCAGCTAGGGACAAATGGCGCGCGGTGGTGAAGCGCTGCCGGGCGTCTTGCGTGACCACGACTGCTCTGTCAAGAGTATTCGACTGAGAAGAAGATTCAAAACTATGGGAATATTGTCAAATACGATTTTAGGTAATTGGGACACGTCAGGCTTTGAAATCATTCTAGAGTTGTCTATAATAATTGACTGAGTTTTAGGCAGAGTTACACATTTTTTTGATCCATTTTGATATGTTTATTAATATTTATTAATAAGACTAATAACGTTATTGAATTTTGTAATTAGGGCATTAGTATATATTTACAAATCATCAGCATAAAGGTGGTAAGTAGGAACAAAGAAGATTAGTCGAGATAGTGTTTATTAAGAATTTATTATAGTAATATTTATTTTATTATAATATTAAAGGTTTATTCATTGATAACTTTGCAATAAGAATCATCATCATCATCTTAGCGATGAATCCCGGTTGCAGCCCAAACTCTCGCTTCGGCGCCCGGGGTCCACTTTCCGACTTTTTCATCTTCGCACGGTCTTCAGCATCCCTGGTAATGAACCCATTGGCACGCATATCACCCTTTACTTTGCAATAAGAATATGGATATAGATAAAAAGTAGATACTTTAAAATCTACTTCCTTAGCAGTTGTCTGTACGATATAGTTATTAATCAAGATCGCAGTTATACTTTTGTTAAATTTAATTAATTAATTAAATATAAGTAACTATGAGTTTATACAAAAGTCTCAGATGTGCGACACTCTACATATCTACTTATTCAAAAATTACAATTTTAATGTTGATAATGTTTTGTAACAAACTAGCGTGGTTTGTTCAGGTTGGATACAGAAGCAGAGGTAGTCCAAAGAAAAGATGGATGGATCGTGTAAAAGATGACGGCCAACAGAGGAGAGTGGAAGGAGAGAACAAGTTATGCCGACCCCATATAATGTGGGATAAGGACAGGAAGTAGATTATTTTGTAATAATAAAACTTACTATTTCCTTAAGCCTGTTGGTTCACACGTAAATTTAAATCCGAATGTTTTGTAAATATTCACAGTTTGATATGAGTTTATATTATTAGTTAAATTGCTCCGATTTCCGATCAAAAAGCTTCCTTTAATTCATCTACAAACCAGCTATGCCGTAAACATGTCCAGAAATACTGAAATACGTACTGGCGCTTAAATCGCGTATAATAAAATGAGGATAAATAATTAACATTGCTTACACTTGTAACGTGTGAATACAGCGTGTTTATAAAAAAAGAAGCGACGTCTCGCGTTGCCGTCGACAGATTTATAATAATTAGGAGTTACACACTGCTCCAGGGGATTGCGCGCAGTTTCAATTGCTCAGACGGCAGTCGCTCGCGTATAAACCAAAAGCAATCCTTCTTCTTGTGCCTTCTTAGTCATAATAAGGAAGCATTACCAAGAGTCATCGAGGTAAGAAAACACGCTGAAGTGTTTCTCAGTGATCGTACTCCAGTATTATTGTTTACGATCCAGGTGGGCTTGGCACCCTACCGCGTAGCTAGGGTTAATATACTTAATATCGTAAAATTCAACTGTAATATGGTCTCATATTAAAGAATTCTTAATATTCAGATTGAAAACTTAAACCAGAAGCCATCTCTTTCGGAAATAATTACAAAAACGATCCTAAGAAGTTTAGTGAAACGTTTCCGATGTAAAAGATCGCTAAGTAATTGTATCTTCACTAGTGTATGCCTAACTAGCGCTAGTTTAACAATATTGTCTCAAATTAAAAAAAAAATTAAATATCAGACTACAAATTTATATTTTAATAATATAATTTTATAAACAAATGCTCAATGTTGAAGATGAAGCACCGTCGTAAATTGCATCTTGCCTGCCTACTTTTTGGAGTTGTTAAGCACGAAGCCCCATTATATTTATATAAAAAGCTTTCTTGGTTCAATTCTAAAAGATCGGTTGGGCTGCGAGAATGTGCTATGCAGCTTGCGACACGACGGCATAACACAGTTGCTTTTAGGGGTAGTTTTAGGTATGCAGCCTCCAAATGCTGGAACAATATTCCACCTCCCATAAAAAATATGCAAAGTATTCATGGATTTAGACTTAAACTAAAAAAGTTTTTGTATGACCATCAAGTTCGCCAAGCAGATCTTATTCATGATACCAGTGCTATATGATGGCGCCCATCTGGAGGATATGCCTGACCAATTCTGTCTGTGTTGTGTCGTGTGTTGAGTGTTTTTGTATTTATTTAAGTTTTCTCTGTACTATTGTTAACATTACTATTTCAATCCATATGAATAATACGTACTTGATCTTATAATAGTTGTTGTGGTATATTTATCTCTTTTTATATTTTAATTATTGTCTGTTCACCTTGCATTTTATCTGGCTCTGTGTCTGTGTATGCCACTCTAATGGCCCTAGCGGAAGATCAGCGCTGGTTAACTCAACCAGCAATATGCTGAGCTGGGACCAATTTAGAGCTACATTTGCTTGCTTTTTCTAATAAGTGCATTTCACATTGTACATTTATTTATTTGTGTTAATAATGTATACTCATTTGTATTATTGTAGTTCTAAATAAATCTTTTTTTCTTTCTTCTTTCTTTCTTTCTTTCAAATTGAGTACCGGTAATTTAAAAAATACAAGAACATTGTTATATAATTTATTATAATATTTATAACTTATAACTACAAATAATGTTTATACAACTATATCCATGAATTTATAAGTCACTGAAGATGCAGAATGAATACATTATGCAATATATAATATATACAGACGAAATATTTTCTTTAACATACATTTAACATTTTCAGTTTTAAATTCACTGTAAATACCATTCGATAAAAAATTTCTGCGTAGTATACTCGTATGAGATACCGAAATTCTTATTATTGTCGACGCATTTGTGGTCCATATAATAAAACTAGAAAAAGTTACCTTTTTAATGTAATAATATATCAACATGCAAAAATAAATCATCTAATCGCAGACCAATGGGTGGCTTACTTTCATTATATAATTCTTGTCCTTGAATGTTTTCCGTGTTCATGATTTTAAACAGACACAAGTTTTCCGGTCAAGATGTATTAGGTAAGTACGCAAAAACTCGGTATAATTTGACAAAGTAAAAATCGTTTATTACAAAGTTTCCATGGCCTCCTTTCGTATTTTAAAATATTCTCTTGTTATAGGAGTTTGAAAGGAGCAAAAATACTTAACTTAAATCAGAAGTCAGAAAATGGGTAAAAAGAACCTAAAATTTTCCATGATATAAATAGAGAAGTGTAATTAATCTACGTCTTTGTGTGTGTTTTTGTTAAAATGCTTAATTGTATGTTATATAAGAGATCATTTAAAACAACTTAATTCTGAATCCATGTAATTATAACTATTATTGCAATTATTACTTCATTTAATAAAGTATAAAAACTGTAAAAGAGTATTTCAGCTGCGCACGAGTAACCATATCATCTTTAAATGGATGAAAAATGTTAAGTATAATATTCTCATAAATGTTAATATAAAAGCCCGTTTTACAGTAAAATTTAATAATTACTAAATCATCATCATCCTAGCGTTAGTCTCGGTTGCCACCCAAACTTTCGTTTCGGTGCCCCGAGTCCGCCTTCCGACTTTTTCTACTCCACTTCGCGCGATCTTCAGCATCCCTGGTAGTGAGCCCATTGGCACGCATATCACCTTTTATGACGTCAAGCCAGCACTTTTTGGGTCTACCCCTCCTGCCGGGGCCCGGCGGAGGCGGCATGGCCAGACATTTGTTTCCCACGTAAGCATCCGGTTGCCGTAAAACATGGCCATACCAACGGAGCCGACACTCCTGCAATTTATCTGCAATGTCACGGACATGAAGACTACCGCGAATGCGGGAGTTCCTAACGCGGTCCTTCCGCGTCACTCCACACATCCACCGCAGCATATTCATCTCCGTGACACGCAATTCTTGCTTGTGTCGCTCCAACACCGGCCACGCTTCACAGCCGTATAAAAGGACAGGCCTAATGATGGTCTTATAGACCTGTCCCTTCAACTTTACCGGCATCTTGGGGTCACAAATTACACCAGTTACCTCACGCCATTTGGCCTACGCGGCAGCAATGCGTGCCTTGACGTCGCAATCAATGTCAGCAGATGCATGAAATACAGATCCCAGGTATTTCACTTGGTGCGTGCGCTCGACCGTGTTGCCGTCTATGCGTACGGGTGTGGGATCTGTGGAGTTACAGGCCAAGTACTCGGTCTTCGCCACATTAATAATTCCTAATATTTAGTCTTTAATATTTAGATATTAAAGACTAAATATTAGGGAGATTTACCGCTATCCGCGCGATAAAACTTGGGAAACCTTATCATATTTTAATGTTAGAGATTAATGATACTATCTAATAGGAAGAATTTCTAAGCTCTTAAAGAATAGAAACATGAAAAAGATTGTTATGTGTCAATATATAAAAATATTATTGAACGACTAAAGCAAGCTTCTGTGGATTATTTCCTTTACCTCACTTCGTTCCCTTATCTCAAAATCGAGGCGTGAATTGAACCCGTGACCCTCGTAGACATTTCAGTATGCAAAAACCGTCGGTCGTCGTATGTTAACTTACTTGGAACGGTGCTAATTTTTTGTGTCGCCTGCAAAATTGCCACAATAAAAGAAAATTTGTTCACCTAAAGGTGGCGTCAGCAGCACTGACAGCCGTCAAAAGCCATGTAAAAAAGTTTCGTAAGCAAATTTTTTGATATTTGTAATGTCTGTGAGACCTACGTTTGTGTGTATACTTGTTTTGGACATCATGTGAAAATTGATACTGATTTTCTTCTGGTTAAGAATTGTAGGTAATAGAGGTTAAAGTATGAAATAGCCGTTGTATAGTAATAGATATTTTAAATTTACACAATTGATTAACCTGGTGTGAGATTTCTTTCTTAAAAAATACGTCCAACATTCGATTTTCGACATTCAATTGTTTTTTTTTTATTTAGCTTAGACCTGAATGGATACCTGGATGGATACTTCAAAAATTCGAGTAAATTTTTAATACAAGTTTGGTGGAAGCTGATCCGTGTCCAATTACTCAGGATTTAAGGGCATGGTTTATATGACTCATTTGCATCAAATCAATAAGATAAAAAAAGAAGACAAATGGGTACTTCATGATTAGACTGATCTGCAGAAAGAGTTAATTTCTTCTCCTCCCTGGAGTAACGGCTAACGCATATCGGTACACTTCCGGAAGGCACAGGTTCGATTCCTGTACCATATCTGGGTGTTTATGTATGATATTTATTTATTTACAAAATAAAAGTATATATGTATTATATTAGTTAGTTAGTTATTAGCCCATGTTATTACCCATAACATGGGCTATACTACTTAATTTGGGACTAGATGGCGTTGTGTTAATTGTCCCAATATATTTATATAAATCCGTGTTAGAACTTGTGTTGCCTTCTTGAATCGTTACAAAAATGAAGGAACATTGCATCGAACTGTGACATGTGACAAAAAGTGGATTCTTTGCGATAACCGTGAGTGAAAATCACAATGGCTGACCCAAAATTATGGAAGTGTTTGTATTGTCATTGGTTCTTGATAAGTAAGTTTCAAGCTAATCTCGTGATTTCAAGTGGATCAAAAGTGTTCGAAAATTCCATTCTTGAAATATATATTCGAAGATGCAGTTCAAGTACAGATAAATGGCGTAAAAATTAACGAAACCTTGAGCACGAGTTGGTTACCGAATTTGTGATGAATTTTGTAAAAGTAGTAAACGGCCACTTCTAAAAGCCTTATATTAGTGATTTCAATATTTTGATATAATAGATGGAGTAGAATATCAAAATTCGTATTGTCAGTGGGATGTAAAATGCTCATTAACCGTGTTTTGGCGATCTTTTGGACCGTGTTTGGAGCTAATAGTGGGCAACAGCATCGTGTGTGAAGAGCTGCAATTGCAATCGTCAACCTGCACTTGCCCAGCCTGATGCTTACCACCAAGCAAAGCTTCTTCCAATTAAATATTTTAATATGTGCCTCAAGTTCTGGCCATCTTACTTTTCTTGCTTTGTTAAAAGCATTGGGAAAGGGCTATGTCCGTCTATTATTATACTATTATAGGGATTAATAATAATAAATGAAAAATAATATTATAGGGATTCAAGATGCTGACGAAGAAGCCTTTACAATTATTACCTTATTAGGAGTATTAAACCCAATAGCACGTAGAACTTTTCAATATTCTATTGCAACTCAATTGTGTTTAAAAACTAAAGTGTTTAAAAACTAAATGTTCTTATATAAAACTCGAATGATTGCAATGTGCAAATGATATAACTGCAGCTCAAAAAAAAGGGGAGCGCTTTATCCCATCTCACCCACTGTAGAAAATAATTAGGTACACCTACTTACTGAATTGCTGGTGTGTTAATTTTTTCTTCTATACTTACTTCTATTAATAATATTTGAACATTCACACCTTTTTAACCGTATCATCTTTTACACAATCCATTCATTTTTAGGAGTTAAACTCAGTGACAGGATAAGAAATAGTGAGATAAGGAAACGTCCACAACGTTTGAAAGAAGATGTAGTGACAAAAATTGAGAAAGGAATGCTGAGATGGTTTGGCCATGTCGAGAGAATGAATGAAGAACGATTGACGAAAAAAGTGTATAAGGCGAGTGTGAATGGAAATGCTGGAAGGGGTAGACCTAGGCGGACGTTTCGAGACCAGATCATGGACGTCTTGAAAAAAGGCCAGGTCAAGAGTACGCTAAGCCAAAGGGCATGTATGAAGGGAATAATGAAAGTGGACGAAGCGAAACAAGTATGTAAGGATCGTAGCAAGTGGAAAGAAGTGGTCTCTGCCTACTCCTACGGGAAAGAGGCGCGATTATATGTATGTATGTATGTATTAATTTTTTCTTTGATCTAATTCTCCTCTTGCTACCACCCACTCTCATTTCCAGGATCCTCTTTGTTACATGACGCTTCTCTCTTCGCATTATATGACCATACCATAACCTATTACTTTTCAACTTCTCAATCACTGGCGCTACTTTCAAACTTCCCCTAATATACTCATTTCAAATTTTTATCCATTGTTGTAACTCCGCTCATCCATCACAACATTCGCATCTCTGCTGCATGCCAATAACCTTTCATATTTCCCTATTGTGGGCCAGCAATCTGATCCATACGATATGACAGGTCTTATAAATTTAACCTTTGAGTTTAAGTGGCACTCGTGGGTCACAAATTGTTCCTGAAACATGTCGCCATTTCATCCACCCTGCATTTACTCTGTTTTTCACATCTCGGCAATTGTGTTCATCTAATTCCGGTTTGACAAATATTTAGTCTTCAAGTTTTAATTAAAATAATTAAACCATAATTTAAGTACAAGTTTATATGCTCTGGTGATTATTTAATTTCATTATTTCGCAGACAATCACATCTAATTACACACAACTCGGAGAATACATTGTGAGATTAATTGATTAATTAATCTCTGTATGGAATATATGTATTTCTGTGAAATGGAAACATTCTAGATATACTAGAATGTAGAAAAATATTGCTTTAGTGTTTGCAACGCCAGTGGCATCGCAAACACGCTGGTGTCCCATAAGGGTACAGAAACTTGTGTCACTAATGTCGGAACACAACACAAGGTTATTATGGCGGCATACTTAAGACCAAAGGTGGTCGCTATCCAGACGGGCTTGAGGCTCTACCACGTAGTTAGGGTGGGTTGTTTAGTCGCCTTTTACGACAAGCCGACCCCGGCCGCAGAGGTTAGTACTCCTTCTCCGCCCCTGCACGGATAGTATTGCAACAATATACAATAGATAATACAAACTAATAATTAAACTAAGACTATCTGCCTGACACGAGCGTGGGGCGCTTAAGTTGGGGAAACGTTACGACACTTCTAACGACATCGATAACGATACCGGCCCAACAGGGGTGGAAGCAGTAGTACGGCACGTGAAGTCCTAAGAGTTTTCAAAATGCCTGTCCCAACGTAGATGGAAGCAGGATTTTTACTACTCTAGGTTCCTAAATTGGTGAGCATGACGGATTTCTTTCCCTTAAAGCTAAAGCTGTTGTTGTCTCAGTCGACTTGACAGCGACTACGGACGTTAAGGCATTCCAACCCCGTGGGCTCGGGGTCGATCAGCCGTGGCAACGTGCTTGGAGACGCGCCTCCTGTGAGGTGCGTTTCCGGCTCAACCGCTGCATGGAGACAGTTGAGAACTGCCACGAATGGCAAGAGTTTTTAATTATGGTCTAATAGCTTCAATGGTGAAGCCGATCCTATTCTAATCTACTACCGTTTCAGAGTGCTTATAGCTGAGGGAGAAGAAACAGCGAAAGAATCTCCCCCGCAACACATCTATTCTACGGGTATTTATGGAATGTGTGATTGTGAGTCTATAGGATATGGGACGCGGAAGGCATCCCTAAACCTATTCCATCGGGATGGTCCATGCCAGACTGGGAGGGATAGCGTCTGCGAGAGCATTCGCTTCAGTTTCCTAGGGTCCTTCAGGGTCGGGTCTGTCCGTGAGCACGTTTCGCGGGTGACGACGCGATGAATTGCTTAGCAGTTGTTTGTATAGTTGACTGGCTCCACCACCAGCGGATTGGGGTGATAGGGAGCGAGATCGAAAAAGGATCGCGATACGGACATCATGTATTCCTTCTTCACGGGAAGGAGTTCCAAGTCGCGGTGAATATTCACCGCGACTTACCACAACTTTACATACACAACGCAGATATCTGCGTTGTGTATGTAAAGTGGCGCTTGGACTGCCATGCGCAAGAACTTGTTTTGCAGTCTTTGCATCGAACGGATGTAGCATTTGCCGGCATGGGCGAAGACTAGACTCGAGTACGTCATGGTTGGGTGGAAGCAGGGTTTGTAAAGTATATCCTTATTCCTAAGGGACATCTTACTCCTCCCCTCATATCATAGGGTAGAGGCGGCTGAGCGCGAAGTGTGCTATTCCTCACCGTTCTGATGTGCTTGCTGAAGTACAGGCCTTAATCAAGGGCCTAGATATTTGACCGGATCAACCCAAGGGATGACGCGGTCAAATAGCTTTATAGGATAGCGAGAGTGCCAACTCGGACGAGTCGGCCGTCTCCCTTTTTAGGAAGGTCATATCATATCATATCATTTATTCATGAACAAAAAAATTTGTGTCTGAAAATTTCTACATATTAATACCATACATTTAACAAATAACATTTAGTTAACAATAAATTGAAATAAATAATTAAAATCATTACATTTGTTACGTTTCTACATTATAGGTGTACATAGTAGGTGTGCCGCGAGCGAACATGATCGCTGCGTTCTTGTCCGGATTCAACTCGATCCGCCATTTGCGGAACCAATTGCCCAGCGTCTCAACCACCGCGTTGAGACGACAGCAGAACTAATATTGGTTGATATCGGACGTAAAGAGGGCGTTATCATCTGCGTATAAGGCGAGATGTACCTTAAGAAGATGGGGTGCGGGGCATGTCGCTGGTGTACAGCAAGAAGAGTAGGGGGGGGGCAGAGTCAAGCCCTGGGGGATTCCGACCCTGATGGGGTGGGGGGACGAGCGCGTACCCTTCACTCTGAAGCGGAAGCTCCGATCAAGGAGAAAGTCTCGCAAGATAAGCACGAGTCTATCTGGCACTCCTAGTTTGTACAGCTTGTAAATCAAGCCGTTGTGCCCGACCTTGTCGAAGGCTTTCACTACATCGAAGAAGACAACGCCCGTCTTCCAGGGTTTGGGGACGCGATTAAAGTTCGCAAGCGCGTGTTCTGTGATGCGGAGCACTTGCTGGGGACACGAGTGTTGAACTCTAAAACCAAACTGCTTGTCGGGGATCAACTTATTTTCGTCAGTGAAGTCTCTTAGTCTGCTCAAGATGAGACGTTCATTCAGTTTGTCCAGTACGCTGAGCAAACTGATCGGGTGGTAGTTGCTGGGTTTCGCAGCTGGCTTGCCTGACTTTCGGATGCCGATGACGTCGGCTTCCTTCCAGGCAAATGGGAAGGAGCAGTTTTGGCCATGGCGGTATTGAAGATGCTCAACAGAATCAGCAAAAAGTAAATTGGTAGAATCTGGAGCAGACGGCTGGGAATGCCATCGGCCCCGGGAGATTTCCGAGGCTTAAGGACTTTGATCAGGTCTTGTACTTCTTTCACCGTGACCGGCTCGAGTGAGTCTTCCGCAGGAAGGGAGGATCTTCGTACTACCTCGGTGTCCACCTTAAGTAGATGAGCCGGGTCGCCGTTGTTGGAGTTTGGGGATAGTGTTGTTCTAGATTCTCGTTGAGACATTCAACTTTTTCTTCTTCGTCGAAAGCAACGGAATCGTTAGGTCTCTCTAGAGGAGGCATGGTCGAGAGAGATTCCGCCCTCAGAGATCTCGCCAAGCTCCAGTATGCCTGGTGCGTTGGCGAGATCTCCGAAAACAGATTTTCCCAACGCTGGTTCCTGAATGCAGGATTTCACTTCTCGGTGAAGCGTGCGGAGAACAATAAACTTTTGTCAAAATATATTCACAGTATTTCTTGTCTGTGTGTATCACTTATCCCAAAATAAACCCAAGCTTTCATCTCATTACAGTAGAAATTACGTGCGTGCTGATTGACGCTGATTAATATAAGCCTTAACTCAACAGTATAAGGTTTAAAATAAAAATAAATTTGTCAATCACTTATCAAATTTATCTTGAAGAAAATTTATTTTACCCAAAATTTTATTTATATTTTAATGCAAACTTACCGTAAATCTATGAAATGTTCTGCAATTGGAGCTTCACTAGCCATAGATTGAGTTTTAGTGGCCTGCGTCATATACATTTTATTAGACAGTAATGTCGGGAATTAGTGTATAACCAAAATATAAATACTTAGAAGCGTCTTACGCTGAATTAGGCTCGACACACACCTTTGGAAGAGCTTTATAGGCATCTACACTTCTTACTTTGGGTGCCACATTCCGTCGGCAAAGCGTGTGATTGAACCCATATTTTAAAATAATAAACAATATAAGCCTGTGTCCATGCTCAGTGACGTGCCGTTTTTTTGATTCTTGAGATGGAAATGTTTTTCACAAAAGATTGCATAGCGGGATTATGAGGGACACTCGTACAATGTTTAACGCTGGTCTATCCATAAAGATTGGTTTTTTTCCTGCGATGACGAGTTTCATCTTAACTTCAATGCAGGATAAAAAGGGTATAATAGAAGTCTGAGGACGCGGACCGGTGCTTGTTAGAACCGCGGTCAGTCTCACATCACGTTTCGTGGGCTTCCAAACTCTCGTCTTCTACTATTGTAGCACTCCAAGCGTACCGAGAAACACCGTATATAGGCAACGAGCATCTCATTTTGAAGGCTCAAGAGCGCATTGCTCGAGAGTGCTACACGGTACATTTTCAAGGAGTAGGTTGTACAAAAATCATTTCCACTTCAAAATAATCTTGTTCAATCAAATATGAATAGTGATGAAAAGATCTTGCTATGGCTACCATTGAACCTAAACTATTTGAAAAGAGACATTTAGAAATAATTTAAGGTTATTTTTATGTATAGGTTTGAAGCGTGGACCATGAAAGCAGAGCTTCGTAAAAAGGTAGAAGCTTTTGAAATGGGGTGTTACTGTCGCATGCTTCGCATCAGCTGGACGGATAAAGTTACAAACGCGGAAGTTTTGTTTTGTATGGGAAAAAACCTAGAACTTTTCCGGACAGTCAAACAGAGAAAGATTGCCTACCTCGGATATGTACTGCGGCATGATCGGTATTCCCTTCTGCAGACCATCATGATGGGGAATGTGCCCGGAAAGCGAAAACCAGGTAGACGTAAGATGTCTTGGCTCCGTAATATTAGGGAGTGGACAGGGATTAAAACCGTCGGGCAGCAGATTCAGATTGGCGCTTGACAAGGAGAGATTCAAGGAGCTGACTGCCAACCTTCAGTGATGGAGAGGCACTTGAAGAAGAAGAATTTTTTACATATTTTTGTGGATATTAAATTAAAAACTATTTATGAATATCATGAAAGCTCACTTATGAAAGTAGAGTTCACACAAAATTAGTGGATGAAACATAATAATAAATAATAATGTAATATATTTATTCATAAAAAGTTACACTTTAATTTAAACCATGCCCCGCAAACTGCTTACGCAGTTTGACTGCAGGTAACTCGCTTTATATAAACATAGCTTATAAATTATTAAATTAGGTTATATTAATACAATTAATTTACGCAAATGGTTACAACGTATTTAACAAGTGTTTTTTTTAATAAACTTTTAAATTTAGCAAGTGTAGGCTCACGTCTTATGTCCTCGGGTAAACTATTGAGTAAGTATGGAACTCGTTTTTTTAACGTTCTATCTCCATAGTAATTTTGTACCATGGGTATTTCAAATTTACTTTTGGACATTGACCTTGTGCCAGTTTTATGTTGCACCAAATTAGTGAAACGTTCATTTAACATTAATTCCATTATTTAATATTTCACTGACTAGTGCAGATTGCCTATTACTTCGATTCACTACTTTCCAATATATGTAATTTTGTAAAACCTATCTCCTTTTCTGAATAGTTTACCAAAAGAAAGTAACTTTAAAGATATGTAAAACGAAATATATAATATTTCAAATTTCCGATAAACCACAGTTTCATTCACATTAATTTCGTTAATTTTCTTTAAAAACTTACAATAATTTGAGCCATCAATTCAATACTCAAAAAATATTCACCCCGTTTTTATTACACATTGACGTTCAGTGAAACTTGCAGTATATACTTGCAGTACACAGTAGATTATAATGCAGTCCAGTCGTCGGCTATCCAATGGTAGCCTGGTCAACAATACCAGTTTTTGTGTTTTCTTTTATAGATGGATCAATTAATATTAATTTTTCCAGTTCGTAATACTCACTTTAAAAAGCGGTACATGCCGATTTCTACCACGGTACCTTAAAAATTGAGATGATAATTATCAATTTAATTGTTGAGGAGGATAATTATCCTCCTCAACAATTAAAGTATTGTTATACTTCGTACGTACTATTGTTATACTAAGTACGTCGCATTTTCATTATAGATGTCGTAAATGCTGGTATTTTGCAATCACGACTTGAAATTTGAAGGTTGTGGGCCCCTATTGAGTACAATCACTTACTACCTCATCGCTTCTGTTACCCCAATGTCTTTCGGTGGATTCTGGTTTTTAACAGGGAAGGATAAGAAATCAGCACTAAAAACTAGCAACCGTTATTCCCGAATGGAGAAGTCTAAAATAATTAAACAAAAAAAACATTTATTACCTATTAAGATTTCCTTACGAAGATGATATAAATTGTAGCAGCTAATTCAAAAACCACACGGTTATATAATAAAACTTATTATGAATAAAATTTTGAAAGTTGAAGGGATAGGTCTATAAGACCATCATTAGGCCTGTCCTTTTATACGGCTGTGAAGCGTGGCCGGTGCTAGAGCGACACAGGAAAGAACTGCGTGTCACGGAGATGAATATGCTGTGGTGGATGTGTGGAGTGACGCGGAAGGACCACGTTAGGAACTCCCGCTTTCGCGGCAGTCTTCATGTCCGTGGCATTGCGGATAAACTGCAGGAGTGTCGGCTCCGTTGGTACGGCCACGTTTTACGGCAACCGGATGATTACGTGGGAAATAAATGTCTAGCCATGCCGCCTCCGCCGGGCCCCGGCAGGAGGGGTAGACCCAAAAAGTGCTGGCTTGGCGTCGTAAGGGGTGATATGCGTGCCAATGGGCTCACTACCAGGGATGCTGAAGACCGTGCGAAGTGGAGTAGAAAAAGTCGGAAAGCGGACCCCGGGCACCGAAACGAAAGTTTAGGTTGCAACCGGGATACTACGCTTAGATGATGATGATGATGAATAAAATTTTGAATGAAAAGGAAGAAAGTGAAAACTGATATCGCAGGACTTTTTATTCACAACTACACATCTGAAGATACATAGACCTACATATGTTTACACAATTAAAACATTGCTAATAGCCCACTGGCTATTTTGGTCTACCTTCTTAGGCTCAATGGTGTAGACGAGTCTTGAAGTATGAAAATCGTCTAAAAACATATTATCATTACAACATAGATAACACTGGCATTAAAAATAAGCACATTTGAGGCCACCTACTTACCACTAGTATTTCAATCTGCTGAAACAGAATCTTTTTTTTAATCCGTATCTGGAGTCAGTTTGGACCAAACGCCCTCAAAATCTTGAATAAATTGCAATAATCCGTAAAAAATAGCGAAATGTGGGTATTTTAGTTTTGAATAAAGTTTATGGAACTAGACCAAGCATGATCATATATTTCGATCCGCTGAATCCAAATCTGTATTTCTGATTCAGAAATAGAACTGTTAATCCCTACTTTTTATTTCGTTTCGCACCAATTTCCACATCGTTTAAAGTGAAATCGATGACTTACATCCAGAGAGAGAAGGACTATAAGTAGATTAAACTCGTACAATAGAGTTACGTTTAATATGAGAAGAGTGAAGACGAAATAAACACTTGGTTATGGATTGCAGCGAAATTCCATGGTACCGGTCCCAGGTAATACCAGTTTTTTCACATAATAAATAATTGAAAAAGATGGCTCCGATGCTTTGGAATGACTTCCGTTGAATTTTCTCGAATTTGGAGGACGTTCAACTTACTTTATGTAACTTGTTTTCACTGGACACAATTATATTTCCTTAATTATGTTTGTAAGAAAAAAAGAACATGCGGGGCAGTCTTTGGGGACTACCGATAAAAGTGAAAACTAAGTAACTTGTGAATTGTATCGTCGAGCTATTACATTATTATTTTCGGTTTATAAAGAAGTGTTTATGATCAAGGATTAAAGTTTATAAATATGTCATTAACACTTCTTTACAAGCCAAAAATGGTTCACCACAAAAGTGCTCAATACGCCTAAAGAAGAAACTCAACTGTATTTCATTGTAATAAAGTCGCAATTCGAATAGATATGTAAATGTAATGCAATACAATAATTTAAAAGTTACATTACAAAATAAACCTTAAGTCATTACTAATAAGATTGGTATTACTGGAGCAAAACTCCGTCTTACGAATTCTTACGATCAGTGACACGTGACCTGACGCGAGTTTAACATTTTTTACCCATCACAAAAAAGTGCACAACGCCGCTCAAGAAGTTTTCACTTCAAAAAGATGTCTAAGAGACCTTTGTGTAAGTTTCACTTTTTGTTAAAGCTTACTTGAATAGGGGTTATATAGGCCTAATATTTTTGAAGATTAAGTAAATGATCTCGCTGTAAAAACTAAACTTTGTCAAATCAATAACACTTATTTTTGGATAGCATGAGAAAAGCAGGTCTCCTAATGATCGAGAGTGGATGAGATTCCCAAAGTTTTTTGTTTGATGCGCTACCCCAACTCCTTGATGGTCAAGATAGTTACTTACAAGTTCGATAGAAAGGCCAATCTAGCCCATCGCGTTCTCGAAATGACAGCCAGTCTCAAAGTTATTATTAGGATCCTGAAGTGGATGAACTAATCAAGACTTCTAACCTCAGTCCGAGATGGTCTTACTCGTCATCGAAGGCTCGACCTCTACTCGCTGTATTCTTCCGTCACTAACCACTCACTTAAATAGAGGTTTTTCCCCGAGACCAAAAAAAAAAAAAAAAAAAAAAAAGGTATGCTCGAATTGATAGCTAAGCCCAAATCGTCAGGTGTTGCTGCGTTATTAAGACAGAAAGTTTAAAAGAAAGGTAAATGAAGTGTTAAAATTACCGCAGTTACCGTGATTCGTTTTACGCGAGATAGTTTTCGCGATAATTGTAGCACATATTTCAGAAAACGCCAGATATAAAATACTACAGTCTCGGAGGAAAAATATTTACAATACTTATCTATACCTACTTCTCAAAAAGATACATATGCTCGAACACATTTTGCTTTTTTTGCCCGTCTGGATGGCGACCACTTTTGGTCTTACGTATGCCGCTATAATAACTTTGTATTGTGTTCTGGCATTAGTGACACAACTTCCTGTACCCTTATGGGACAGCAACGTGTTCGCGATGCGACTGGTGTTGCCAACACCCATACGTGATGGTAACTGCTAAATTAGTGGGCCGTCAGCCTGTCTGCTGCCCTACAGTAATAAAAATGATAATTCATAATATTAAATATAGACGACCTCGGTGGCGTAACGGATAACGCACTTCGGTACGCTTGCGGAGGTCACTGGTTCGATTCCCGTCTCGCGTCTGGGTGTTTATGTATAATATGTATTTATTTACAAAAAAAAGTATATAAGTAGTATATCAGTTGTCTAGTACCCATAACACAAGTGCTATGCTACTTAGTTTGGGACTAGATGGCGCTGTGTGAATTGTCACAAAACATTATTATTATTAAACATTATTATTATTATAAATGAGAACCAATAATTTATTTATTTATCACGTGTCTACAAAAAAAGCTGTTTTGGTTATCTAGGAACTAGCAAAACAAATCTATCTCTAACTTTTAATAAATCCCTAGAGAAGAGGCAAGATCATAAATATATCAGTTTTTAACTTAGTTCCATGCATTAGTTGCAAACTTGTGCAGCAAAGAATTTTAGAAATACAATAGATATAACTAGAAAGAAGCAACGACTTGTACATTACATAAATAATTTTTCCTGACAATTTACGTTGACATGTAACGTAAAGTTATAAGCATAAACTTGGTCACATTCGCAGTTTATATTAACTAGTAAAACTATCCGTAAAAGACGGAGTATTTTATTTTATTTATAACGTATATATTTCATTATTGTATGAATTTATGATAACCTCTTTAGGTCATGGTTATGCTGATAATGTACTTATACAAGGAAATATATAAATCGTATCCAACCTACTTGAACTGGTATACTTTATTAGGTTCTTCTGTTTTGTTACAGTAATATCTGTAAACGAATATATTACGAGAAAGGCTAAACATACGGCCAACGAGATAAGTGTTGCTAAAAAATGAAGAATTCCTCTGTACCTAGTAGAATACACTGCAAAAGCAATTGTAAAGTTTACTAAATCCAGATTAATTATAATCATAACGAAAGTGAAGCAGCTACAGCATGAAGCAAGATTGTGAATAACTAGATACTCGTACAATACAACAACGACCTTGTTAACCTATTATTATAAATATCCGGATGACGGAGCTTTGCTCGGTATTTTTATTTTTTTATAAATTGTGTTTTTTGGAAATTAACAATTGATTTTCTTAGTCTAACCTCAAAGCAAACACTCATTGGCTTCGTGTTACTTAACAACGCCATCTGCTGGAATAGCTTTAGTGTTGTTGTGTTGTTAAAGCAATTTAAAAAAAATAGTATTATTATTCGCCGATAGATGTCAGGAAGAGTCATTTTTCAGTTTAAATTGGGACTACTCAAACGCCACCTTTTGACATTTTCTAGATTCCTAGCTGGATCGATTTATCGCCCCCGAAACCCCATACTAAATTTCATGAAAATTGTTGGAGCCGATTCCGAGATTCCAAATATATAGGTATATGTACCTAGTCAGGTCATAAATTCTGTCACATGTTTAATGTAAAATAATTGTAACAAGTTTATTAATTATGTAACCATTCATATACCAAAATGAACTTAACAAAACATAGATTCTTATGACATTAAAGTTTATTCAAAATGACCTCCGTGATTTTGAATACAAGCCTTCAATCTGCGCGGCCAGTTGTCTATCAGCACGAACGAGGTCCATGTCAATATCGGCGGCTGCCTTAATCAAGGATGTCTTGAGTGACTCCAAATTGGGATGAGACTTTGAGCACGCCTTTTCCTCCAAGTGTTGCCATATCTTGTAATCTAACGGATTCAAATCTGGACTGGAGGAGGGCCAGTCTTCGTGCCGGATGAAGTCGATTTCACGCGCCGCCAGTCAGTCTTGTGTGCTCTTCGCTCTATGAGCTGGCGCCGAATCTTATTGGAATACCTAGTGCCTGTTATTGAACATGGTATGAGAAACAGGTTCCACAAGGTTCGTCAGGACTGTATTTTGATACACAACAGCAATCGTTTTTACACCTTTCTCACAAAAATGTACCTCTGTTAAGCCCCAATAAGAAACTCCCAACCATACCGTGAGCGAGGATGGAAAATGACCTCGTTGGACACGCGGAATACGGTTGCTCGCTTCTTCACTACTGTGTGCGTACACCTTATCATTTTGTTTGTTGTAGCTCTCTTCTACGGTAAACATTTTTTCATCCGAAAAAAGAATTTCCCGATATTTTTTTCCCGCGTACCGCTTCAACAAAGCGCGGCATCTCTTCAGTCTCAGGTCCATTAGACGAGCATTCAAACGATGTCCTGTTTTTCTTCGATATGCCCGAAGCCCTAAGTCTTCATTTAACACCCTTTTCACCGTGGTTCTGCTTAACCCCATCTGAAGGGCCAACAGTTTCTGCTTACGTTTGGGATTTCTTTGAATTCGTGCCTTCACAGCTTTTATCACTGCTGGAGTCCTAACAGACCGAGGGCGACCACTTCTTGACCTGTCATCTACACTAGAGTCTTCATTGTATCGTTTGATGGTACGATAAACGAATTTTTTGGTAATATTCAAATTTTTCAGTATGTTAAAAATTTGAATTGGCGCGTAACCGCAACGATGCAACGCAATAACTGCAACACGGTCTTCTTTAAGCGTCCACTCCATATTTAAAAATGAGTAAAATTCTAAAAGTTATACATTTTTATTTTCATGAACAATTCGAAATTCGAATTCAATAAACTTTTTTGTGGCCAGCATTCTAAAAGAAAAGTTTTTACTGTGTGACAATACTTATGACCTGACTAGGTATATACCTAGTCAGGTCATAAATTCTGTCACATGTTTAATGTAAAATAATTGTAACAAGTTTATTAATTATGTAACCATTCATATACCAAAATGAACTTAACAAAACATAGATACTTATGACATTAAAGTTTATTCAAAATGACCTCCGTGATTTTGAATACAAGCCTTCAATCTGCGCGGCCAGTTGTCTATCGCAGCACGAACGAGGTCCATGTCAATATCGGCGGCTGCCTTAATCAAGGATGTCTTGAGTGACTCCAAATTGGGATGAGGCTTTGAGCACGCCTTTTCCTCCAAGTGTTGCCATATCTTGTAATCTAACGGATTCAAATCTGGACTGGAGGAGGGCCAGTCTTCGTGCCGGATGAAGTCGATTTCACGCGCCGCCAGCCAGTCTTGTGTGCTCTTCGCTCTATGAGCTGGCGCCGAATCTTGTTGGAATACCCAGTGCCTGTTATTGAACATGGTATGAGAAACAGGTTCCACAAGGTTCGTCAGGACTGTATTTTGATACACAACAGCATTCGTTTTTACACCTTTCTCACAAAAATGTACCTCTGTTAAGCCCCAATAAGAAACTCCCAACCATACCATGAGCGAGGATGGAAAATGACCTCGTTGGACACGCGGAATACGGTTGCTCGCTTCTTCACTACTGTGTGCGTACACCTTATCATTTTGTTTGTTGTAGCTCTCTTCTACGGTAAACATTTTTTCATCCGAAAAAAGAATTTCCCGATATTTTTTTCCCGCGTACAGCTTCAACAAAGCGCGGCATCTCTTCAGTCTCAGGTCCATTAGACGAGCATTCAAACGATGTCCTGTTTTTCTTCGATATGCCCGAAGCCCTAAGTCTTCATTTAACACCCTTTTCACCGTGGTTCTGCTTAACCCCATCTGAAGGGCCAACAGTTTCTGCTTACGTTTGGGATTTCTTTGAATTCGTGCCTTCACAGCTTTTATCACTGCTGGAGTCCTAACAGACCGAGGGCGACCACTTCTTGACCTGTCATCTACACTAGAGTCTTCATTGTATCGTTTGATGGTACGATAAACGAATCTTTTGGTTATATTCAAATTTTTCAGTATGTTAAAAATTTGAATTGGCGCGTAACTGTAACGATGCAACGCAATAACTGCAACACGGTCTTCTTTAAGCGTCCACTCCATATTTAAAAATGAGTAAAATTCTAAAAGTTATACATTTTTATTTTCATGAACAATTCGAAATTCGAATTCAATAAACTTTTTTGTGGCCAGCATTCTAAAAGAAAAGTTTTTACTGTGTGACAATACTTATGACCTGACTAGGTACAAGAATTGCTCGTTTAAAGATATAAGATTTTTTTTAAATAAAATCTTCTAGTTGACAAATATTCTTTATGATATAAATGAAATGTAAAAAATTACTCTGTTTATTGTAGAGTACAAGGTGCTTAATTAACAATAATTAGCAGTTTAGAGCATAAATTTGTATATGGTAAAATCAAACGTTAAAGTTTTAAATTTTTATTTAATCATACTAATATTTGATATATTCCGTATGCCGCCTATTATTACACTATATTACAATAAAAAATGAAAAAAGAAAGAAACCAAAAACAGGAAAACTATAAATAATAAATTGATTCCAAATCGCTTTCGACCGGAAACGTTCCCAAAACGCTGGCTGCATTACCGCGTTGGATGGCAACACTTATCCTTTGCCCTAAATACAAACCAGCTTTTTGATACCGTGAGATCTCTATCAAACATTGAAGATATAAATATGTATCAAATAAGTCAAACATTAATAATAATAATCACAAAAAATAGGAAAAATTTATATATTGATGAAAATGATAATTTTTATTAAATAATTTTCCTATCTCATGTTAGGGGTAAATCTAAAATAGCTGTGTTATAGCTTTTATAATATAATTTGATGACCTCCATAGCGTAGAGGCTAACACATTTCCGTAGACTTGCGGAGGTCACGTGTTCGATTGCAGTCTCGCGTCTGTCATTCAATATGTAACAAGAACGTTCTCGAGAACTGTTTCGTACAGGAAAAAAGAGACTCCAGTTAATGGAGATGAACAATCAGCTAATGCGGACAGTGCAGTAGAAAGAAGACAAAGGCAGTATTTTGCATTTTATGGGACTACCACATACAACCACGGAGAAGTCCCTGATCCTATCAGCGGTGCTTGCTTAAATAAAAAATGTCTAAACCCTGCTCAAGATGGGTTGGAAGCAAGGTAGTAACTTAGACGAGCTGACGTTTTCCCACTGTTTGTGACGAATTGCGTTCATTGCAATAATTTCTTAATTATGTAATATTATCGTCAAAGTCAATGTTACTGTAAACCTTATGCATTTGAAACGTTAACTTTACAGCTCGGGGTAGGTCATGTAGATATACAAACCTACTAGGCCAGAAAATATATACATACATACATATCATCACGCCTCTTTCCCGTAGGAGTAGGCAGAGACCACTTCTTTCCACTTGCTACTATCCTTACATACTTGTTTCGCTTCGTCCACTTTCATTATTCCCTTCATACATGCCCTTCGGTTTAGGGTACTCTTGACCTGGCCTTTTTTCAAGATGTCCCTGATCTGGTCTCGAACCGTCCGCCTACCTAGGTCTACCCCTTCCAACACTTCCATTCACACTCGCCTTATACACTTTTTTCGTCAATCGTTCTTCATTCATTCTCTCAACATAGCCAAACCATCTCAGCATACCTTTCTCAATTTTTGTCACTACATCTTCTTTCAGGCCAGAAAAACGAGGAAATATGGATACAGCTAGATCCTGACTCATATTTTATTATATCCGTAGTTTATATTTAAATGTTATATACATTTATTATCATATCAGCATTTTATCCAACATAAATATTTTCCTGTAACTATAAATATAAGGAGAGGGATTTTAGTACTATTCCACCGGGATTTCCACACCTCTGTGCCGCAAGTTCCCACGCGGCGTAGGAGCGTCTTGTATTTCTACCTCAGAAAATTGTGAAAATATTTGCGAGTAAATATTAAACAATTTGGTGGTGGGTTGCAGTCTAATCGGTGGGCTGATGACATAACACACGTCGCAGGAAACGACTGGATAAAGTCAGGCAAAGACAGGGAGTTATGGAAAAGGATAGAGGAGGTCTTTACCCAAACAGGGATCCAAATCTCATAAATAATACTAACATTAATTATAAGTAACCTTTTTAAATTTAAATAACACTAACAAATATTGTAATATAGGAATAAGCATCAAGAGATTTTGATTAAATGGCTTTATTATTATTAAACAATTACATAAAAGTAAACGAGTACTTTTTTAGATTTGAAAGATATTGATTGCATACAGATATTTAACACTACCTTAAAATATACAGATTTAAAATACGACTGGTAATCCCTCTCTAGATAGTCATAAAACAATTACTCTTTTTGCCATTTCACTAACATCAATCAAATATATCAATGAAAAACTGTTCACATTTAATACTTAGTTTGTCTTCAATCTGATTAATGAAATTGTTGATGAACTTATCATTATTTTCTTTATCTTTATGGGAAGTTTAGTTAACTTTATCCTCAAACCACTAGACTCGAAAAGTTTGCTCTTGTATCAATTGTTTAAGTACGCGTACCGCGGAATACTTGACGTACGCTCGCTGCACCCCGCACCCACATTTGATTACAGTATTCCAGACGTTACGTGTTTTTATCCTTTTGTGGTTTTTTCCATTGTAAATAAATTTGGATTTTATTTTATGATGTTTTGTCGCATAACTTTTTATTAAGAAGCTGTTTTAGGTATAATAGGCAGCATATTATACCGGGTTATTGGTAATTCGACGGTTTCCCATTAGGAGGTAAAAGGGGTGACTATTTGCGATAATTTTAACCCACATATGTATTGTGCAAAAGTGAACCATTTTTGAGTTATCACGTTTTTTAGTTTTTTTCTAATTATGTCAAAAATGCAACATCAAAAATTTATAAGAAAAGTATCAATTTAAATCTCATTTCTTCTACTGGTCTAAAATGAAAAAATTAATATAGTTTTTTGTCTCGCTTTTTAAAATTTGGACCGATAATTGTTGTTTTAATATCGATAAATAACCAGTCATTGATCGTTATAATAAATCATAAGAAAAAATGAGATTTAAATTGATACTTCTTCTAATATATAAAATTCTCGTGTCACAGTTTTCGTGGCCATACTCCTCCGAAACGGCTTGACCGATTTTGATGAAATTTTTTGTGCTTATCCGGTATCTATGAGAATCGGCCAACATCTATTTTTCATCCCCCTAAATGTTAGGGGTGACCCACCCCCAAAATTTTTGCCGGACAACAACGTTTGCCGGGTCAGCTAGTTTTTTATAAATTTTTGATATTGCATTTACTTGTTTTGAAAAAGCTAAAAAAACATGATAAATCAACAATGGTTCACTTTTGAATAATACATATGGGGGTTAAAACTGTCACACAAAATCACCCTTATCACCTCCTAATAATAGGAATACGTCGAATTACCATTAACCCTGTATATAATGGCCATTTACCCGTAGTTAAAGAAAACTTCGCGAGGAACCTGCGTACAGAAATCATCAGTACTAGTAAAGCAACAATTCGTACCGTACCGTCTTAGATAACCGTGGCAGTATATATATATATATATATATACATATATATATATATATATATATATATATATACCTAGTCAGGTCATAAATTCTGTCACATGTTTAATGTAAAATAATTGTAACAAGTTTATTAATTATGTAACCATTCATATACCAAAATGAACTTAACAAAACATAGATTCTTATGACATTAAAGTTTATTCAAAATGACCTCCGTGATTTTGAATACAAGCCTTCAATCTGCGCGGCCAGTTATCTATCGCAGCACGAACGAGGTCCATGTCAATATCGGCGGCTGCCTTAATCAAGGATGTCTTGAGTGACTCCAAATTGGGATGAGGCTTTGAGCACGCCTTTTCCTTCAAGTGTAGCCATATCTTGTAATCTAACAGATTCAAATCTGGACTGGAGGATGGCCAGTCTTCGTGCCGGATGAAGTCGATTTCACGCGCCGCCAGCCAGTCTTGTGTGCTCTTCGCTCTATGAGCTGGCGCCGAATCTTGTTGGAATACCCAGTGCCTGTTATTGAACATGGTATGAGAAACAGGTTCCACAAGGTTCGTTAGGACTGTATTTTGATACACAACAGCATTCGTTTTTACACCTTTCTCACAAAAATGTACCTCTGTTAAGCCCCAATAAGAAACTCCCAACCATACCATGAGCGAGGATGGAAAATGACCTCGTTGGACACGCGGAATACGGTTGCTCGCTTCTTCACTACTGTGTGCGTACACCTTATCATTTTGTTTGTTGTAGCTCTCTTCTACGGTAAACATTTTTTCATCCGAAAAAAGAATTTCCCGATATTTTTTTCCCGCGTACCGCTTCAACAAAGCGCGGCATCTCTTCAGTCTCAGGTCCATTAGACGAGCATTCAAACGATGTCCTGTTTTTCTTCGATATGCCCGAAGCCCTAAGTCTTCATTTAACACCCTTTTCACCGTGGTTCTGCTTAACCCCATCTGAAGGGCCAACAGTTTCTGCTTACGTTTGGGATTTCTTTGAATTCGTGCCTTCACAGCTTTTATCACTGCTGGAGTCCTAACAGACCGAGGGCGACCACTTCTTGACCTGTCATCTACACTAGAGTCTTCATTGTATCGTTTGATGGTACGATAAACGAATCTTTTGGTAATATTCAAATTTTTCAGTATGTTAAAAATTTGAATTGGCGCGTAACCGCAACGATGCAACGCAATAACTGCAACACGGTCTTCTTTAAGCGTCCACTCCATATTTAAAAATGAGTAAAATTCTAAAAGTTATACATTTTTATTTTCATGAACAATTCGAAATTCGAATTCAATAAACTTTTTTGTGGCCAGCATTCTAAAAGAAAAGTTTTTACTGTGTGACAATACTTATGACCTGACTAGGTATATATATATACTGGGATAGCTGATCTATATAGAACAACTATCCCAAAAGATTTTTATTACTATACTTTGTTGGAGAAAATCATTTTCAATCTTAGAATTTCAGACTACATTTTTGTTTTTCAACAACATCACAACAGCTAAAAGATGTTATATTTAAATTGTGCGACGATCTTTAAAAATATACACGTGGATTGGCTTGAAATTTAGCATAGTTACTCATTTTGTGACGTAGTAGCTCGAAAAATGGATTTTACGGAAATAAATATGGCAGAACAACGTTTGCCGGGTTAGCTCGTATCGTAATGTAGTACAATATATAGTAGTAAGATGGTATGGAATCCGGGAAAAGAAATACGTATTTTATGAATTTAAAGTAAGTTCTTGAATCTTGAAGAACTTTTTAAATCAATTTTTTTAAACTAATGTAGAAAGTCAAGGATTCATGTATTCTACGATGTTTGGCAAATGACGTGCAAAACGGAATTGTTTTTATTGCTATAGGATAGCAGACAGGCTGACGCCCCGCTTAGAATTTAGCAGTTACCGTCGTCTATAGGTGCTTGCAACGCCAGTGGCATCGCGAACACGCTGCTGTCGCATAAGGAACTTGGGTCACTAATGCCGGAACACAACATATTTTTTTAATAATGGATTTTCAGAAGTATAGCAGTGAGCATAAAATAAATGTTCAGCAACGGTGGTCTTAAGGATATTCCCAAAAATCGTATGTTTGTATCCGTTTATAAGTTCTTTTATTATCGATTAATATAAAGGTTTTGAATATTAGTGTTCGCATAGAATCGCAGAACGCAAAGAGAGCGAATAATCTCGTTGACATTCGTCTCGCCTGTCATCGATGACATTGACGTTTGTTTTTTTCGTTTAGAAGTTAATAATAAATGAGTATAATGGAAAGAAACATTCCAAAGAGAATATAAAATAAAATTTCTAGACGCTCGATTCCACTCAGGTAGGCACGTAGTATCTCTATCCAACAATACATAGGTAGGCGAGGAAAATTAAAACTTGGGTTGGAAACGTAGGCCGAAGAATACGAAGTAATAATGAATAAAAAAATAATTTTAGCCTAACACGTCTGGAACATTGTTATGTACTGTATTTTTAGTAATAAAGATTTTCGTATTTTTTATTTGTATTTTTTGAATATCGTAGGCTAAAATTGGATGAAAGTAGACAAACATAGAACATGCTGGAAAATGTTGGAGGCGCCCTTTACCCATAAAAAGACAAAGAAAGTGAAAATAATCATATTAACCTTTTTTTGTTGGTTAAAATAACTTGTAACTTGGTTTTGAGTTTATGTTTTGTATTTTATTTCTTCAAGTTTACATGTAGGATGTATGTGCCACGCATTTTAGAACAGTGATATTAATTTTCTCGTTAGTAATTTTATTCTTACGTTAAAAATTAGTTTTTACTTTGATTAATTATAAAAGTGTATTATTATTTACATTATTATTATTTTACATACATACATATAATCACGCCTCTTTCCCGTACGGGTAGGCAGAGACCACTTCTTTCCACTTGCTACGACCCTTACATACTTGTTTCGCTTCGTCCACTTTCATTATTCCCTTCATACATGCTCTTCGGCTTAGGGTACTCTTGACCTGGCCTTTTTTCAAGACGTCTCTAATTTGGTCTCGAAACGTTCGCCTAGGTCTACCCCTTCCAACACTTCCATTCACACTCGCCTTGTACACTTTTTTCGTCAGTCGTTCTTCATTCATTCTTTCGACATGGCCAAACCATCTCAGCATACCTTTCTCAATTTTTGTCACTACATCTTCTATCAGACCACAACGTTTCCTTATCTAAAAAAAAATATTATTTTAAACTATAATTTATTATAATTAATGTTTTGAAAATAACAAAAGGACATTTCTTCGTGCTGAGGCGGAGTAAAAATTCATAGAAAGTGAAAAAAAAAAAAAACTCTAGGTGGCAAGGCTCCAAGCTGGACTGGATAGCAACCACCCATGGTTTTAAAACATGGCGCTATGATGACCTTGTGTTGTGTTCTGGCATTAAAATAGTTACCAGATCCTATTCAAGGCCGGCAACGCGTTGCCAATGTCTCTCAATGGTTGGGCAAACAAAGATACTTGTCTGGAAATCTGAGCTATATAAAAATTCATAATTTCCTAACGGGAGACAGGTTATTGTATGTTATATAACAATATTTTTAAGCCCACAGCATGTGACGACCTAGACGTACGTACGAAGACGTACAGGTGTGAAAAAGTAAACGCATATTTTAAATGTATACGAAACACAGCTGCGTTGTGGAAGGCCCATTGTTCTCTGAATTTTTTCCTCGATTTTAATAGGTGTGAAATGTCCCTAGCAGGTTGCTGTTAAATTCAACGATAATTGATACGTGTGAAGCGATCCTTATTATTTTTAATTCTTTGAAAATGTATAAGTAATTGCTTATTTGTATCGAAATTTTATTTATTATTATTTTGAAGTTTACAGGATCTATTCTATAGTAATAATATATGACATAAAATAACTGTGTAAAATACACTTATTTTTGTACACGCTTTAAATATTAGCTTCACTTGTATGTTTGTATATTTGTAATCTACTCCTTCGATTTTGACCCAATTTAAACGGCCAGATTTCATTCAAACTTTGTAGATATATCGAGGGCCGATGACAATGCAATAATCTGTGTAGTTTGTATCATTATCCTTACCAGGATCCTCAGGATTAATGAATTTTCGGTTCTCGTCCGATCATCGAAGTTAAGGAGCATTCCCCACCATGGGACCTCGAGGCCCGAGTCCTGGCGCTATTATACCAGTGGCGCCGGGACGCGGCCGAGCGTGGCTCTCGCCCCGCACCTCGCGAGTTTGAGGTAAAGCGGGCGGAGCTGCGCGATGAGGTACTCATGGTGGAGTGGAAGGAGCGCCTCGCGCACCCCAGCGCAGGCCTTGCCACCATCGAAGCGGTGAGGCCCGTCCTGGCCGAATGGCTGGAAAGGCGCCACGGCGCCCTGACCTTCCGCCTGACGCAGGTCCTCTCGGGGCACGGTTGCTTTGGGAGGTACCTGTGTCGCATAGGGCGGGAGATGACGTCGGGGTGCCACCACTGTGGCACGGGCGACGAGGAGGACACGGTGGACCACACTGTCGCCGTGTGCCCTGCGTGGAGCGAAGAGCGCCGCGCCCTCGTCGCCCAAATCGGCGTGGACCTGTCGCTCCCGGCCCTGGTTCTGTCCATGGTCGGGGGCGATCCTGGATGGACGGCCGTCGCCTCCTTCTGCGAGGCAGTCATGTCCGCAAAGGAGGCGGCGGAGCGGGAGCGGGAGTCGACCACCACACTCCCTTCCCGCTAACGCAGGCCACGTCGGCGGCGCCGGAGGGCAAGTAACTACCTCCGGCCGCCGTAAAAAACGGCCGCGGGCGGTCCCTCGGGGGTGATCCGCCGCCCGCACTATCGCCGCGAGGGTGAGGGCTGCGTGCTGTTCCGCGGCCCCCCTCAACTCCTAGAGTTGTTAGGAGAGCGCCGGGGGGACGAAACCCTGACCCCCTGGCGCCAACACTTTAGAAGGGGCCCGCCTCAAGACAAAGGGCGGGCCGGCGCCGGCTCGGGCCACGAGATCGGCAGGCCATATATCCGTGGGCCCGGGCGTAGGCGATAGGAGAACAGCGGGGTTTTTTAGTGGGTAGTCGGATGGCCAAACATCTTTTCCGGAGTCCCACATATCCCTCGGTCCCCCCGGGCCGGGGGAACCCGTCAAGAGAGGCTTTTCCCCGAGACCAAAAAAAAAAAAGAAGTTAAGGAGCATCGGGCGCGGTCAGTACTTGGATGGGTGACCGCCTAAGAAAATCGCGTGACGGTGGATTTTTGTTCTTTTTTATTCTTTTTTATATGTTTTATATTACCTTGACCTGTATGTAATATAATTTTTCGGAATTCAACTCAATTTTTACTTACTTGAATCCCAATTTAAATTTATTGAAAATTATTTTTTACCTTTTAGTTTTTAACATCTATCTCAAACAAAATTTAATAGTATTTTATTTGGTGACGATAACCCTAAATATCTTATAGATAGAATGTACAATAACAAATACTTAATAAAAATAATATTGATAATTTAAATTTACCTAAAATTATAAATATGAGCTTTTTATGTATGCATTCGTACATTTTTCTTTTCTGTTTTAAGTAAAGTTTTTATGATTTAAGTAACTCTCCTGTATCGTGTATTGGTAATTAAATAAAAAAAATATTGTAAGGTAAAAAGTATTGTAAAAAATATTGTATTGTAATATAAAATTGTAAAAGTATTGTAAGTTTTATACTCGCAACAATAAAAGTTAATTTCAAAATTTTTAGCCGATGAAGTGCTGCTGGACGCTTTAGCAGATGTATATTTTTAGCGTAATTTTTTTCTTTAGGCCAACAAAAATAAATCATATTAAGCAAGTGAAATTTGTCTTTGGAAGTTGTGTAATACACTGCGACACCCCTTCAACATAATTATGCATGTATATAATTAACAAATAAAAATTTATATAGAATATTTATAAAAATGCTATTAACCGTGTGTGGAAGGTCATAGGGCAGAAGGGTGTACATTTTCTGGCAGAAAAAGCAAATGTGGCCAATCGCACCTACCACCTTAACCATTCTTCTCTTTCGTTGCGCTCTTGTCAGAGCGGTCGTGGTCATCATTTTTCAGTCACACGCCTGACAATCCGTCTCCATTCCTCCCGGACAGCTGCTTTTCGGGAGCACACGTGTACTGGGACGTCCACTGCAGCCTTTACTTGGTCCGTCCACCTCATAGGCGATCTGCCGCGAGGTCTTGTTCCTTCTACTTTCCCTTGGACAACCAGACGTTCGATGGAGACATCGTCACGCCTAGTCACGTGACCAAAGAAAGTGAGAATTCGAGCCTGTACGATGGAAGATAGACGCTGCTTAATGCCGAGTTCTTCTAGAATGGACTTGTTGGTCCGGAATTGATTCCAGGACACTCTCAACATTCTTCTCCAGCACCACATCTCGAGAACGTCTATTTTCTTCTTCTCACTTTCTCGCAGGGTCCACGTCTCCGAAGCATATAGAAAAATGGAGAACATACGTCGCCAAAGCAAAGGCAAATTATGATTAAAGGTAGTTTTTTACGGGTAATTACGAACTTCAACGATGTTTACTTATTAAGAATGTAGGCGGCGGTGACAGTTTGAAATGTTTCACTAATTTATGTTTAGCTTATTTTCTTTTTATCTTTTAAATTATCCGTGCAAGGGCGGAGAAAGAATACTAACCTCTGTGGCCGGGGTCGGCCTGTCGTAAAAGGCGATAAAACAACCCACCCGAGCTACGTGGTAGGGTCTCAAGCCCGTCTGGATGGCGACCACCTTTGGTCTTAAGTATGCCGTCATAATAACCTTGTGTTGTGTTCCGGCATTAGTGACCCAAGTTCCTGTACCCTTATGGGACAGCAGCGTGTTCGCGATGCCACTGGCGTTGCAAACACCTATAGGCGACGGTAACTGCTAAACTCTAAGCGGGCTGTCAGCCTGTCTGCTGTCCTACGCAATAAAAAATAAATTAAAAATAAATCAAAAGTTGATAACTTTTCATGTGTTTTTTTTTGCTTTTATATTATTAGTAAGAAATTGTGATAAATCTTGGATCAAACCTTAAAAATTATTTGTCAAAGGGATTGAAAATTACCGTTGTGGTTTAGAGGTAAAATAAATATTACAACATTATTGATTATAATATATAAATAAAATAGCTAATGCCACCCGCGATGTACCTGGTATTAATATCATCGATTGCTACATTTACCTGGTCTCCCAAATCTAGAACGACAGCAGCTCTGTCCCCGTTTAAAAACATCTGGAAAAGAGAAATCGATAGTGAAACCAAGATAATATTGATAGAAGGGAATACAAGCCTTGGTATTAAATCATTGTATTCCCTATCTTTCTATATGGAGTAGAAACATGGACAATTCTAGTCAGAGAAAGAAAAAGGATTGATGCTTTCGAGATGGGGTGCTAGAGACTATCGCTTAAAATACTTTGGACTGCAAAACGCACCAATGCATAGATCATAACCCGAATAAAAACTCGCTTATCCACCATACGCCAACAAGACATTCTTTCATATTTCGGCCACACAATGCTCGGATGCGATAAGACTTTAAAAAACTGATTGTGGTTGAAAACACCGAAGGTAAAAGATCTCGCATACGTTCACCAGCAAGACGAACCGATCAAGTCATCAACCGAAAGACACGTCGTCATCCAAATTATTCACGATTGTAGGAGATACGTAGGACAGAAACCGGTGAAGACAAATCATCCACTCCAGATGCAATCTTTATGATGACCATGATCCTCAGACATGAGGGACTGACCCCTGAGAATATATGAATAGTTGAGATTATTATATATTTATATAATTTTAGATAATTGAGAGTTTCGCCATCTCATTCTTGTTTGATTTCACATCACAGTATAAAAGTTAAACTATATTATCCACAGAGAGGAAAATATTGTGTTAGCGGTGCCTCTGGCGTCGCAAACATCCATAGGCGACTATAACTGCTTACTATTAAATGGACCGTCAGCCTGCCTGTTGTTTAACTAAAATATAAAAGCATGCAAATAGTAATGTCAGGTTATTGATAAGATCTACGATGAGAAAACAAGTTTGAGTGTGAAAACCACGTTTTAACTACACTATTGTAAAGCGTCTTTTAGATCTTTGGATGTGCAACCAGCACATTTCTGACAATAAACCCTCTCTTGAACTATAAATAAGTAGCGGTATGTGTCGTGTCCGGGAGTCGAACTCGTAATATGAGCGCTTTGTTTCACTCTTTGATCCGGCGGCCGCTTTGTAAAATGATACTCGTTCAGGGACTTTTCGTCACCTGGCCTAATCACATGAGGAAGACATCTGAGGGAGCTGGTAAATTATACCATCGTAGGCATAAAATGTATATATTTTATACCATGATGACTAAATATTCTTTTTGTTTTTTAATTTGACGATTTCTTGTGTAATTTGTCTAATAAAACATAATTTTTATTATTAGTTAAATTAACACAGACAACTTGAAATCTCAATTAAAACGAATCTGTATATTTTAAACAGTACATTTTAGTTCGGTCAACACCTAACGATAGCATCCAGAATTTTAAAATTATATTAATTTATAGACAGTCTAAATACGATTTGAATTGCAGACCTAAATTGAAGAGTCTATTTAACTAAGCATTCGACTCTTAACCAAGAAAGCGCAGGTGCGTTCAATTTTTCAAACCAATACGCGTTTGCCTTTTCAAATGTTCCATACATTCTATTTAATTATTTATTGCTTTCTTATAAAAAAAACTAAAATATAACAAATAATCTTAAGTAAGCTTAAAATAGAATTTTTTATTGCTGTAGAACAGCAGACAGGCTGACAGCCCGCTTAGAATTTAGCAGTTACCTTCACCTATAGGTGTTCAGTGCCAGTGGCATCGCGAACACGCCGCTGTCCCATAAGGGTACATGAACTTGGGTCACTAATGCCGAAACACAACACAAGGTTATTATAGCGGCATACTTAAGACCAAAGGTGGTCGCTCTCCAGACGGGCTTGAGGCCCTACCACGTAGCTAGGGTGGGTTGTTTTGTCGCCTTTTACGACAGGCCGATCCCGGCCACAGAGGTTAATATTCTTTCTCCGCCCCTGCAGGGATAGAAATGAAGTAAATTAAAAATAATTAATTGAATTTAGAAAAACCGTGTGATGCTTTTGTGATACTACTAATGGCATTAAGTACCCCACGTCTTTTTACAAAAAAAAAAGAACGCTAATTATACTTTTACTTATATTAAGAGCTTTTTGAACATTATTACTTTTTATTTTGGTTCCCAATCTTTATGAAATCATAGTTTTTTTATCTGTTGTTTATTTACGTATTTTTAGAACTTAAATTAGTCTCTATTTAAAGGATTTGATGAACTTAAATATTTAATAAGAATATATGTCACTCGTAATCACTTTTATTAATAAAACTATCCTAGAAATAAAATACCATAATATCCCAGTGCAAAAATGGATTACGAATTTATATTATCATATTTTAAGTTTTAAGTACTAATATTTTTCTGAAAACATCGCCACGTACAAGTCTACGTAGAGTTATATGAGTGATAATATGTTATAGTGATAATATAGATGAGAAATATTTTAGCATTATTAGTTTCACATAATCAAAATTTAGGGAATAGTTCAAGTTATATGTGGTTGATATTACTGTGCCAAGTTCAAGTTATTTGTATATTTTGCTGAAGAACAGCAAACAGGTTTACGGGTCACTTAATAGCAGTTACCGTAGCCGATGGATGTTTGCGACGCCAGAAGCTGCTGTCCGCATACAGGTATTGGAACCTGGGTCCCTAATACGGGAATACAACATAATGTTATTATGGCGGCATACTTATAGATCAGAAGCGGCTGCCATCCAGGATGGCTTGCGGCCCTACTAAAGTGATTGTGTCGATGACCTCTGTGGCGTAACGGATAACGCACTTCGGTACGCTTCCGGAGGTTACGGGTTCGATTCCCGTCTTGCATCTGAGTGTTTATGTATAATAAATATTATTTATTTACAAAATAAAAGTATATAACATAGTAGTATATCAGTTATCTAGTATAAACATAAGTGCTATACTACTTATGTTGGGACTAGTCCCATCTAGATGGAGCTTTGTGAATTGTCACATAATATAAAAAAATACTTTAAAAAATGATGTATTCATATTTAACTCAACTAAGATTACTCAAACTTCCTTCAGAAAATACACAATAGACGGTTTTATTTCTTAAATTGACGTTATATAATATATCTCAATATATCTCGAAGGATAATTTTAAAATGAATGAAGGGTCACAAGTGGTTATTACGAATAATCAAGAAGATTGCTAATTAAAGAACAAACTAATATTTAGTTTGGGATTAGTGTCTATTCATTCATATACTTTTTTATTGCATAATCCATTGGTCTGCCAGCTCACGATACTGATGTATGTTCCTTTTAACAGGAACTTGAGAAAATTTAAAATCTAAAGTTTTTATTTATTAACCTGTCATATAAATCTTTATAACATTTGTTGCGACACATGTACACATACGTTAATATTTATCGAATAATTACCTAAATATTTACTGTCAAACACATGTATTTTATTTAAATATATCAAGCTGAATTTTAGGTTTTGATAACTTTCTCCGTGCCGGTAGGGCCTCAACTCCATCTGGATGGCAACCACCTATAAGTATACCGCCATAATAAACTTGTGTTGTATTCCGGCATTAGTGGCCCAAGTTCCTGTATCTTTATGGGACAGCAACGTGTTCGCGGTGCCCTTGATGTTGCAAATATCCATAGGCGGCGATAATTATTTGCTATAAAGTATGCCGTCTGTTTGCTGTTTGTCAGCTACAAAAAATGCGATAGTAGTTAGTCTTATTTCTCAATAATTTATTAACATTCTACCATAATTGATTTTCTATTCATAGTTCGCTTCCGAATGGTAGAACAGTAGCCATAAATAGTGGACCCCATACATGTAGAAATATCTGTGCGAGTTACTTTATCGTAGTATTCAAATTACTAATCCTTTATCGCGCCACACGCATTCTCCTCTACGCCATAACCGTAAGTAACGAGTTTTGCATATACTACGGTAACCTCTTTCAATACTGGAGCAATTTTTGAGGCCACAGATTACATAAATAAAGACCACAACTGATGCACGTCACCAACGTCTACCAATACTCACTTCTTCACGTCTTAGAATGCTATGTAAGATATAGCTTGTACCATACTATAAACGTTCAAAGGTATTTACATTTTTAAGCTGCGGTTCGGTCAATAAAATTCGGCAAATCACACAAAACCCGGCCCAAGCCACTTCAATGTCATAAAACTATATTATATAATATATTCCTTTACAATCGGCCGGCGCTTAGTAATCAACAATTTACAACTGGTTACTCTATCAACCAGAAACCATGCGTCAATTTAGAGTATTTTCACACTAAGTACATTTATTGTCGCATAGTAGATTTATTTAAAAACATATTCTTCTTCTTAGTTGTTTCACTCTTTACAGAGCGGTCGTGATCAACTGGTAGTACTATTAGAGGCAGATATTGTTCGCTGTATGATTTTACGCCATTTCTCGCGATTCAGAGACATTCTGGTGCACTCATGCAAAGGCCCGCCCACAGCCGACTTGATCTGGTCGGTCCATCGCATGGGTGATCTTCCACGTGATCTGGTCCCCTCCACTTTGCCCTGGAAACATATTACTTATACCTTAATAAATAAGAATATTTAGTTTAAGAAATGTATAATTAACTAAATAAATAAATACGAGTATATTGGAACATTTCACACAACGCCATCTAATCCAAAACAAAGTTGCATAGCACTTGTGTTACGAGAATTAGAGAACTGATATTCTACATAATTATGTATATACTTTTTTGTAAATAAATACATATCATACATAAACATCCAGACTCTTGACAAGATTGTACCCGTGCTCAACAAATCTTTTCAATTAGCTCATATTTAAACATTGTTATTATCGACCAAAAGATGCACAAAAATTAGTAATAATATTTATTACTAAACAAATATAATTTGTTTATTTACTTCTAAAAATGATATTTTAATAAATTGTAATAATAATAATAATTTAAAATTTTTAATAAGTAGTGTAAACGACTATTTTTCTATAATCACAGATATGATTTCAAATACCTATATCTGATTTACTTAAATTCATGACAACGTGCTAATTAGGTGCAGTTTGTATTCAAATCAATCAATATTCATTCTTTTAAACGCTTTTAGTATTATATCATGTATGGACAATTCACATCTGCAATGTATTTTTTATGTATCATTACTATTTTCAGTTTTAACTTTAGTACTTTAGTAATTATTGAGAAGCTCGAACAGAAGTGTTTATTAAACACCTTGGATACAAGCCTTGGTTTTTTAAATAAATGCATTGCCTTACATTTAACAAATTTAGTAAATTCTAAATTACTTTAATTTGGGTAATATTGAATAGTTTTAATATATTTTACTATAAAAATTATATTATTCGGAATGTAAAAATACCATATTATTAATAATGTTACTTTTCTAATTTATTGGTATTAGTTAAGGTATTAGTTATGAATTAATATTTCTAAAGTACTATATTCCTAGCTGTAATATGTCTTTACCTATGAAATTGCCGTTCTGCAGTAGTGGCCATTTCAAATCAAAATAATTTTTGTTTGGCTAAGAATTCTAATTTCAAATTAATTTTATTTTAAAAACATGGAATCCTTTTTCCAAAAGTAGTCATTTGTTTATTGATTAGTGTTACATTTTCATCACATTTCAGTCTTTTTAGGCATCATGGATACGTTAAAAATTCGAGTTATTATGGAATATAAGTACCGTCGTGGCAGCAACGCGGCACAAGCGGCACGCAACATCAACGACGTTTACGGTGCTAACACTACAAACCAATGTTCTGGGAATTTCGACCTGAAAAATGAACCTCGCGGTCGTCTGAAGACTGGTCGACAATGACGAATTAAAGGCGATTCTGGAAGCTGATGATACACAATCTACGGCTGAATTAGCAGTAGCTTTCGACGTTAGTGTCAAAACAATATTGGTCCATTTGCGTCAAATTGGCAAGGTAAAAAAGCTTGACAAATGGGTGCACCACGAACTCAATGATCGCCAGCGCGAAGTACGCGTCGAGACGTGCCTTGCACTGCTCAACAGACACACAAATGAAGGAATTTAACCGCATTGTTACCTGCGATGAAAAATGGATTCTGTTTGATAACCGCAAGCGCTCAGCAAGTTGGTTGGATCCTGGTTCAGCACCTAAACAATGCCCTAAACGAAAAGTTACCCCTAGAAAAGTGATGGTCACTGTTTGGTGGTCTAGCGCCGGTGTGATTCATCACAGCTTCTTACCAAACGGGGTGAGCATTACTGCAGATGTGCACTGTGAAGAACTAAACACAATGATGGAGAAGCTGGCACATCTCCAACCAGCATTGGTCAATCGCTCGTCTCCGCTGCTCCTGCACGACAACGCGCGACCTCATACTGCACAGCAGACGGTCTCCAAGTTGCAAGAACTGGGGTTGGAAGTTCTCCGTCATCCGCCCTACTCACCAGACCTTGCGCCTACAGACTACTACTTTTTCCAGAATTTGGATAACTTCTTGGCGGGAAAAAAATTCAATACCCGAGAGGTAGTACAAAATGCCTTTGAAGAATTGGTTGCCTCCCGTCCAGCTGATTTCATTAAGAAGGGCATCAATAAACTGCCACTGCGTTGGCAAAGATGCATCGATTGCATGGGTCATTACTTCGATTAATACAAATAAAAAATACATGAAAAAATTCGTTTAAATTTTTTTATACAAAACGGTAATTTCATAGGTAAAGACCAATATTTCCATGAATGCTGTTGTTTAAGCGTGTGAAAGAATACCTATTTTTATTTAATTTGTTTTCTTTATTTATTATAGTTTTTTTATCACCACCATCGTAGGTGTGCGCAACTCTATACGCCCGTGAGAAAAGCGTACGAGATCGTCTTCCGAGAAGTCAACTTTAATATTCTAAAAGTAGGAATACAACTTTTATTGACGGACTATCAGTCTGTCGTATTTTTTTTGCTACTTGCTTACTATAATAGAATGCTAGGGGCTACCATAAAATAGTTTTAACGAAATTGTTATATGATATTTTGGAGTGTTTTGATTGTTACTTAAATAATTTGAAAGTTATGTGGGGTTCTTAATTTATGTAGATAAAGTTTTATTAAATAATATGTTGTTTTGCTACCCTCAAACCTCCCTCTAGAATTAATGGTATCACCGCCATGCTCGTCTTGATGGATCGGGATTCAATATCAGCATAATTCTGCAAAATTTTAGATAAAGTCTGCTAAACAAGTAGTATGATAAAATTTTGTATTAATATTTCGTTTTAAAATCAGTAAAAGTAATGATTTTTAGTCTGTTATACACGATAAACAACTATCTATTACAAATTCAAGATTGGCATGCAACTGAAATTAAATCTGAAGACGTTTATGTAACATCATTTTAAATATTGAAAACAAAAGGTTGCTAAAGCTTATTTACAAAAGTCATTTCGAAATGATAAACCTTTAAATGAAGTGTTAATTTCGGATATACATTGAAAAATGGTCAACATATATTATATAAATAGTAATAAATAATCCCTCGAGTGTTTAAGTTTAAATAAGAAGTGCAAGAACAGATATTAATAAAAAACTACGCCGGTGTTATTAATTTTGTGAGAGGTGTGAGATGAGGTGTTGCGGGATGCGTGGACCTGTCTTTCTACTATAATTTATTTTTTAATTTCGCTAAATATAATAAGATATCAGAATCATAATTATACATATACAAATTATGTAACGCATAATGCCATGGACAAGTATCTTGTTAACAGGTTTTCATCTCATTTGTATTCGAAGCTTTGGAACCCGAGATTCACATGTTCACAAAAGTGATAGCATCTTATAAGCAATCATGTGCTTAAATAATATTTCTTTAGAATAATATCAATATTAATTGCTTTTATTTCTTGTTTATTCTAAAATTTACACGTACTATCTGTTCATTTTATTGCTTTTAAAAGAAAAATCAAGCCATTATAGCAGTGTGTATTATGCAAATGTAATAGAATTTTTATGGGAATAATTACGTTTATAATTTCTAGTAGATTCATAAGATGTCACATGTGTCTATCAAAATATTAATTCGCTACTTAACAAGTAGCAAAGAAAAAGTATCGATCGATTCGTGGTCGTATTCGTCGATTTCTTTTCCCGATATTTCATTATGCGATCTATATTATCACAAAATATATAAATTATATAAGTACTAACGCAATGGGGCATGGCAGTATGGCCTAGATGTAGACTTTAATTCATGTTTTGAGAGTTGATGTGGCATTAAGTCTGTAACAAATGTTATATATTTTCAGTTTTGTTAGATATAATATACAATATAATTTTTAATAATAAAAGTTAATGCAAGTCGACTCCATGATTTTCCGCGTGGAAAACACCATTCAAAACAAGAGTTTGACTTACGAGCCGGTTCTAAATAACTTCGGAACACTCATTACAATCCCGATTGCTATTTGCATATCTATTGGAATCGAACTTGGACCGTGTGTGTTTAGAGCCTGATGTATGGGCTGCCGACGGTTAATGGATTCCACTTGCGAATTCTTTTTTATCACATTAATTATTACAAAACACGAGCAACACGTTGATGAGGTTTCTGTAAATATACATGATAGTTTTGGACCTCCATAAAGAAAGTATGATACGTTGTGATGATATTATATGTAGTTAAAGAGAGTGATAAAATTAAAGTTGTCCAATGCCAAGTCATCAACCTAGTTACGAAAAATATTACGACAGTGCTACTTAGTTATTTCTTTCCATGCAGGGGTTGAATAAGAATACAGAATAAAAGATGACGAAAAAACCCTACCTAGGGCTCCTGTCTGGATGGAGGCCAACTGTCTCAAAGTCGGCTTCAGTGACTCAGGTTCCACTTCCCTTAGGCGGACGGTAGCGTGTTAGCGGTGCTCCTGGCGTCGCCCACGTCCATAGGCGTCAGTACTATAATATCTTATATATAAAATTCTCGTGTCACAATGTTCGTTCCCGTACTCCTCCGAAACGGCTTGACCGATTCTCATGAAATTTTGTGAGCATATTGAGTAGGTCTGAGAATCGGCCAACATCTATTTTTCATACCCCTTAGTGATAAGGTCACTATTCCACGCGGATGGAGTCGCGGGCACAGCTAGTATATATATATATATATATATATATATATATATATATATATAGAGAGAGAGAGAGAGAGAGAAGAAAAATATTAGAATATTTAAAATAATGTATTGTGCTACATGTGTACACTCCACCACGCCAAGGACAGGCACAGGTGGAGGGGGAATCATGACCCTCAGTAATGAGGTACACGACTCGAGGAGGAGGAGGGACATGTGTAATTTTCATTAAAAATATCGGTAGTTCCATCAATATTAATGTTGAAGAACGCAAACATTTTCGCTACTCTATATTTTAAAGTTTTATTATGCTTAAAGTAATCTCGAGAAGTTTTATGGAGAGGATCATTCATTACCTTCTTTAATATTTGGTATTTGTTTATGATTCTTCCTTTCATTCTGTTTCATTTAATTTAAAAATATTAATATTTAATGCAACTCATATATTTACATAAATATTTTGTTATCTGTATAGGTCTTCTAGTCAAGTTAGGAGTTATTGCGGGATCCCCTCAGGGGCGCTCCTCTGTCCGAGGAGTGCATGGGTGAGCGAGTGTGAGGTGCCCGAGCATCCGTCGCCTCACTCCCCTCTCCGTCCGAGGCAACAGAGTCCTACCTTTCTTCCCGTCTACCTCCAACATCCTTTCCAACTTCGCTCTCTGTTCGTCCCCGGTGGGATGGTTGCGAATACTGATTGGAGTCCCGGGTTCTGCCCCAGGCCCTGATTTGGTAGTCGAAACCATGCCTATTTCGACTGCGCCTGCACAGAGAGTGTTCCCGCGGCGGGAATCGCATCTTCGCTGTCGGTTGGTCTTGCTGGGCCGGCTACGACGTTAGGCGACTCCCTGGTTTTTCTGGAGTGTCGTTTGGTAGTCGTACCCACGCCTAACTAGCACGATGAGAGTCCCGTCCGGAATTGGCCGCGGACCTGTCGCTCCCAGCCCTGGTTCTGTCCATGGTCGGGGGTGATCCTGGATGGACGGCCGTCGCCTCCTTTTGCGAGGCAGTAATGTCCGCAAAGGAGGCGGCGGAGCGGGAGCGGGAGTCCACCACCACACTCCCCTCCTGCCAACGTAGGCCGCGTCGTCGGCGCCGGAGGGCAAGCAACGACCTCCAGCTGCCGTAGAAAACGGCCGCGGGCAGTCCCTCGGGGGAGGATCCGCCACCCGCACTATTGCCACGAGGGAGAGGGCCGCGTGCTGTTCCGCGGCCCCCTTGAACTCCTAGAGTCAACACAGGAGAGCGCCGGGGGGGACGAAACCCTGACCCCCTGGCGTCAACACTTTAGAAGAGGCCCGCCTTGAGACAAAGGGCGGACCAGTGCCGACCCAGACCACATATCCGTAGGCCCGGGCGTAGGCGATAGGAGAACAGCGGGGTTTTTTAGTGGGTAGTCGGATGGCCGAACATCATTCCCGGAGTCCCACATACCCTTCCGTCCCCCCGGGCCGGGGGAACCCATCAAGAAAGGGGTTTTCCCCGAGACCAAAAAAAAGGCGTTATTGCAGGATACTTCATTAATGCCCTTAATTATGTGTATGCACTACGCAGTAACGTTTTAATGGGAAAGTATTTCATATTTACATTGAATGAATAAATGAAGATAAAATTAGAGTATCCCATATAAAATCACTCCAATATCTTGCAAGAAGATAGATTTGTGACAATATATAAACGCAATTTTCAATTTCTCCATCCAAGGGCGGAGTAAAAATACTAACCCTGTAGCCGGAGTCAGCCTGTCGTAAAAAGCAACAAAACAATCCTCGCTACGTGGTAGTACCCCAAGCCGATCTTAATGATAACCACTCTGGGTTTATAAGTATGCCATCATAATAACCTTATGTTATCCGGTATTAGAGAATCCATATGTATTTATAAAAGTTCAATGAAACATTTAAATGAATAATTCATATACACGTAACACGTATCATTTCTAAACATGTTTGCTTTAAGATAGAATTATCTATAAATGTACCTATTATTGTATTATTTTGCCAAAACTTCACAGGTTGACATTACTCTTATTTTATTGTTTTAAAACCTCAGTTGAGATGAGAGCGTTAAGAAGTATGATAGGAGTTAAACTGAGTGACAGGATAAGAAATAGTGAGATAAGGAAACGTTGTGGTCTGAAAGAAGATGTAGTGACATAAATTGAGAAAGGTATGCTGAGATGGTTTGGCCATGTTGAGAGAATGAATAAAGATCGATTGACGAAAAAAGTGTATGAGGCGAGTGTGAATGGAAGTGTTGGAAGGGGTAGACCTAGGCGGACGTTTCGAGACCAGATCAGGGACGTCTTGAAAAAAGGCAAGGTCAAGAGTACCCTAAACCGAAGGGCATATATGAAGGGAATAATGAAAGTGGACGAAGCGAAACAAGTATGTAAGGATGGTAGCAAGTGGAAAGAAGTGGTCTCTGCCTACCCCTACGGGAAAGAAGCGTGATTTATATATATGTATGTATAAAACCTCATCGTTGACTACATGTTGTGTATAGATAGAAAGGCACTTAAAAGTCTGGAAGTCATAACCTGAGTTTTTTATGGTTTGCCATATTATAGTGCGCTAACTGCGTTCATAGAGTTTTTGTGGTATAGGTAACCAAAAATTAAAGGCTTGATAATTTAGCAAATTTAGGCAATTTCCCAGTAAAAAAAGTATCGTAGTATATTATTTTCTTCGAAATCGAACGAAATGCCCTTAGCGTACAATATAACACGGCAGTGAACATACCAGAATCTCAGCACAAAACATTATTGCTATACTAAATCAAAAACCACTCAATAGCCCTGTAAAGCAATTAAATCTTGAACAATCAAAGTTTACAGCATAACAGAAACGCATCGGACCCTGCCTATAAACCGAGCGTTTGGTTAAAAAAAAGTTTATAATAATTGTGAGGTCGTAAACTTGGTTCAGAGTTAACAGGAGTGCCGCCGTTCGGCTGCCAAGAACCTTATTATCGGTCTCTTTCCTTCTAAATCCGACTCTGTACAATTTTGATTTATAAATAATTCAAATGTGTTATGAACTTTGTAGTAACTGTATGTACTATGTTTTTTTCATACATTTTATGGTAAATTAGAAAAAAAATTTATGAAGTGCAATATGTTTTGGAATACTTAGATTGATATCATAGTTCACGATCGGGTGTCATATTATGCTTTAGTGATGATTAAATAAAAAAAAATAGAGAGGATCATGAACCATTTTTTTTTCTTCCCATGATCACGGGAATGAAAACGAAATGTGTAAGTGTACTTTTACATTTGCTATAATTTTTTTACAGCTAAAGTTCAGCAGACAGGCAGACGGCCCACCCTGGCAGGTGGTCACCGTCGCCTATGGACGCTTGCAGCAACAGAGATAATACTAACGCACTGCCGGCCTCGATAAAAATAAATAAATACTCGTATTGTTACAATTTAAAAACTTCTAATAATATATTACTCAAAACAAAACTGGAACACGATGTTATCACGATTATGTTAACTGCTCGGTGACCAAAAATAATATATCGTTAAAAAGGAAGCTACTTCTCGATTGTTCATAACATTATAAAGTAGTGTAAATTGTAAACTAATTAATATGTTTTTAATAGATGGTAATACTACCAAATTGGTAAGCCCCAAGCCCGTCTGCATGGCTAAGGCATGGCCCTTGGTCTATAAGTATACCGATATAATAATCTTGTGTTGTGTTCCGACAATAGTGGTTCCTGTACTCCTATAGGACAGCGGCGTGTTTGCTCCTAGCCTCACAAATATGTGTAGGCGACGGGAACTGTTTACTATTAAGCCTGTCTGCCGTTCTATAAAAAAAAAAGAAAAGTTTTATATTTGAAGTAAACATACTGAGCGAAATTACCTACTACAAAGCCTATTCTAAAACTATAAATCCCTCATAATATAACTCAGCAAAGGGCTAGCTCTAATCAATTTCTTTTCAGTGTTATGTATAGACGTAAACAAAATGCGCGAAAGTTTTGACTTGTGATAATACTCTATAAGGGCAACTGATTTCCGAAGTGATAGCTTGACATAAAAAGCTTGAAAGAAAAAGAGTTATATTTTTATGCGAGGCAGTTTTTTGTTCATACTTTTCTCTAGATAATTAACATTAAAGTTACATATCAACCATAATTATATACAAGTGACTTTATAATTTTCTTAAAGAGGTTTAAAATTATCTTTTCCTAGTAACATTACGTTAATTATTTCAATGAAATTTGGCGCTCTACGGGGTGCCAATATAGTCGGATCACCTGACGGCCTAGAGAATCGCCCTGCTACGCAGGCCGCAGCGCGTGTTAGTAGTCAGCGCGATAAGGGAATACCGTGGGACCTTGACGCCCTAACGCTTTTCTGTCAGTAGCGCAAGGACGCGGCCGAAAGTACCTCTCGCCCCGCGCCTTTGGAAGTGAAGGTGATTCGGGTGGAGATGCGTGACGAGATATACATGACAGAGTGGGTGGACAGACTTACGCACCTCAGTGCGGAACACGCCAGAGGTGATGAAACCCGTCCTAGTAATCTGGATACAGGCACCACGGCACCCTGACGCGTTTAGATGTTTCGGGAGGTATCTGTGTCTTATTGAGGAAAGATGATGTCACATGGTTACCGTGTGCTCAGTGTGGCGTTAACAACGCCCTCGTCGCCCACATTATAACTGACCTCTTGCTTCTAGCATTGATTCTGGCTATACTCGGCAGCGATTCTGGATGTACCGCCTTTGCCTCATTCTGTGAGACAGTTCACGGCACGGAAGAGTCAGTTCCCGTTCCGCCAGGGTAGGACTACCTCCAGCATCCTGATCTCATGGTTGAAACTGTTACCGCATAAAATTTACCTCTATTTCGCAAACCCATATTCTTTGCAATACTTCAGACCATGGTAATCAGACCGCTGTATTTCCAATATATTTGATAAAATTTCATAAGAAAACGGTCTGAAGTTCTTATGTATTGAAGGTAGATTAACAAGCTTTTAGCAAAGTACAAGAAATTGAGTATTACCACTGCCATATAGACAGAAGTCTTAAGTCATGGGAGCCAAGCGTTCTGGTGACTGATGAATTATCTTCTCCAATAAATATTTGCATCCTGAATCCCTTAAAGAATTTGTTGCAAGCCTGCTGGAGATTAAAGTAGAAAATATAAGTCATCGGCGTACACATAAACAGCTTTCAGTGCCTTTCAGAGCTTTAAATGCTTCTTCTAAGTTTTTTTCTTCACAAGTTGGGCGAAATCCATAATGCTATACATTATACAGAAAACTTAAAGAGGATTCTGGCAAAAAATTTCAATTTCTGTGAGAAGTAATATAGAAGTAATACACGATGAAATTCCAGATAGAGTGGTTACTTTTATTTTTATAGATAGCTTACATTTGTAACTGTTTAAAGCTAGACAGACACTAGACAACAAAATAACGGTGAGGTTTTTAAAAATAAAATTCAATAAAATGCCACCATCCGTAACCAACGCCAAAGGCAAATGTTTGCATTTTCCATTACTATTTTATGGCGTTTGCTTATTTCTGGAGGTAATTTATGACATATGTTTACTGCTAACCAACGTTTGTTTTATGTTATTATAAAACCTTCTAGATCAGTACTAAAACACTCTGAGATAATACATCCATTCTTACGATGAATTTATTTAGCAAACAAAAAGATCTCTTGAATAGGTTGTTCAACTTTCAATAAATAAATTAAATTCTACAAAATTAGGTTTGTATAATATTTAAAGGAAATTTATTATATTCGTGCAAGAATATTTATAACTTAGCGGATATTTATAACGCTTGTGAAAACATCTATTTTTAAATACCGAAATCTATAGAAATATGAAACATAATTATTATATTAATGAATGAGCGTGACACCTTAGTAATGAAAACAAGGGAATGAGAGCGAAATAGGAATCAGTTTTCCCCTCCGGGAGGATAAACTGGACTATGACCCAGGTTAAGACCAAGTGTAAGTCATCCTTGTATTGCTGATTAATGTATTTGGTTCATACTAAACAGCGTTCTTTTTTGCCAAATACATGATACTGTTTGCAACTGATTACCTCCGTGAGCTGAAGAACGGCACATCAGTCGGGTGCGGTGGTCATGTATTCGATTCCCGTCCCGACTCTGCGTGTTTATGTGTAGTACATATTTATCTACAAAAACAGTATACGAGTATATGTTGTCTAACACTAATAACACAAATGCTACGCTGCTTACTAGATGGCGCTGTTTATCACAATGTATAAAAACAAAAATAAAACAGTTAAACGTATAAGATGTATCTATATATTGAATTTGCAATCTCCTACAAAATATTTTTATTTTATAGAGGTTGATTTGGTATTTATTTTATTAAAAACGAAAACAGAGAAGACAGTGTGTGTTGTCTTTATAACTATAGATATATGTATTAGAAATAAGACAATCACAAAGAACGTATGTATTAAAAATTTCTGTTATGAAATAGTCTGCTAATTCATTATATTATTAAGTTTAAGTATTTTTTGGAAGCATATCGATCTCTTGAAAACCGTCTGTCGAAGCGTAATCGCTTAACCACCCAAGCGTGTAGCTCATCTCGTAATTAATGATTCAAACAGTCCTCGAGGCTACTTTGAATATAATCTATATCTTTCTAGTATTTTGACTAATGTTAGTCAGCCTGAGGCAGAGATTACAACATAATTAGTTCTAAATAAAAAAATATACTTAACATTTTCGTTGTGCATATAGGATCAGCTTGACCGTATTGTTTACAACAGGATCAATTGATTTCATATATTATATCAAGCAGGCGTAAACCTTATAATTCCATTTTATAACTATAATAACTGTTATTTTGTAATTATTACTATCGTTTTATATAAAGGATTTTCTATTAAAAAACAAGTAGTCTGGGATCAATGCGTGGCCAAACTATAAGCTATTTTTTTGTTTACAACTAATTATAATGTAAACTAAGGCTCAGGTTAACTAACATTAGACAAAATACTAGAAATATTATCTATATGCATAAAGCAGTCGGGTTATTTACACCATTTGTAACTCAAGACAGCCAGACCAATATAAATTATCTATGATTTTTTTGAATTAATTTCTACTCTGAATAGCATATTAACTATAAAAATATCGTATAATAAATATTAATTACAAATTGTTTTGGAAACAATAATATATCAAATCATTATATTATAGAGAAAGGTTATTCTCAACCCAGTGTTACTAACTCGAAGTTTATCTATCCCCAAAACAATTAAAACAAAAATTCTAACAAAACTTGTAACAGTATTAGAAACATAAACACTATTCATATTTTTATCCGTGCAGGGGCGGAGAAAGAATACTAACCTCTGCGGCCGGGGTCGGTCTATCGTAAAAAGCGACAAAAGAACCCACCCTAGCTACGTGGTAGGGCCCCAAGCCCGTCTGGATGGCGACCACCTTTGGTCTTAAGTATGCCGCCATAATAACATTGTGTTGTTTTCCGGCATTAGTGACCCAAGTTCCTGTACCCTTATGGGACAGCAGCGTATTCGCGATGCCACTGTCGTTGCAAACACCTATAAGCGATGGTAACTGCTAAATTATAAGCGGGCCGTTAGCCTGTCTGCTGTCCCACAGCAATAAAAAAAAAATTCATAGAGGAGACTGGTGTCATTTGTGATACCAAAATATCGGTTTTGTTGGACAGGTCTTTATCATTAGATCCTTTAATATGGGTGTGAAATGTCGCCGGTATCAGAGTCACAGGGATGGAGACTGGCATCTCCATGACTGATGGCCTTGTCTGGCCGTTAAGTCCGTGATATTGCAGATAAACTACAAGAGCCTTCGCTGATATGGCTATCTTTTGCGGTAAACCGCTACCTGTATACGTGGGTAGCAAATGTCTAGTCATACCATCTCCGCCAAGCCCCAATAGTATCTCCAACCGAGACACCCCGGGAAGGAAATGCTCGCATCGCCAATTTTTTAGGAGAACCACTGGAATGTGGTTTGTTTCTGAAGTTCTTGTTCAATGGGGGAATTTTATACAATGTGCATAATTTTAAATGAAAATTTATTAAATTAGCTCTATTCTTCTTAATCCATACTAATATTACCTAGTCAGGTCATAAATTCTGTCACATGTTTAATGTAAAATAATTGTAACAAGTTTATTCATTATGTAACCATTCATATACCAAAATGAATTTAACAAAACATAGATTCTTATGACATTAAAGTTTATTCAAAATGACCTCCGTGATTTTGAATACAAGCCTTCAATCTGCGCGGCCAGTCGTCTATCGCAGCACGAACGAGGTCCATGTCAATATCGGCGGCTGCCTTAATCAAGGATGTCTTGAGTGACTCCAAATTGGGATGAGGCTTTGAGCACGCCTTTTCCTCCAAGTGTTGCCATATCTTGTAATCTAACGGATTCAAATCTGGACTGGAGGAGGGCCAGTCTTCGTGCCGGATGAAGTCGATTTCACGCGCCGCCAGCCAGTCTTGTGTGCTCTTCGCTCTATGAGCTGGCGCCGAATCTTGTTGGAATACCCAGTGCCTGTTATTGAACATGGTATGAGAAACAGGTTCCACAAGGTTCATCAGGACTGTATTTTGATACACAACAGCATTCGTTTTTACACCTTTCTCACAAAAATGTACCTCTGTTAAGCCCCAATAAGAAACTCCCAACCATACCATGAGCGAGGATGGAAAATGACCTTGTTGGACACGCGGAATACGGTTGCTCGCTTCTTCACTACTGTGTGCGTACACCTTATCATTTTGTTTGTTGTAGCTCTCTTCTACGGTAAACATTTTTTCATCCGAAAAAAGAATTTCCCGATATTTTTTTCCCGCGTACCGCTTCAACAAAGCGCGGCATCTCTTCAGTCTCAGGTCCATTAGACGAGCATTCAAACGATGTCCTGTTTTTCTTCGATATGCCCGAAGCCCTAAGTCTTCATTTAACACCCTTTTCACCGTGGTTCTGCTTAACCCCATCTGAAGGGCCAACAGTTTCTGCTTACGTTTGGGATTTCTTTGAATTCGTGCCTTCACAGCTTTTATCACTGCTGGAGTCCTAACAGACCGAGGGCGACCACTTCTTGACCTGTCATCTACACTAGAGTCTTCATTGTATCGTTTGATGGTACTCGTTTATCGTATCTTTTGGTTATATTCAAATTTTTCAGTATGTTAAAAATTTGAATTGGCGCGTAACCGCAACGATGCAACGCAATAACTGCAACACGGTCTTCTTTAAGCGTCCACTCCATATTTAAAAATGAGTAAAATTCTAAAAGTATACATTTTTATTTTCATGAACAATTCGAAATTCGAATTCAATAAACTTTTTTGTGGCCAGCATTCTAATAGAAAAGTTTTTACTGTGTGACAATACTTATGACCTGACTAAGTATAAATGCGAAAGTAACTCTGTCTGTCTGTCTGTTCCTCTTTCACGCCTAAACGGCTGAACGGATTTTGATGAAATTTGGTATGGTGATAGATGATAACCTAGAAATGGTCATAGGCTATAAATAATCACGCCATCGTTCTTAGGGGGTAGGCAGTAGGCAGATAACTAAATTGAGTTAGTGATTTTTTGTGCTTATCCGGTATCTATGAGAATCGGCCAACATCTATTTTTCATCCCCCTAAATGTTAGGGGTGACCCACCCCCAAAAAATTTTTTTTAATTTTTTGACATTTTATTATTTATATGGCAGAACAACGTTTGCCGGGTCAGCTAGTAATTCTCTAAATATAGACGAAAGAAAGAGAACGTACACATTAGTAACGTGAATCGCTCAATCGCCGAACTAGCGCGTTTACCTCTGTTCAAGTAAGACTGATTTCTCGGCATAGAATGACAGGCCGCCCGTGTCCGGAGTGAGTTAGCACAAATCTCAAGTTTAAAAGTATACGAGTAATAAGAGATAGCGATTATATTGAATATGCAAAAGTTGGACTCGTTAGTAGTCCAGTCATTATAGTAAGTTCACCTCGGAATTCGTGATACCCAGCTGTAAGTCTGTAAATGTTACTCATTAGTTGTACGCAGAGGGTCAGGAACGAAACCGTGCTTCAGCGCGTTCATATGTCCCGGAAAATGTTGCCTTCTATCAAAAAACGCAAGATAGAATATCTCGGCCACGTGCTCAGGTTGCAGTTGATAATGATGGGCAAAGTGGACGGAAAGAGACGTGCTGGGCGAAGAAAAAAGTCATGGCTCCGGAATATCCGGGAGTGGACCGGTATTGCCTCCGTCGAACAGCTGTTCCGGCTGGCTGCTGATTGAGATGAATACAGGAAGCTAACGGCCAACCTTCAGAATTGAAGAGGTACTGGAAGAAGAAGTCTGTATGTAAATACTTGTATATTGATACCCTAAAAGTTGTCTCAAAATCTACATATGGTAGGGTGTACGCAACTATTAAATTTCAAGGTGAAAGGTCACAAAAATCGGTTAATTTGCTCTTTTTTTGTAAATATCTCATTTCTTATGGGTTTTTTGCTATTTGTATTTATTATCAATATTGTGGAATACAAAATTCTCTACAAATTTTGTTTAAAAACTTTTTTCATAAGGTGAACCGTTTTCGAGATTCGACCGGGCGGAGAGCGCGCGGTCACACTTCAGGTCAACCGGTGCCTCCGGTCGAAAACATGCCATATATAGTTGATGAACTATCGATAAATCAATGATTATAAATATTTGTCAATTTTTAATAACTATTATATTATATTTTATCATTTTCTTCATGCATTAAATCTATATCTATTCAATAATACTGATAACTGTTTCCTAAAATTAAAAAATAATTAAGAGCAAACCTTAAATTTTCTGGAGCCTATCATGACAATTTTACCAGCTGCTCCAGAAGAAGCTTGTATATTAATGTCTAGAATAAATCTAGACATTCTAAATGCTCGTTCAGTTGTGAAATGTATTTTATTATTTTTATGTTATCCTATAAACAATCCCCGAGTAATAAAAATTTAAATAAAAATATTTAAATAAAATCATTTAATATATATATATATATATATATATATATATATATATATATATATATATATATATATATATATATATATATATATATTTATATAAAAATATTCCCAACTTATATGTAAACAAAAATTATAAATTGTAATCAACTATAAAATTGAATTTCAGTGACCTAGTAGCTAATTTTGTTTTGTTGATATTTTACAAATATATAACTGATATTTACAAATAATATAGGCTAAGATATTAGACATTGGATACTTGGTTCTTCGTATTAATATATTTCGATATTTCTTACTTTAATATTACCACTTACCTATATTAATATAAATATTAATAACGCAACACCAGACTGTTTTAATAATTAATCTTTATCATACAAATCAAATAAGTCATTTCTAAATATATTTTACCAGGAATCACACCCGGAAGCTTAAACCTATAATATCTTAGAATAAGTAATGCTTAACCAGAAATGTAGTCAAATTATTTATTAGTTTTTTAAAAGCCTTTGCGCTTTGCGTCCATAACTTGTCCTAAACCAACGACTACAGTAAACCGTCCTTCGCCTATCATATAGCAATCATCAATAATGACTATCTGTAAATCTGTCCGATGGTGACCTGTGACGGGAAGTGATTCTTTCGGATGCCGTATACGGTGTTGCTAACATTTTACTTCGTTTATTTTATGTTATTTTCAAATGATTATTTCAGATCATCTCCAAGTTTTTGGTACGTTTTGATTATCGTTATATATAGTTATTTTTGTACATTTACTTCATGTACTCCATATTGGAGGCACATATGTAATATACGTGGGTATACGTGGGTAGTAAAAACAGGAACGGAAAAAAATTAATCTATTTATTATATCACTTTATTTGATACGGATTTATGATGTCACATACCTATTTAGTCTTTTTATTAGCGCGGTAGTGTCCGTCATAAAATAGAATAAGAGCAAATTCTCCATCGCTTACTTAGGGTGTCATAATTCGCCGCTCAGTGATAGATAGCAAGGCTGAAAGAGATAATGTGAGAATTTTATTAGAGTATATGTGCCTGACTTTGAGTGGTGAAAATAGTTATTCCCAGGTACCAATGTAATTAACAACATAATTATATACTGTACAATCAATGCTGAGAGCATCATACTCATGTTAAATAGCGTCAAGTGTATTTTTATTACGCGTGTTTTTTTTTTACTAGCGTTAAATCCAAGTAACAATAGAAACCTAGAGTTTAGTGCTTCTACAAAATGATGGTTGAAAAGGAGAAACGATCACATATCCTATGAGATCATTTTAATATAGTACGTATCTTGATATTATTATCGATTAGACTATTTCCAAAAAAATAAACTGTCAAGGAAAAATTAACAATTTACACCATTAAATATCACAAGGGACTATCTGGACAGAAGAATAAGTTAGCTGATGAACTAAGTACGAATCGCTTCAGCATAAACTTCTGAAAAGGCATAGTGTTAGATAGAGTTCAGCAAAGAAAACAAGAAAGCCCTTACCCAGTGAAGGTTCACTAGGACTAAAATCACTTCAGATGCTTATATCGGACAAATGCGAGACTTATTGTTTATTAAAACAGATTGCCTTGACGAAGTAAAAATGAAAACAAATCCGAAAATATTTTTCTTTATACTCGTAGATATGATTACACCTAGGTCTATGATTAGACTTTCAACTACCAATATCGATGTATGTTTATTATCCGGGTTAGCAAAAAAATGTGTGAGGATAAAACATAATTTTGTGATTCCTCGTGATTTAATAACTAAACAATATCGTCTTGAGTAAAACTACATATCACTCCGACGCATCTTGAATCTATTTGTTGAAAAAAATTCAATAAAGCAATGCGCGCGGTATCTGTGATTTGATAAATGACTATTTGTTCACCGAGGTTTCCTTGACGCGTCTTCATTTAGGGTATTCAACGTGTCTCGGATACCAGCCAAATTGTGTGGTACAATATATAAACTTAATTATCTTTTGTTATTAATACCAATTTTTATAACATGCTAGATTTTCTGAGGTTTACCTATATTCAGGGTCTGCACTTGTACCTTATAAACTTCTTTGAATTTTTGAGATCGCCGGCGCATCGCTAATACACTGCCGCTCGCGTAGGTGAACTAGAATCTAGGTCACAAGGTACTAGGGCGGCATATATAGAGACAAGTGGTGGTTGGCGTGCAAACTGGCTTGGTATCACCTAGTTAGGGTAGCTTTGTCATCTTTTACAATATACCACCTCCGCCCGCAGTCGTCAGGATTCTTACTCCGCCACTACACGGAGATAATATTGTTACAATAACAAAAGTTTCTACAATTGAAAGTATAATATCACAACGATTAATAATTTATTTAAATGAAGTTATATTTCTCCATTTTTAATATCGGTGTTAAACTTAGAAAGATGCTAAAAAAAGTGCCATAAAAACATTAGGTATTAATAAATATACAATGTTGTTCTTATAACATATACCACACAACATTAATGGTAGCCGTCAAGAACAAGGAGTAATCAGCGCTCACGAAATCCCAGCTTTGTAATACTAGTAGTCGCGCCCGTCGTCGCTTCTATTGTACCTCGACAACAATAGTACACCGTGATGTTGATATTTTCACATCTTATTTAAAGAGAAATGATTGACGTACTTTGTTAGATTTGATCAGTGTTTGTGAACGGTTGAAAATATTTTTACTATTTGTAATGTTAGCACGCGGCTGTGGAGCCCAGACACGAGCGGACGTAGATATTACCGTGGAGAACTCATTTTCAGTATTTTTATGCCACCATATTTTCATGCTCGCCTCTCTTTTATGCGGCTTAACATGATCCAAGATATTAAAACAAGCTTGAGATAACTATATTTGACCACTGTTCCGCTTAAGAGGCTCTTCAAGATTGCATATCCTCTCTAGTCGAGTGTTTAGAGCATAATTTACTCTAATTAATTTAATGTAGACCCCGGGTCTGATACTAAGTTGAACCAAAACACCAAAAACGATCTTTTCAATAGTTTGTTTCTAAGCTTGGTGTACCGAAATTAAACACAGGGTCTTACATTATACATTTCATAGATATACTTATTCGTCGTTTGCCTCTATATCTCCATATAACTACAATCATGGTATAGCAGCCGATTACTAATTTTGACACAAACTATCGTTCTTGTAGCGTTTGTAGCGATAACATATACACCCGACAAACTGATGTGCAGTTTGTCGGTTGTGATGGGACTACTATAACTATATTAATTTGTATTCTTTGAATATTAAACAAATTAAAAAAGAAACATGTATATATCAGGTTTTTTTTATTGAGAATAAGATGTAACAGTGGTACGAATTCTGTTAAAAACACTCATAAACACACGTGTAAAAGTGCTTAACGTCGAAATTTGATGTTTGAACCGGAGCCGCCCGTCGGCCAGAAGTGCTTAAGCGCCGTCCGGTATTTAGTAGCGTGCATGTCATACATTTGACATTGACAGGCTGCAACTGACTTGCGGCATCGACGACCCCTATTCTGTTAACTCCATATTTTTATTCACATCTCATACTTGTACTTATTTTAAATTTATTTACCATCGAGATCTGTCCTGTGATATGTGTGACTTTTTTAGAATTATTTTTAATTGCTTCTCCGATCCTTTTTTAATAAGCCTTATTGCTTGGCTATTTTATTACTCAATGCATCTTAAAATTAACTATTAAATCAATTTAATCCAGGAAATTCAATTGTGAATACTATTATTCATTTTGTACATTAATGTGTGATCAAAATCTAGAGTAACTGGGATTAAATACACGTAAACAGACTGTTTACTGTGCAAGTAGATTGTAGTTTGATTTTTTATTGCTGAAGAACAGTAGACTTAACAGTAAGCAGTTACCGCCGCCTGATGCTGGAACACAACACAAGGTAACATTAAGTAAGCTTGAGGCATATTATATATAGGCATATGAAATCGTGGCTTTTAACCCTAAATTATGAAGAAACTGAGGAATTGCTGAGTATAATGAATTAGTTGAATTATAGATTTGGCTCTCATATGCTTAAAACCCACACACACACACACACACGCGCGCGCGCGCACGCACGCACACACACACACACACACATACACACACACACACACACACACACACACACACACACACACACACACACACACACACACACAAACCTTATATATAAGATTTTGTATCCTTTTGTTTCTTGGTGTTTTTTTTTCTTTTCTTTTTTGTTTGTATGATTTGAGAGGGCACTAGTTTCCAAGACACAGACTAATGTCTAGTTTGGAGACTAGGGTTCATTGACTTAATATAATAAGGTGTTACAATAAAGATTTATTATTATTATTATTATTATATTTGCAGACCTGGGATGATCGCTATCCAGACGAGCTTGGAGCCCTACCACATACCTAGGCTGGTTTTGTGACTATGTATGACAGATCGATCCCAGCCGCAGAGTTCATAATTTTTACCCCGCCTCTACGCGGGACGAAATTTCCACACCCACGATTGTTTTAAATGTATTGCATAGTAAAAAAAACTTATTAATTGACATAGTTTATTCTTCTCGTCATATTTATTTCGAAATGATAAAAATTTAATGACGCAAAAAAAATTCCTGGTCGCCTTCTCTCAGAATAGGCTACATTGGAATCGGCTTAGTCATCGCCGGGTCTACAATCAAGTCCTCGAAATAATTTCATTCGCTCATATAATTTGTGTGGAATAAAAAATCCAAACTCGAGTGTAACGTAATTATGTGTTTCGGAGTCCCACCAATGACTAGTTCAATAAGACCGTACAATTTTTAAAACTACGTTTTTCTCTTAATTTCGCCACATCATTTTTTGTTTTTTATTAAGTAGTAAACGACGCTTCCATACCCTAACGGGCATAGTTTTGGTGCAGGCTCTTATGTTTAAAACCTAGGCTTTGATGAAATGAAAACTCTTTATTGTGCACCAGCAAAATCTATGTACAACAAATGCTAGAATACGTTGCAGTGATATAATAGGCGGCCTTATTGCTAAAAGCGGTCTTTTGCAGGTAATGCTATAATTGAGAGGAATACACTGTGTAGGACTTTGATCATCAATCTTTATTGAAAAATTTAAAATAAACTAATTAATAACTTTGGTGCTTCAAAGCACAGACTAAGTACGCAACTTAGATTTACGAGTATCACTGCATGAATTCAATTCAGTCGAATAAATTTAATTCTAAAACGATACATCTTGGATTTGTCCTTTTTTAAATACAGTTCCTAGTACTAAATGAAAATCTGTAGTGACGAACATCTAGAGGTCTCGGATTTGAACCCGGAATTAAAGATTTTTTTAATTTAATTAAAATTTAAGTCACGCAAACACATTTATTGAATTAATAGAAATGATTTTAAAAGTGAATTTTCATTGAAAGACAGGTAGCAGCATAATTTGAATGATTTGAACTGTAACCAGTAATACAATTAGATCCGCATATCGAGGGACGTCAATGACCTTAAATGAAGGGTGCTTACACACGGCTAATCACTTAAATCTGTTCCTATTCAACAGAAGGGCCGCCCCTCTTTGTACTGAATAACAATAGTAAAACATTTTGCACCTGTTACACTGCATCAGTTTGCGAGGGAAAAGGAAATTAACACACCTATTTGTTTCATATACATAATATGTAGATAATACTGAAAATGCGAAGATTATATAAGACATCTTCTCGCTCTACGAAGTCGTGAAAGGCGATAAATGTATTAACAAAGTAAAGCTATCATTTGGCTTGGTTTCAGTATTTGGCAGGTCATTCAGAAGTTGACTCTATGAAAAAACAGTATTAATATTTTTATTTATGAAACCTTGAGAATAGAAAAAAAATATTTTGATAGTGAGAGCTACCATCTTGGGTTTATAATTTAAGTTTTAGTTTTTAATAAATAAACAATAACGTAATAATTATTATAAGCATTTTTTATTATTAAATTAATTTGTTCGATATACTTTAGTCAATTTATAGGTTATCCGTTTAGTCATTTACCACTCCACGCAACGTTATATGATCGTGGAAGGTAGATTAATCTATCTCGTGTTATACTAGTACCCGTACCATAACTCGTAAAGAACTTATCGTCTAAAATTAACTATATGTCTAAGGTAAAATACCAGATAACGTTTAATAAAAAATGGAGATATACAGAAAAATTATAAAATCTTATTAAGGGATTAAAAAAAGGATAAAATTATTTACGAACTTACTGAATGTACTCGTACATAAAATTAAAAAACGTTAACACGAAGTCCTAAAAATTGAGGACCCAAACTCAGAAATATTGCAGGCCAGTGAGACTAGCGCTATTCGTCTGCCTAGATGGTATTGTCATCAAAGGCTGTACGTAGACATTAGCAAAAGAAGAAATAAATTACGACATGTTTCTAATACATCCTGAGTTTTACTATTGGACAGCCTTTGTCAATGACATATGTACATGTTATCACATTCACAACCTATACAAACTTCGGGAATCACAATTACTTTATTTGAACAAACGCTACTATTGTTATTAAAAAAAACAAACATAAATTATTTTGGTGGTAAAGGTCATCGTCGAATGACGTTAACAATTTGTCGAGGGGCTTATACACATATTCACCCTTATTTGCTTTAAGGGCACCATGTATTTGTTTTTTAACAATGTACGATAATTTGAATTAATTGGTGTTTTTTATTTGCTACGATTGAGCCATTGGTAATATTAAAAAAAACATGTTTTATTCTGATATTATGGCTGACAGGCGTTTAAAAAGAATTAATATACCCGGGACATCAATAGGCATCGGAAAGGAAATCACTTAAGGTTCAGGTATATGTTGAAAAAAAAAAACAATCTGATAAGGAAAAAACAGTAAAAAGAAAGAAGATCATAGAAACTTTTTGAATTTAAACGTGATTAAAAGATATTGAATTCTTCGTATGAGATTATCTTCTTTCACTTTTCTATTTCTTTCTTCTTTACTTGGTGATCCTCTATAGTACTTTTATACGTGTCTACGTTATTACGTAACTTCTACGCCAATTTCTTTATTCTTAGTTGTACAACATACTAACACTCTTTCATATTGTTACAATATTTAATTTTAAAAAAAATACGAAGCTGGTGTTACATTGCATGTATCATATTTTTGATCTATTATTTTCCGTATGATTTGAGATAATGAAGTGCAAATACGTGCCACCCTCAAAAGCACGACCCTCGCCCACTGTTAGGTCCCGAAGGGCAGATAATTAGCTTTAATGAACCGATTTGCCTGTACAATGACGGGTGGGGCTTGCAACACATAAATGTCCACAGCTTAATCATCAGATGAACATTTTTAAGCTTTTTCATGAGCTTTTGTAATAATTTCGGGATGTCTAGGATTGAATATAGAAAATTAAGACACGATATAAAAGATAATTACCTATATTAGGAAGTAATTTTATATTGAATACAGAGAACATTGCTTGGACCTGGTCAAGTTATCTAAAACCACTTAGATTTTTAGGAAATTATTTTTGTATTAACGTTTCTTTGAAGCATTCGATATCGTAAATAGAACACGAAAATGAACAAGTCTATAAAGTATTTATTATACCTTATCCGTTTTACCAAAACAAAAAATCCGTTTTGCCGTGTGGCCCCGGCCAGTGAAAAGAATAGGGTCACCCCAGGTCATTCCAAGGGAGCCGTAAAAGGCGACTAATGGACTACTCCTCTGCCAGCTTGCATGCGGCAAAGGAAGTGCACCTCTTGGTTTTCCTCTAGGGGTTGGGAGGTCGGACGGAAGTCACTCCCGTAAAAACCAAAACCAGCCAAGAATCAAAATGGTAAGTACAAGAAAAGGTGACTGGAAGTCACGGATAGGGCGTCGCTGCAAAACGACGTGCAGAAGCTTCGCCCGACTTCTGTGACAATTGGACATGGGCTGCCGTGCCGTGGGCGAGCACGGCTAAAGACGTTAGCCCAATACAAACTCCGTTTAGCAACATGGAACATTGGTACGCTAACCGCACGTGCGAGGGAGTTGGCTGATATACTCTCCAGGCGGAGGGTGGCCGTGGCGTTCCTGCAGGAGACTCGGTGGAAGGCCAGCAGATCCCGGTTTATTGGGAATGGCTACAAGCTGATCTACACATGTGCACCTGGTGGGGAGAATGGGGTAGCCATTGTGCTCTCGGAGGAGCTCCAGGACGACATCTTGGAAGTGAAACGCTGAAGCGATCGGCTTATGGTTGTGAGGGTACTTATCGGTAGAGTAATTACCCACTTGATAAGTGCCTACGCGCCACAGGTCGGTTGTAGCGACGCCGATAAGATAGCGTTTTGGAATCTACTCGGAGAAGTGCTTCGTGGGATTCCATTGTCACATGGGGTCGTTTTGGGTGGTGATCTGAACGGTCATGTGGGTGAAGAATGTGGGGAATTTGAGCATGTTCACGGTGGATTTGGGTATGGTAGCCGCAACGCGGAAGGAGAGGATATCCTCAATACGTGTGCGGCTGCCGACCTTGACATCGTGAACACGTATTTCAAAAAGAGACCCAAGCATCTCATCACCTACAAGAGCGGGAGGAATGCTACCCAAATCGATTTCCTACTCACTAGGAGACACCACATCAGCAAAGTAGCCAATTGCAAGATCATACCCGGTGAGAGTCTCACTGCACAACACCGTCTTCTTGTCATGGACCTACGTGTGAAGCCCAAACACAAACGTGTCGAGCGCCTTCAGTACCGAATCAAGTGGTGGCTGCTTGATGAAATCAAGTCCCAGGAGTTTGCCTCTGCCATCGGCGACAAGTGCACCGGTTGTCGAGGGCGAACCAGTTCAAGCTTACTGGGACAGGATTCAGGCGGCTATTCTTGGGTCGGCGAGAAGGGTTTTTGGTGTGTCAAAGGGCGGTCGCAAATATGACAAGGAGATATGGTGGTGGAACGACACAGTCCAGAGGGAGACCAGAGCGAAGAAAGCCCTCTTTAAGAAGTGGCAAGCGTCCAGATCTCCTGAAGACCGCAACGCATATAGGTCTGCCAAGCGCGCCACTAAGAGAGCTGTAGCCAGAGCTAGACGAGACCACTTACTACCACTATACGACAAGTTGGAATTGTCTGAGGGGTAGAAGCTAATTTATAAGTTGGCGCGCTCCAGGGTCAAAGCGGCACAGGATATTTTCAAGTGCCGCAGTGTAAAAGACACTGTGGGCAACCTGCTACGAGGACCTCGCGTTGAAGGAGAGATGGTGCTTATATTTCCACGAGCTACTGAACACGCAGCACAAAGAGGTGCAACCGCCAGATCTTCCTCCGAATCAAGGACTAGTGCCACTGGTAACGCCTGCAGAGGTCCAGAATTGTCTTCGCCGCATGAAGAATCGGAAAGCTGTTGGATCCGATGGAGTCCCCATCGAAGCCTGGAAGGCGATGGGCTCTGGTGGTGTGGGCATCTTAACCGACCTCTTTAACAGGACGCTCCTCACCGGTACGATCCCAAGCCAATGGAGACTGAGTATCATTACTCCAGTCTTCAAAGGCAAGGGGTCGGTGCAGTAATTGTCGAGTGCGGTAATTATCGAGGCATTAAGGTCATGTCCCACACCACGAAACTCCTCGAGAGGGTTATCGACTCTCGGATATGGCAGGACTGCACTGTCTTGGGATGGCAGTATCGGTTTCGCCCTGGTCATGGGACCATGGTTCCTGTTTTTGCCTTAAGGACTGTCGCGGAGAAATACAGGGCGAAGAATACGCCTCTGCATTGTTTCTCGACTTGCAGAAGGCCTTCGACTGTATTACTCGCGCGATAATCGGGTGGGCATTGTGGTCCAAAGGGATTCCAGAGGCCTATATGGACATCATCCGAGCCATGTGCCATGACTCCGATTCCGTAGTTCGGACCGCTGTTGGCGACACAAAACCTTTCCCCATCACCGTCGGGGTGTACCAAGGATCCGTCCTTAGTCCGTTTCTGCTTAGCGTGGTATTAGATGTATTGTCAGACAGCATCAGAAACTCACATGAGCAGCCCCCGTGGCTGCTCATGTATGCTGATGATATCGCGCTGGCAGACTCGGACAGGGGTAGGCTGGTGCGACGTGTGAAGGCGTGGAAGGAGTCGCTTGAGAACGGTGGTCTGAAGCTCAATGTGGCGAAGACTGAGTACTTGGCCTGTAACTCCACAGATCCCACACCCGTACGCATAGGCAGTGACACGGTCTAGCGCACGGACCAAGTAAAATACTTGGGATCTATATTTCACACGTCTGGTGACATCGATTGCGACGTCAAGGCACGCATTGCTGTCGCGTGGGCCAAATGGCGTGAGGTAACTGGTGTCATTTGTAACCCCAAGATGCCGGTAAAGTTGAAGGGTCAGGTCTATAAGACCATCATTAGGCCTGTCCTTTTATACGGCTGTGAAGCGTGGCCGGTGTTAGAGCGACACAAGCAAGAACTGCGTGTCACGGAGATGAATATGCTGCGGTGGATGCGTAGAGTGACGCGGAAGGACCGCGTTAGGAACTCCCGCATTCGCGGCAGTCTTCATGTTCGTGACATTGGGGATAAATTGCAGGAGTGTCGGCTCCGTTAGTACGGCCACGTTTTACGGCAACCCGATGATTACGTGGGAAAGAAATGCCTGGCCATGCCACCTCTGCCGAGCCCCGGCAGGAGGGGTAGACCCAAAAAGTGCTGGCTTGACGTCGTAAAGAGTGATGTGCGTGTCAATGGGCTCACTACCAGGGATGCTGTAGATCGTGCGAAGTAGAGTAGAAAGAGTCGGAAAGCGGACCCCGGGCACCGAAACGGAAGTTCGGGTTGCAACCGGGATGCTACGCTTAGATGATGATGATCCGTTTTACCAAAAAATAAAATGTAAACAAATCATAAAAAGGGTTTTTTGGATGTCGATTTTTCAATAATCAACAGGATTATATCATCATAGCAACTTTTAATTATTTATTAAAAATATCTCCTATATTCTTATTTTTTATATTATTATTCCTTACTTTTGGAAAAAAATACATAAAATAATTTTATTTTTACAATTATGAATGATAAATGTAATGCGTATAAAAATTACAACATTAATTGTAATAACTAATTTACATTATAAATAATCTAAAAAGACAATGTTTCCAAATCTCTTACTGGTTTTATATGCTGGTAATTATAAGTGTACTGTTCAAAGTACCTACTATTGTCGATTGGAAGTAGTGTTTTATTATTACGGTCGGATTATACCCGCCATGTTGTTATTAACTAATATTTTCAAGTAATCACCTCATAAAAAAACATCTTTGAATGTGCAGTCGGTTGACAAAAAAGTTTGAGAAACATTAGTTTGTTTGTTTTATTTTATTTTTTGGTAAAGTGGATAGAGTGTAGGTAGTAGCTGAAAATATTTTCATCAAATCTATTTGTTGTTCATTCTGAAAACAAACGAAGGTATAAAAAAATGGGAAACCTCTCCTACTCAAAGTATCAGCCAAACAAAACCGTAGAAGGTGTAATATATATATATATATATATATATATATATATATATATATATATATATATATATATATATATATATATATATATATATATATATATATATATATATACCGTCGCCTATGGGTGTTTGCAATGCCAGTGGCATCACGAACACGCTGCTACCCCATAACGGTTATTATGGCGGTATACTTAACACCAAAGGTGGTCGCCTTCCAGACGGGCTTGAGGCCGTGGGTTGTTTTGTCGCCTTTTACAAAAGGCCGACCCCAGCCCTAGAGATCAGTATTCTTTCTCCGCCCCGGCATGGGTAATATATTTAAATCAATAAGCTATAATTGAAGCGATCACCATTTGAAGGGAAAACTTAACTGAAAATCTATAGAGAGCTTCCACTGACCCAACGGTCATGAATATCCACAGGTGGTTATCGTAAAGCCTATATTTTATAATCTGGAACAGCCTTATATTAAAGACAGTAAATGTATAAAGTGATTATTTAGTGTTGAAGAATAAAATAACGAACTTCATTGCATACATTTTAATATCGACCTTAATAGTACAACCTACGGTTGAACTTGCATAGAAATTGAAGGAGTAACTTTAATACTGCAGTACTCTAATGAGGTTTGCAATATTTTATATATTGTTTCTTGTGAATGAATACTGGTTTACAGGTGTTGAGCCACTGTTTTGATGTAGGTAAGAATTTGGTATTCCTTTACATCTTATGTATTTAAAATTAAATTATATTGTATTTGCCAGAATGAGTATTGAGCTTACATGGTTTTATTGAATGTTTCTCGAATTTCGCTTTTTCGTCTGAAATTATAAATATAAAGCCTTGTGATTGTTATACTCGCAGAATAAAAAATTGTTTATATTTGACACTATGAAAACAATTGATTTAATGACTGACTAATCAATGATAAATAAACATTCTAATATTTCTTAATTTCGATTATTTTAATATCACAAGGCTTAAGAAACGATCGAAAATAATGGCATTTTTATATATTATTCTGATACTGGTAAATATCAATAAGCATATTGAATAGATAAATAATAAATATAAATGTATATCATTTTTATTATTATAGTTACAATTTGAACGTTGAACGGTTTGAGATTAGTATTTATCAACTTTGTGGTTGAATTTGATGTGTTACCGGACTATCTGTGGTCTTAAAATACGAAACCCTTATCAGCGTCACGGATCCGATTACATCCAAAATTTAAAGCAATACGTGTTTTACTGAACGTACGAAGACAAATATCAATTGAACGCAATAGGACTGAAGTACTAGGTCAAGCAATTTAAAGACTTCGAGCGAGCAAAGCCAGATTATACTCGTATAGGTACGTCAAAACTGTAATTGGTATCTATTAGGTAGTGTATCACATACATACATAAATATATACATACACACATATACATATATAATACAATAATAAAAACAGCATATATTATACATAGTCAGGTCATAAGTATTGTCACACAGTAAAAACTTTTCTTTTAGAATGCTGGCCACAAAAAAGTTTATTGAATTCGAATTTCGAATTGTTCATGAAAATAAAAAAGGTATACTTTTAGAATTTTACTCATTTTTAAATATGGAGTGGACGCTTAAAGAAGACCGTGTTGCAGTTATTGCGTTGCATCGTTGCAGTTACGCGCCAATTCAAATTTTTAACATACTGAAAAATTTGAATATAACCAAAAGATTCGTTTATCGTACCATCAAACGATACAATGAAGACTCTAGTGTAGATGACAGGTCAAGAAGTGGTCGCCCTCGGTCTGTTAGGACTCCAGCAGTGATAAAAGCTGTGAAGGCACGAATTCAAAGAAATCCCAAACGTAAGCAGAAACTGTTGGCCCTTCAGATGGGGTTAAGCAGAACCACGGTGAAAAGGGTGTTAAATGAAGACTTAGGGCTTCGGGCATATCGAAGAAAAACAGGACATCGTTTGAATGCTCGTCTAATGGACCTGAGACTGAAGAGATGCCGCGCTTTGTTGAAGCGGTACGCGAGAAAAAAATATCGGGAAATTCTTTTTTCGGATGAAAAAATGTTTACCGTAGAAGAGAGCTACAACAAACAAAATGATAAGGTGTACGCACACAGTAGTGAAGAAGCGAGCAACCGTATTCCGCGTGTCCAACGAGGTCATTTTCCATCCTCGCTCATGGTATGGTTGGGAGTTTCTTATTGGGGCTTAACAGAGGTACATTTTTGTGAGAAAGGTGTAAAAACGAATGCTGTTGTGTATCAAAATACAGTCCTGACGAACCTTGTGGAACCTGTTTCTCATACCATGTTCAATAACAGGCACTGGGTATTCCAACAAGATTCGGCGCCAGCTCATAGAGCGAAGAGCACACAAGACTGGCTGGCGGCGCGTGAAATCGACTTCATCCGGCACGAAGACTGGCCCTCCTCCAGTCCAGATTTGAATCCGTTAGATTACAAGATATGGCAACATTTGGAGGAAAAGGCGTGCTCAAAGCCTCATCCCAATTTGGAGTCACTCAAGACATCCTTGATTAAGGCAGCCGCTGATATTGACATGGACCTCGTTCGTGCTGCGATAGACGACTGGCCGCGCAGATTGAAGGCCTGTATTCAAAATCACGGAGGTCATTTTGAATAAACTTTAATGTCATAAGAATCTATGTTTTGTTAAGTTCATTTTGGTATATGAACGGTTACATAATGAATAAACTTGTTACAATTATTTTACATTAAACATGTGACAGAATTTATGACCTGACTAGGTACTTTGAGGTAGTAATCCTTAACGAGTATGTTAAAGGTGGATACTGACTGGGCTCACTTCTAGTGGAAGCATGTTCCATAATTGGACAGCTTGAACACTGAATGACTGATTATAAAACTTGGTTATATTAAGCGGTGTTTCTAGTCACATGTTCACCGATGACCTAAGGAATTTCCCCTGATTCACATTGGAAAATTGGAAACGTTCCTTAAGGTAAGGAGGAGACTTGGGACTAAACAATACATTACACAGAAGAGAAGATTTAGTGCTGATGTATGATAAAATTTAGTCGGAAACAGCATATATCGTGAGAGAATACGAAATTGGCTTAAATATTTCCCCATAACAAAATTGGCCTAGCCAGCACAATAAATAAATAAACTAGAATATTTCGTGAATTGTCCTATATTCGGATGTGTGTAGCCTCATTTAATCCCAATGTAAGTAGCATAGCACTTACATTATGGGTACTAGATAACTGATATACTACATATATATACTTTTGCTTCGTAAATAAATACTTACATATTATACATAAACGTAGAGACACGGGGCGAAGAACAATCTCGTGACTTACGCAGTGCATTAGCCATTACTAACCCACAGAAATCTGATAAAGTTAATCTGGGAAATCGTTAGACGAGAGGTTGGCAAAGAAATCCAGCACCCATTTAAATCACCTTTGTGAACTAGTTTATCAAGAAATAATAAAAAAAGTTGAAGGAATATATGGGAAGACATATCCAGATCTGATATAATAAATATATGTAATTTTCAGAATATGATGCAAGTGCAATGACCTATGCATTTTTATCATAATGAAAAACAAGCTTATCGAGTTGAAATATTTAAATTCTTTTCATTAAAACTTAAACGATAAAAATTAAAATGTCGAACACAAACGGAAACGCGTTATCAGGCTATAGAAGTCGATTACGGCTTACAGTGCTGCTATCACTCTTAATTCTACTAAGAATTTTTTAGTTTTGTATTATTTATGGAGCATTTGTTTCCGCCGCTAGCATTTATTATGATTTATACGTTGTCCTGTTCACAAATAAAAAAATTAAAGCGATTTTTTGTAGTTAACCATATTGTGAATCCGAACCCACTTGAACATGGCCTTCATCAAAATCGACCCAGTCCTTTTATCGTCAGGAATTTAATGACATACACACGCAAAGAAGAGTAAGATATTTAGCTTGACCACCATCACTACGCTATTGATAGTCACTTGTCGTTAAAGATCTCTTATTAAATTATAGCCATTATCCCTGGCTTATAAATAACCGACAGAACAGACAGTAGAATTTATTCGCCTCTAGTGTTCAGCCAGCATTTCTCCGGTCCTAGACATCTAACTTAGACTTAGATATACTTTTTAGTAGTTGAAAAAAATCATATAAAAATAGATAACAAACAAGATTTGATCAATAGACATAGACAATGTACAGGCAACTAAAACCAGAAGTTCGTTAAAGAGAAGAAAAAGCCACAGGAAAGGAGAAGTTACTAAGAATTGATCTAAGTTATAATATTTTATAAGCTATTGAATGATGTGGTAATGATTTCTTTGGGGCACTTTGAAAGCTTTTTATATTGATCTGGATGTATTGAATATTTGTTAATGTTTTTTTGGTTGAAATGATTAATTAGGTGGGGTTTTTAGAAGGATCATCTCTGGAAAATTTACATCAGTTAAGTGAAAACATGACAAATGCAAAAGTATACAAGGTCATGGAATCACAATGGATAAATGTACCTTATAAAACGAAAAATCATATAAGAGAATTGATTTTCGATTGCCTTTTCATTAGTTTGTACAAACAGTAAAGTTTAGGATTCAACCAAAACGATCTGATTTTAAAAGTGAGTTTTGATTAAGCCGAGACTGTTAATTTTAATTTGAAATCTTATTCATAAAACAGATTATTATTATTACGAAAGATCTGGTTCTAGCATATGTTTCCCTAGAATGAAATTACGTTTATGCACAAAATCTGTAAGCTTTGCTATCCCTGATCCTTGTGATACTGAGGTGCTTGTTTAGGCAGCAATGTCTGGTTAGCAATTTCTATAAATATATAATAAAAACAGATAATGTATTTATACAAATTTGTATCATTTTTATTAAAATGTGGTAACACTGAGCCATTGCATTTATCGGGTTACGTGTGAATGAATATTGGAGTCTTGTCCCCAAAGTTACCCCTTTTAAGATTGCTCCGACTCGATAAAACTGAGCGCTCACTAACAAAATGAACGTTTGTATCTAACTCAAAAAAGAAATCAAAATATATGTGACATTGTATTTTTGGGGCCACAATATCAGAAATGTGTCCGCTTCACTCAAGCTGTTATTATTTAAAATTGAAATCCCGCTTCAAACTTTTTATAAAAGGTAAAGGTACGGGGTAGGCTTTGATATTGATACTATTTTTACAAGCTTTTAAACATTGGCGTGAACTAAATCACAATACACTTGATACGCGTATACTGTACAATAGATTTATTTACAATTGGATTTATTGAATCACACTAACCGTTCTAAGGATTGATTTGCTTTGATATAATTTGGCTTCTCTGTCACAGAAAATTACTTATCCAATTACGCAATTTCAATATAATTCCACACACGCACTTTTAGAATATGGTCCCAGGTTGACTTTTAGGGTTTAATTTAAAAATAACTCAGTGACATATAAAGACTCACTTTTGTAAAAGTTTCATGGAACTAAATCGATGACACCTGATCCATTTTTTTTTTTTGGTGTCGGGGAAAAACCTCTCTTGACGGGTTCCCCCGGCCCGGGGGGACCGAGGGATATGTGGGACTCCGGGAAAGATGTTTGGCCATCCGACTACCCACTAAAAAACCCCGCTGTTCTCCTATCGCCTACGCCCGGGCCCACGGATATATGGCCAGCCGATCTCGTGGCCCGGGCTGGCGCCGGCCCGCCCTTTGTCTTGAGGCGGGCCCCTTCTAAAGTGTTGGCGCCAGGGGGTCAGGATTTCGTCCCCCCGGCGCTCTCCTAACAACTCTAGGAGTTGAGGGTGGTCGCGGAACAGCACGCAGCCCTCACCCTCGCGGCAATGGTGCGGGCGGTGGATCCTCCCCCGAGGGGCCGCCCGCGGCCGCTTTTTACGGCGGCCGGAGGTCGTTATTTGACCTCCGGCGCCGCCGACGTGGCCTGCGTTGGCGGGAGGGGAGTGTGGTGGTCGACTCCCGCTCCCGCTCCGCCGCCTCCTTTGCGGACATGACTGCCTCGCAGAAGGAGGCGACGGCCGTCCATCCAGGATCGCTCCCCACCATGGACAGAACCAGGGCCGGGAGCGACAGGTCCACGCCGATTTGGGCGACGAGGGCGCGGCGCTCCTCGCGCCACGCAGGGCACACGGCGACAGTGTGGTTCACCGTGTCCTCCTCGTCGCCCGCGCGACAGTGGTGGCACCCCGACGTCATCTCCCGCCCTATGCGACACAGGTACCTCCCAAAGCAACCGTGCCCCGAGAGGACCTGCGTCAGGCGGAAGGTCAGGGCGCCGTGGCGCCTTTCCAGCCAATGACACCTGATCCAAGGTCAACCCCGATTATTGATATTCAACACACCAATACAGTTAGTTTTGTTGACACTCTTTGATGAAAATAATCTAAAACATGTACTTTATTATTATATATCTAATTAATATAAGTAATTACTATTAATAGATTACATATTTTTACAGTAATTTTAGATTTGAATAGTGTATACAAAATATATTACTTTTACTAAGTGATCCGCTGTTCTACTGGCTCCATTGCATAACCTGGTCTATGCATCCGTGTTGCCGATCCATCATCGGCGCGGGCGCAAGCGCTCGACGCGGTGACGTCACAACACCGTGCCCACGACAGGTGACAATGGATTTGATTAATTCATATGACAAAACATGTTTTACTTAAAAATGGAATTAGGAATCACGGGAATGTTGATCTTTAATTTCTATTAAGGCCGACCAAGATTTATAGGATAGACGTGTGAGGTATGGATTCTTATACGGATACAGAGTAGTGTAGAGTATAAAGCACTCCTGACATAAGATATTTCATATATGTTAAAGGAATTTTAGAAAAAGTATTTATTAATAATGATTTGTGTCTCAAAAAGCCCCGGAGATTTTTAAGCTAATAAAAACAAAAAAAAACTACTGACTAGTAACACAAACGTATTTTTTTATTACAATATAAGATTAAGTACCAAATCCGAAAAAAATATCTGAAATATTTTTTAAATCTGTTTCGGGTTTAATACTCCATTTTCTATGCCTTGTACTTTGAAAATCATATAAATATTGTTTTACAAGACCATGCAATATGCGGTTTTTATGAAGACATGCAAATTATTATAATTTAAAGATAAATTACCTATAATAGTTAACGATAATAACAGAAAAAATATACTGCATATTTGTTACCTCAATTTGTAAACGTTATTTTAAACTTAGTACGTATGACAAAAACTAACAAATATTAAATGAAGTTAATACAGAGCGTGTAAAATCCTCAAATTCAAGAGCATTTCCACGCAGTAGGGAGTCCTATCATCGTTCCCTCATTAACCTCCCTCATAGGGATTTAATATTTCGACCAACCTTATTGCAAAAGCTATAAGGAGGAAAATAAAGTCGATACAGTTAGAAATTCGACTCGGATAGAAAGAACGCGTGCTGGTCGTGTGTTAGTACACACTATAATGCCAGATTATTTGCTTTTACATGATTTAACAAGCTTTTATTTGCTTTTTATATATATGTATGTTTACCTCTTATCACTGCCCTTGTTAGTTGTAAATATTGGAAATAGTATTTTTCTATATAACAGATATTTATTATTTGAACTACATCATATATAGTTTTATTGGACGTGTAGCCATGGCCAGAAAGAAGAACAGAACCCCAACAATTTGCAAGAGAATTGTAAACAGTAAATATTTGACGATTAGGTACTCTTTTTGCAGGTTAAATTGCTACTGCTTCAAGATGAAAGTATTTAATCTATGGAGTCATATGGGATTAGTAAGCTTTGCAAGAGAGAACTATGTTGGTTGTCTATCTTATGGACAAAATTCGAAATGAGGACATCCGTCAGAGAATCAAAGTGACCGATATATCTCGTAAAACATGCAAGCAGAAGTGGCAGTGGGCCAGTCACGTCTGGCACAGGACCGATGGCTGATGGAGCAAATAAGTTTTGGAGACGAGACCGCGTTTTTGCAATCTTAGCGCAGGTCCGCAGGGCTAACGACATGTGCAAGGTTGTCTGTCAAAACTGAATGGGAAAGACTCGATAGTGTGGCGCAAAATTTGGAGAATATGCAAAATTGGAGAATATACTTAATATCAATTTTTCATCATACATGGTATTTAAACCATTCATTATTATAGACCAATATGTATTAAATACCAAATAAATAAATAATAAAGCGCACTAAACATTTATTGAAAGAGTTTTCTAAGCGAGCCATCATATTTTTTCAGCTGGTAAAAGCCTAATCACAATTTTTTTCCAAAATATGTATATATTGTAATTTAAATTTAAAATGATTAATAGAATCAAGATGTTATTATATTCGCAAATAAAATTAAAATTACTTGTTTCCTCGCATACTGTCCGTTACAAAAATTATTCATATACATTTTTATTGTAAAACTGAAAACTACAAACAGTAACATAAGCTAATCTTCTTGTATAATATTTGTAGTTCTAGAGCTTCAAGAGCCTTCAAGAGCCTTCTACACCTTCCCTTACCTATTTCAATTTTAACTCAGACAATATAAATAATGTAGTTAAAGGTAAATAATAAATTATTTTATTATCTTGATAAGTTTGAGCAACAAGATATATTTAAAACTATTTTCTTTTCTTCTACATACTGTTTACTTCACTGTGTACTTCAGATCAGTTGCAGCACACAACAAACCAATACCTCTGAGATCAATCTTGCGGTCATATCAAACCATCCATTTACATAGCCTATTCATTAATTCTAAAAAATATCCCTAAAACCACTTCACAAATTAATAAAGCCCCCAACTATTTCGCGAGAGGTCGCGTGCGTGTGGTTTTGTCCCGCTCTCATTAGTGATCAGCACGCCCGCTTCGATGGCCCGGCACACTCCGCAAGCCTACGCTCAGTCGGCACACTTCTTTTCATAGCCGCCATTATTCGCCACGTGTGTATTATGCAGGTTATATTATTAAAGCGTATATTTTTTTTAGTAATCCGATACGTAGACAAACATGGTATTAGCCAATGAAGATATGTGATTCAATCAACATAAACAGGCCATTTGGATGTGTTCTAGAGGGTAATGGGAGTATTAACTGGTTTCATCCGGTGTTATTTCACTTGAATGCTTGGTTATACTTTTAATAGTCACTTATTAATCTGGGTCACATATTTTAAGCACCGTAGAGCAGCGAAATTTTAGATTAGTAATATATATATACCAATTATTGTTGGAAGAGATGAATAGTTAACTGATACCGCATTCAAGACTAATATCGTAAACAGTAAGGCTACCTATAACATAATACTCAATCCTTTAACACGTAGTCTGGACCCTTGATCCGTAGCTTCTTTTTCTTGATATAAATGAACGAGTTCTCAGTTTAAGGCTTATTATCATGTTTTCATGTCTATTAGCTGCAGCGTCAGCTACGTTTCATCAAACGACATATATGTCACATATTTCTCTAACATTTAGCCCAGAGAGTATGACCGTAATGGAAAAGACATGATAAACGTTTTTTTACACTATTAAGTACACACACCTGTTACGGGCGTGTTCTTGTAAATGATCAGATATGGCACTAAATGCAGACTTTCTCAGTCATAGTTATCATATATCACATCTGTTCTGTTGTCCAGGATGATGTTTACTCTACTAAATTAATTAAGATCAACGCTCTGTATGTATTTTAAGTTTTTGTGCATTAGTCTGCTAAAATGCGTGAAATAGAACTTTTTCTTTATCTAATCTTGTCAACCCTAAAGGTAACAACCGTCAAGGTTTCGAATGGAGGTGTACAGATAATAATAATAAATACACGCCTGAGCCAATTCTTGATACTGGCCATGTCACGCTCTTTACCTTTACCGTTACCATCGCCTATGGAGGTTTACAACACCAGTGGCATCACGAACACCCTGCTGTCCCATAAAAGTACAGGAACTTAGGTCACTAATGCCGAACACAACACAAGGTTATTATGGCGGCATACTTAAGACCAAAGGTGGTCGCCATCCAGACGGGCTTGAGGCCCTACCACGTAGCTAGGGTGGGTTGTTTAGTCGCCTTTTACGACAGGCCGACCCCGGCCGGAGAGGTTAGTATTCTTTCTCCGCCCCTTCACGGATAAAATGTGTTATTTATAATATAATGTATTTTTAATAGTAATATTATTTAAAAATTAATTATAATAACAAAATGAATAAAACTAGAAAATAGAATAAATAAAGAGATAATATTAAATTTTTTTCTAAATTGTAGATAACTAGAAAAAGAAAAACACATATAATTGATCCGTAGAAACAATAGAGACGTGCACTATCTCTCAAACTAGGCATAGCCTGTATCGTGAGAGAAAAAACATTTAGCCTTTTCAATTGTTTCCTTGTGTATTTTCGGTAAAGGAGATGGAAAATCAATGACAGGCATCGATGCAAACAGCAACGCTAAAGGCTTCCCCTATGGCTGTATAATCTATTTCAGGCTCTAAATTACTTATCTTTCAAATTTAAACCAGTTGTGTACCACGAATCGATTTAAATTTGGACCTCGTTCGCAATAATTGTTCAACTAGACCGTATAAATTTAAAATTATTTTTATCATAATCTTATATAGGTATGCAATCAAACAGATTATTTAGTCAAAATTTTATTTACAGTGAATTTGGCTCGATGGTCTGCGGCTAACTAATACGCATTCAAGTTTTTAGTAGGTAGGTATAGGTACTCGTATATTCAGAAGCTACATCTTATATAGGATGTCATCATCATCATCATTTCAGCCGGAAGACGCCCACTGCTGGACAAAGGCCTCCCCCAAAGATCTCCACGATGATCGGTCCTGCGCTGCCCTCATCCAACCTATTCCGGCGATCTTGACCAGATCAGGATGTACTACTCTGTAATAGTAATACTCTTTAGAACTCTTGCTGAGGTATGTGTATTATTTTTTATAAAATTAAGTAATTTTTTCAGCAGAAAGGCACACGCCCCACCTGATTCAAATATTCACCAAGGATATAGCCAATGTTAATCTTTGAATCGAACTAAAAGTGTCCGATCAAAATTCGTCTAGCCAAGCAAACCGAGACTCTTATTGATAAGAATCAATAATATCGAAAAAGGAATTCAAAAATAATGCATATTTATCACCAGTGGACTAAGTTAAATATTATGTAATAAAAGAACGCAGGTGCTCTGTCCGTCACCGAGTTGCTTGTACGGAAAATTGGATTAAACCAAATGAAGTAGAGGGGGTCACAATTTATAGCTATCATACAGGTGTGCACATTTGAAATAATTAACTCGAGCGTAATAATATCTTAAATTTAAACCAATAGTCGAGTTTTATTACTTTTACCAAAAATTGCATTCATTTCTCTTAAAATAATCTTGAAATCTGTTAAGAGTAGAGTCGCCGCAAATAATTCTCCATCTCGAAATACTACTACTCTTTCGTAATGCTTAATCAAAGAGTAAGTGCGGGATGTATTGAAAGATAAGGACGCATTTTGAAAGCCTCTTAAACTGCAAACGAATGAAAATATGAATATTTGTGCTATGAAATACTAAATTATATAATGCGTTCATGTAGAAAGCTACATTAAATCGTTGTTTTTAATATTATTATGTGAAATAATAACACTATTTTATGTCAAAGAAATATTTTTCCGTCAACCAAAAACTATCCAAAACATGTAGAAACGAAATAAATAATCATCTCTTCTGGACAGGTTTTTTTTTTAAATAAACTCTATATTGTTATTTAATCTCTATAAAGTAATAACAAATGTATCACGTATGTAATAAAAAAATTGAGAATGCTATTAGCAGAATAGTTCCTTTATAAGTATAATTATTCACAAATCCATTTAGGTTCTGTATTCTGAAATAAAATCAATCTATGAAATTATCTATTATCCATGTTCTTTATTTAGGTACCTTATTGTAGTTGCAAAGTTTGTGCAAAATTTCCATTTTTCGTAAATAAAACTACTTTTTAAATTGATTATAACTTTTACAAAGAAACTTGTAAATGTCAAGATATATAATTATGTAAATGATTTACTGTGGTCATAAAGTTGTGTTTAGTATTGATAAGACTTTACATTAAATTAAATTCATTTTTATCATAAGTATTTTAAACTTGTTTACTTTTTGTGCTAGTAATTTAAATGTGCACATAGTATTTTTATATATATATATTTTCCTTTTTAAATAAACGGAGTCTTTAAGTATGTGTCAAATGTAAATAAACAGTACGTATGCGTAGAAGTTAGTCAAATAACAGATATGTGTACCTATTGAATTTTAGTTTTGCTAATCACTTTCGCAAGTGATCTGGTCTTGTTTGCGGGTTCCATTACCATATAGAACGAAATACCTACCCATGTGATATGATGCAAATAGTTTGCCGAAAGTTTTGGACAACGTTGAAACTTCAATAAAGTCAATAGGAGCGTGGATAATAGTTTATTTATTCGAATGAGTTCATTTCAGCATACAGATCCTAATTAAATCTATGAATAATCGAAATAATGTTCTTTTTCTTTCTTTCTTTAATTTAACTAACATCAATAAAAGCCAACTTGGACGACATGAATGGCTCGGCTCATGAATGTTTCTGGGTTCGATTACCTTAGAGGACAAAACACCTAAGTATATGGATATAATGCAAATAGTTTATAATAGGTGTGTGTACGTAAATTATATATTGGTTACAAAAGCCTGTGATTCAGGTATTAACCTAGTGCAGGGAAATTATATAAAAAAACTATAATAGCATATTTGCAGGCAGAAGAAATCTTGATGAACAAGCAAACGAAATAAGAAAAAGCAAAACATTACATATTTTTTCATTTACCTTTTTTAACTTAATTTTTTGTATTTAATGCAAATGAAATTCACACGCTTAGGAAACCACCATAAAAGCTCAATAACAATCCTCCACGTTTTTTCCCAAGAATACGATCTTTTGTTGTTTGAAAAAGGTGTACGTGAGTTTCGGTTTGTTTTTTGACCCTAACAATGGGGCGGGCGAGGGCTTAGGGTGTGCCACGTGGCCTATTGTCAGGGAGGCCCCAAGGGAAAGTGAACCTTCACCGGGGGAAATGGGGTGAACATTAAATTGGCGTGATTTTACGCAAGTAAAATGCTGCCTGGCTACCATTCAAACATACGGTGCTAAATCTTATGACATTTTAATTTGTTATTATTTTGTCCAGTACCTTTATGGGACAGCAGCGTGTTCGCGATGCCACTGGTGTTGCAAACATCCATAGGCGATGGTAACTGCTAAATTCTAAGCGGGCCGTCAGCCTGTCTGCTGTCCTACAGCAATAAAAAAAAAAAATTTAAAGGTGTATCATATGATTTATTTTGTGATTTTTGAACATTTAGAATGAGTTTTCAACTGATCTTTGTGCCACCTGATACACGATAATCTTTTAAAAATGATGCTTATAACCCAAGTTCGCCGGATATCAATACCTCAAAGTATCCGATACTGTGCTCTGTTGCATAGTGGGTTAGCTTAAAATACTTATTTCATATCTGTGGGACATTATTTTAAACATGTTAGAAAAAAGTGTAAGACCGTTTTTTTTATGTTGGGTCAGAAAAAAATGTAATAGCGTGTGTTCTAATACATAACCTATATTAAAGATAAATAGACAACACAAATCATAGCAACACTGTTAAGCAACTGTTAGAATATTATTTTTAGTGTAGCAATTTAATAATCAACTGCAGTAATGAGAACTTTCGTTATATCATACAATATCAAAAAAAAAGAATAGGTCATTTTTTTTTTTCGAAATCTGCTAAACGGAAATGGTTTACTATCGTTGCTTTTGGTAATTTTAATATGAAAAGATGCAGTTGTCACTCAATTCCTGAAAAGTTTTACAAAATTATTAAATAATTCTACCAAGATAAATCCTGTCAGCAGTGTCGATATTGATATGGAGTTAAAAATCGACCACAAAACTAGTTTGAACCATTTCTTTTTATATACACCTAAGCTTTATTATCTTAAAATCAAAAGAAGCTTTTTGAATTGAATATAAAAGACACGATAGGTTGCTTCTGTGCTCTAAAATTGAATAAAATGTAATAAAATGTGAAACATTCAATAACAGCAGATGAAAAATAGATTATATATGATAATCAAAAGCTTAAAAGATCGCGGGTAAATTTAGGTAAAGGCGTTGCGGGCTCGTACGTTATTGTTACCCGTGTATTCTCAAAAACAGAGCGTCGCTTCTGTTACCACGCAGCGACGATGTCACGGGACACCCTTCCCTAATGGGGTGAGCACAATTACGTGCCTGACAGGATTAACGGGAATATCCCAATAATTGATACACATATTGATTTGATACCCCGCTAAATATCAATTTATGAATAATTCAAATCAAATTTCTGTTCTTTTTTTATGTGTCTACTTCATGGCGATCTGTTTTCCAACAATAAGCCACTTCTTTGTTTGATTTCTCAGTTTGTGTTTTCCTCAAGAGCCATACTTGTATGAAAGTTCTTTTCACACGACCCTCTTGATGTCAAGTAGTCATCTTTTATGTAGGCTCGGTATGTCACTTCTTTTTAGCCGGATATGTTGAAGAGTGCCTTCTCTACTCAGGGCGTGTGCCAGTTTGTCTACATGGACGGTCAGTTTCTCCTGGTATTTCAGGCTGTTTTGAGCTATTTCCTGCCGAACTGTTTTTAGTCCAAGGTCGAGGTATATGTACCTATTACTTATACAATTATGGATGCCAAACATTGTTCTCAGAGCTTTGGTCTGGAATCTATTCAGGATATCTATATTACTGTTGTTGGCCGTTCCCCACAGTTGTATTCCGTAAGTCCAGATTGGCTTTATGGTAGTTTTGTACATTAGCATCTTGCTGTTAGGATTCAGTTGTGATTGGCGTCCCAACAACCAGTTCAGTGACCGTAGTTTTCCATCTAGTTGTTTGCGCTTTATCCAAATATGTTTTTTCCATGTAAGTTTCCTGTCTAGGTGTATGCCCAAGTATTTTGCGTTATTATCTTATGAAATCTAGTGACAAAAATGTTTAAAATTTATGTATTGCTAAATTCGACGGTGACAGGTTGCTAGATTATCGCAAAAGAGGACATTAATAGAAACTTTATTTGTAATCAGTAACAATTTTAATAATGTAATAAATTATCTTTTCGATTACCTACGCAAAAATACGTGTGAGTTGAAATGTATCAGTAGACGAACAGTGGTCAGAGCTTTACTCTGTCTTCCTATCAAAAAAGATAACATCTTTACCACAATGTTTGAGGACAGCCAATGTCTGAAGTCAATGAATCAAATATAATTGATCGACGTACGACCCGACCTGATGACGTTCTCAACTTATACACGAGTTTTTGTCACTCATAAGTACCTTTTGTTTTTCATCAGATTTTTTTGCATTTTTTTTAACAAGATGACAGACGCAGTGAAGCTAGATGAATGGAGTGGGTTTTAGATTTTTTTTACGGTCGATAAATATTTTTGTAACTGTTTATTGAATTTAGCACAGTTTAGGTGTTTCCCCTTGATGTTTATTCTTAAATTATTTTATCTGAAAGAAGTAAAACCCTTCGTTTTCGAGGAAGTTCACAAGCATTTGCCCCATCTGATTTCATCATCCTATCCTTCGTGTGGCCCGACTTTGGTATCGGTAACTCCTTGTACTCCCACTTTAGCAGTAAAGTCTCCCGTGACAACATTGACGTAAGCCTAAGAGGTGTTGTGCAAGACTTTGGATATGTCCTTATATCATATATACATATCTTCGACTTCAGAATCTAAGTAGGGTATATGCTTGTTCAGCCTCAAAATTAGGTACGCAAATTAGGTAAAATTCTTGAATTTTCTTCAACATTGTTATAGGATGGCTGTTAATGGGACATCTTACGCCACCTTGGGAGGTTTATTCACCTATTCAGAATATAGCCTGGGGCATAGTTAGGTGACACCTAACTATGTCTTTGGATCTCGCTTAACCCCAATACGTGCCATGTCATATTCCACGGCTCGGCTACCAGCAGTGCCAGGAGCTCGTCCAGTCATAGACATAGCTCTATTATAGATACGTGGCCAAGGTAAATTGTTTATGGTAGACGGACAGGAACTTGGAGCTAATGCACGTTTGTATTATTCATATCGAGAGGTTTTACGCTGCCACGCTGGGCAGTTTTTTTTTTATTTTAGACCTGTTCTTTTTGTCTAGAGTGGTTAAAAATCTGTACATGCATTTTTTGTCTTTTTTTCCGCTGTCAGCTCTTATGCCCTGGCGGTTATTTATTGCTGCTAATAAATAAAATAAATGACATTTCATTCTTATCACTTAATGCAATTTCTTATTTACTACTTTAAATTGGCTAATTATTTATAAATGTGATGATTGCATTGTAATATTATTCGATAATTTTACTAGCTCACCCAGCTCAACGGTTTTTTGCCATATAATTTAAAAAAAATTCTATGTCCTCTATGGTTCCAATCTATCTCTATACCGCAATTCATCAAAATTGGTTCAGCGGTTTAGGCGTGAAAACGTAAGAAATAGACAGACACACAGAGTTACTTTCACATTTATAATATGAATTTCGTATTGCCTACATATATTTGTGTAAAATGTGGTCAAAACTTAAGCCGAACAAAATGAATTTGAACCACATAAAAATCAAGTGAAGAATAAATTAACATCAAAACGGTAATTTGTCACTTCATCAATCTCGGATGGAATAAGTTTTACCCACTTTTAGATTAGTAGAAGATATAGTTAGAAGAATTGTTACTACCAAATGTGCATTAGAAATAAATTATCAATTTTTATTGTATTTATGGTTCACTATTTTGGCTATTTTGGTTTACTATATGCTGTTCCGGGTTTTTTAACTATTTAAGATAAACATTTCCATAATATGTATATACGTGTGACTCTAACGGCTTTTGCAGCGCACGCCAGAATAGCTCGCAAATGGCAGAATTTTTTTCTACTTACTTGATACTTATTGTTGTATTTTGAACAATACACACAATATCTTTATAAATTATAGCTTATGTGTTATTCAGATGGACTAGCTATATTGTTGTAAAGTTTCACTAAAATCCATTCAGTAGTTTTTGCGTGAAAGAGTAAAAAACATCCATATAATTCGCGTTTATAATATTAGTCAGGATAGTAAGGATTATGTGATCAAACCACGCTTGCCTTATCAATGTAAATGTAAATATGGTAAGTGTGGTTTGAATGCAGTTGCAGTTGTCCTCGTGCTGACAATGATGCTGCCCACTGTCAGCTTGTGTATTTTTAGAGCTGTAATAACTTGGTTTGGATATACGACATAGGTTAGGGTTGCCAGAACATCGTGTGCTTCTCGCAGGGTTTACCGCGTGCAGGAGAGGTTGACAATGAAGCAATACTTGTTGCGTGCCCACTTACCCCCAATTGGTATGTGTAAGCTTCTGCGTTAGATAAAGCCTGGCGGGTTGGCGGGTATATTTTCCGTTACCTCTAAGAGGAGGCCCAACTGAGACTTTATAGGCTAAGTTATATTATTATTTATTTGCACCTTATTTAGCACACAAGTAGACCTTTTTAAAACTAATAAAATTACTCTGTTTTCTCTATAGTGAACTATTATGCACTGAAATTTAAGACTAGATACAGTGAAATTTTCAAAGTTCACCATTCTAAATTTCATGTACATAGATAGAACTACCTACTGCCATCTTTGAAGAAAAAGCGAGAACTTATTCAAGTTCCTTATATTTTTTCTAATGTCGGCATTCAAAAGCGTTACAAAGCTAGGGCGCCAGTCACAAAAACCATAGTAACCCAGAAATAGGTCGTGGCCCCTTAGCTTCCGGAGAGAAATGGACCGAGACGGGAGCAAAAACTAGTCCAACCGCCGCCTCTTGTTAGCTTTGTTTTTATGATTAAACATCCTAATAATATAAATGCAAAAGTGAGTTTGTTTATTTATTTGTAACGCTTTCAAGCGTAAACCGATGAACCAATTTTCATGAATTTCGGTATAGTCATAGATTATACCTTGTGTGATGTAATAGTAATTAAGTGAGTAATAAGTATTTGAAGAGTGAAGACGTGTTTCATATTCAGCGTCGGTCCTTTATGGCGACCGACCCTGCCAGTGCATTCGCGATGTTCCGTATAAGGAAAGAAAAATAAGAACAATGCGTGCAGTGTGCAGTTAAGAAGACATCAAATAATTTTGTACAATGCAATTCTAAAACCAGTTAAATACGAAGCACCCAAGCCGCTGATACTTTTTGCGCAGAATAGATTCTGGTAGCGCTAACAAACTATTACACCCACCACGCAAACATAACAAGCTATGTTTTAGTTACAATTTGCATCATTTTAATCGTCGGAGCAGTTTATATTATTTCTGCGTTTTTACCAAAAATGCCATTCAGAGTGGATGTAAAGTCACATTATTGAATACGAGATACAGAGGGCTTTGAGTTTGAGCTGCAGGCAACAACGGGAGAACGTGGCTGCCACGGGTACGTCGCCAGTGTGAGTGAATAGTGTTTAAAATTCATTAAAAAATGCGACAAATGCCAGAAATAAAAACATTCGTTGGATACTAAGCAACCAATGGTTGTGACCACGACTGCGCAGTCAGCTTTTGATAAGATATTTTTAGATATAGTTGGGCCCTTATATAAGGATTATTATAATTACTTTTATATCCTAACATTGCAATGCGACCTAAGTAAGTATGTAGAAGCATACCCATTAGAGAAGAAAGATAGTGTAAGTGTACCACCAGCACTGGTTGATAACTTCATTCTCAAGTATGGGATTCCACGTGAAATTGTTATGGACAGGGGAACCGAATTTATTTCAAGCACAATGGCCGACGACGACGCAATGTTGGTAGGCCCCCCACAAGATAAACCGATGATCTGGTCAAGATCGCCGGAATAGGTTGGATGAGGGCAGCGCAGGACCGATCATCGTGGAGATCTTTGGGGGAGGCCTTTGCCCAGCAGTGGGCGTCTTCCGGCTGAAATGATGATTATGACCGAGGTATGTAAACTATTAAATATTAAGCAAATATTTTCTTGTGCTTACCATCATGAAATAATTGGGGCTCTTGAAAATTCCCATAAATCACTTAATGCTTATTTAAGAATACAAACTGACAATAATAGTAGAGATTGGAGTGATTGGATTCTTCCATATTGGTGCTTCTCATATAATACTACTTTACACACAACAACCAAATATACTCCATATGAACTTATGTTTGGAAAATTTTGTAATATACCTAGTAATATACAAAATTGTACCATTCAACCTTTAGACAACTTTGACAGTTACCCGTTAGAACTAAAATTCAGACTACAGAAAGCTTAATGTGAAGCAAGACAAAATTTAATTAAAAGTAAAACAATAAGAAAGTATAAATTTGACCAATATTTAAAACCCGTAATGTATAAGAAAGATGATTTATTACTGGTAAGAAATGAAACAGGAAAAAAATTAGAAAATGTATATCACGGTCCATTTATCGTTGTAGAAGATTTGGATCCTAATGTAAAAATTTTACGTAATAATAATAGAAGTTATACATAAGAATAGAACAAAACTGTATTTAAATTAAAAATGTAAAAAAAATAACAAATAGATACTTATGTAATTTTTTTTTTCTATTTTGGTGGGGCGTGTGATGTAATAGTAAGTAAGTGAGTATAATAAATAAGTATTTGAAGAGTAAAGACGTGTTTCATATTGAAGAACTTAGGCTACTTTTATGATATGAGATATTTATGACATTTAGGATATGAGAAGAACTTAGGCTACTTTTATTTTATTTTTTATTCATATAGCAGAGCAACATTTTCCGGGTCAACTAGTATCCTTATAATTAAATATGAATGTGTGATACATATGTAGATACATGCGTCTGGTGACATCGATTGTGACGTCAAGGCACGCATTGTTGCCGCATGGGCCAAATGGCGTGAGGTAACTGGTGTCATTTGTGATCCCAAGATGCCGGTAAAGTTGAAGGGACAGTTCTATAAGACCATCATTAGGCCTGTCCTTTTATACGGCTGTGAAGCGTGGCCGGTGCTAGAGCGACACAGGCAAGAACTGCGTGTCACGGAGATGAATATGCTGCGGTGGATGTGTGGAGTGACGCGGAAGGACCGCGTTAGGAACTCACGCATTCGCGGCAGTCTTCATGTCCGTGACATTGCGGATAAACTGCAGGAGTGTCAGTTCCGTTGGTACGGCCACGTTTTACGGCAACCGAATGATTACGTGGGAAACAAATGTCTGGCCATGCCGCCTCCGCCGGGCCCCGGCAGGGGTAGACCCAAAAAGTGCTGGCTTGACATCGTAAGGGGTGATATGCGTGCCAATGGGCTCACTACCACGGATGCTGAAGACCGTGTGAAGTGGAGTAGAAAAAGTCGGAAAGCGGACCCCGGGCACCGAAACGAATGTTTAGGTTGCAACCGGGATACTACGCTTAGATGATGATGATGATGTGATACATATGTAGAAGTAAAATAATAATAGCACGTAACTTGCTGACCCAGATCACATCTACTAGAGCGAACAGAACTGCAACATTTGTCCAAGGCGGATTGACAAGCCAATGTGTCAATCTTGGTAAGCCGATTTTCTCACAAAGCTCTTTAATTCAGAATCAATACATGTAATTATCACACTAAAAAACTGCCTAACATGTGCACGACTGTTGCCAAACCACTTACCTTTAGTAAGAACCTGTATCATTTACATTGATTTACACAACTATAGTTATATAATATCATATTAAGTAAAAGAGTCGAGACGGTCTATGGTATAAAAGACGAGTCTAAACCACAAATTTGTAATCATGCATAAATTAATAAAATACTACTGTTGAAGTTTCTTGTAGTTCTCCATAAATTAAATATAACTGACCTTAAAGAGAAAATAACTATATATTGATAATTGAAACCGGAAATATATATTATTATGTAACTTCAATCATAGAACATCGCGAATAACAGAAGTTAAACTAATATGTTTACAGTATTAGGCGGTAAGTATTGTACACTGACGGAGATAATGAATATTTTCGAGATGGTCTCGTTGACTTATGTCACAGTACGCTGGGCCAATAAAAGGTGCATAATCTAAATTTCTATGGTATTGGTCCCAATACTAGAAAATGTATTAAATCTCCACCAACTTTGCGACTTCCCTGGTTTGGATCGACTCAGATGCAGCAGTGGATTCTCTTACGTTCAATTTCTTGTTCAACTACACTACACTTTTGGGTGGTGTAAGGATTCAACTTTAGCCAATAATATAGGGATTATAATAACATAAGGTACGCAAAAAAATTTCTTCGGTTTGTTAACGTTGACACACAAAGGGCAAAAATTCTACTTCACTCGCTTCAAACAAAAATAAAGATAGTTGCCGAAAATTAGCTGAGCAATAATTTTGTACCTACATTTAGGCAACAGGTATGAAATTAAGAAAGGACAACCAGACAGTTATTGGTAGCCTATAAGAAAAAGCACTGTCGGACTATTATCACAAATTACTCGTGCTCGGAAGTCTAGATGTTTCTGCCTTGTGTGCCAAAACATTTGTTCCTATGCCACTCGGGGGTTGTTCGCGTAAAGCCTTACCTAGCCCCTACCTCTATATACCCTGCCTTCTGTGGTTTGGTGTACAAACTCAGGCGCGCAGCCGCTTCTTATCGACATAGGCGCTATAAAATAACGTGAAACGTCATTAATTCTCTACCGTAATTATTTTTAATGTTCAAATGAAGTCGTAAACATTATCTGACCTAATAAATGAGTAGAGTGTTTGGGGATAGTAATATTTTTATTACATAAAACTTGTTACAGTGACTTTGGGTGCGCAGACAACCTTATTATATGTTATCTACGAAATAGCATAATTTAACTATTATAAAATCGACATTAATAAAGTCATAACGGTTCATGAAAAGATAAAATTTGGGCGTATTTATTCTATGCTTAATATTTTCGTTATCCTGCTCTGTCAACAAATAGCTTGTGTTACAGAAATGCATCGGTTCAAAAATTTGCGCAAATGCCTATATTAATATATATAGGCCCAATGCCTATATTAACAGACACTAGAGTAAATCTGAAACCGAACGCAACCGCGATAAAGCGTATGCAAGAAGAATCCCTTAAGATAAGAATATGAAAAATTATAGGGCGAAAAATTACAAGTAATTTCCCAACTTTTCTGGAGGAGGTGGATTTCATACGTCAATTATATTTTTGACATCAAAAAAGTCTAAGCTACATGCATGATATTACAAATTTACCATTTATACTTATTAATTTCTAAGTCTTTACTCACTCAAAGTGCGTAGGTATGTAAACTTTTTTGTTATTGATGACATACTGGCTGGTTGTAAAAAGGCATACTGGCTGGTTGAATTTAAGTGCGTTTTTATTGCTACGTTTAGTCCTGATTTTATAATTTTACTAACCATTTAATTAAAGTCAGCGACAAAATTGAATTGCTAGATATTCTTTACGTCATGGAGCGACGTCATTTGACGGCAAATGAAATGCAAAGAGCTGTAGGGATGTTGCAAGCGGGAAGTAATCAATCTCAGGTATCTCGGCATTTTGGCATTCATAGAAGTGTTATTTGTCGTCTTTGGCAGTGCTATAATAATACAAGGGAACCCGCTGAACCGCATCCAGGCCGTAAAAGAAGTACAACCACTCGGCAAGACCGGTACATACAATTGACTGCAAGACTCCAGCCGATGTTAACCGCTCGAGAGATAAGTTTGAGGCTACAAAATCCAAGTGGTGCTGATGTAAGTCTCCAAACAGCGAGAAATCGATTGCATGAGTACGGCCTACGAGCTCAACGCCCAATTAGGTGCCCACCGATACGTCACGGGAATTGCGCTCGTCGAAATGAATGGTGTAGAAAACACAGAACATGGACCCAGAAACAATGGGATAAAATTATGTTTTCCGATGAGTCGCGATTCGGGTTTAGGCCTGATACAAGAAGGGTGCGAGTGTACCGTCGGCCCGGAAATACTGAAGAGCTCAGGTGCATTCAGGAAGTTCATCCATACCGCTGGATGGATGAACTTCCTGAATGAGCCGCTGCTCATCCACTATCCTAAAATTGAAATTAGTACATGTTACTTAGACTTTTTTGATGTGTGTATTTTCTAGGTCAGACTATGTTTCTATAAAAATAAAGGTGAGTTTCGAACGAATAACACCGCAAAAACATGATAAGGTGATGATATATACAGTACGTATATCGAAACTAACGATGAATGCTGTAAATCTAGAATGTTTTTTTAATAATAATTACTTATAAAACTAATAACATGGACGTGGGACTAAACATTGATAAAAAGCTAGAAAATAATTTTAACTTAATTCAAAAACTTATATGTATAAACACTTCACGATCATATATTAGGGACATATGAACTTTAAACCGTTAAAAAAACTTGACATTCTGAAATATGATTTGACACGGCCAAATGTGGTTCAGGCCGCCAAGTGGGACTCAAAACCGCACGCCACATTAAACACCGTCATGATTTACGAGTCCGATGTGCATACCGTGCGCCAACGCACAAAAAATAACAAATCACCACACGAGTGACGCTGCGACAAACTATTACATCACACTGGTGAATTTTCCAACGCACAGCGTATTGCCGTTTACAAGTAAAAGCCGATTTTGTCCTAATACTCCCTTTCACCTGCTGTCCTTACGATTGACGCGAATGTAATTAATATGGCAATAGATAGAAAAGGAGTTATTAGATAGTGACAGTTACTAGTTTGATTTTATTTTATTTCTTAATTATAATTAGTTATGTTAAAATGTACAGTTAATTTTAATACAACTCTCATTACGCATTAGTTTTAATATAATTTAGGCTTTGAATTTTATTATAATGAGCGTAATTTGGACATGGCGCGATCATAAAGTATAAAACTACAAGCATATTATGCATAAAACTATTGTATTATAATTATTTCATTATTTTTCACAAAATATAATTTACATAGTTAATTTTAGTTCAAACTCTCGCTAATCGCAGCATGTCGTCTGACGTTTATTATTATTATTTATAATGTAATATATATATATGTGTGTGTGTGTGTACGATGCCGGTCACGGACCGATATTGCACCGTACGGGAATAAGAAGGATTGGGATAGGAGCGGTGGCTGGAGAGACGCGATGTTTTGCAACGGGCAAAGAAATTCACACTGACCTTGATTCCAACCCTTCCCGGTTCGGTTCAGGTCGCTGAGGAACTGTTGCGCTATCACAACACTGAACACAGATTTAATGGCACGGCCAATTAGAGTAACCAGGGACGTCGACCGTCCCGTCCAGTTATTTCGTTAGTTTTTATAAATATCGCACACGGTGCAAAATCAGTTATCTGGTCAAACGTTGACACAAGAACACAATTTATCCATCTCACCATCGCTTACCATTATTATCTCACAGAGAGTGAGGGTAGATAACAAAAATCAGGTGGCGGGATTTCAAATACCCTTATGCAAGGATCGAATTTTATATATATATATATATATATATATATATATATATATATATATATATATATATATATATATATATATATATATATATATATATATATAAACACTTTAAATTGGTGCTTTATTAATATTATTGGTGCTTTATTAATATATATTATATATTAATTATATATATATATATATATATATATATATATATATATATATATATATATATATATATATATATATATATATATAAACACTTTAAATTGGTGCTTTATTAATTCTAAATCTGAAGCGACTCGGCGTCAGTTAAACTCTGCATGAAATTTATTCAACGAAACGCTTTTGAGAACTCTGCTCCTTCTTATTCGCCGTTACTGCTATCAAACTCTGATAATTGGAGTAAACCTCAATATCACTGTTACTATCACTTGAAAATTCCATTTTGTTATCTAAATCTCTCGACATCGGCGATTTCAAACATTGATTCATATCAAACATTGAAAGCCGCCGTTTGAGAAAATTCTTGTAGATCCTTTTTTCAAACAGTGGTAAAGTTTTCTTTTTTTATATTCAGTGTTAAAATATAGTAAAGCAAATTGGAAATTCCAAATATAAAAATATATTTTGTTTACAGAAGAATAGCATATGTTCAAGTTATGATAAACATTTTAATTCATAACTAGAGAAAATTTATATTTTTTCATTTAGTCTTGCATATTTGGTCTTGGTCTTGTTTTTTCGCAAGACCAATTTTACTCATCACTACATCTATCTACTAATCAGTTATCAAATATTACCAATAATGAAGTAAATTTGATCCTAGCCCTAAAGATTTTGAGTAAAAGTGTGTATTAAAATAATAATTTGCAATCATTCAATACGGTCAGATAGTTAATTTAAACAATAAATTTCAGCCGTCTTTTTGCGTGGAAGCCTCTTGATGGCTGTTCCGTTTCTTAAAATCTGACTCCCTAAGCCCGTAAGGGGAAATTCATTTACTGTCAGTAAACTGGCCAACTTTTTAATTTAAAATTGCATATACCTCGACCATATTGGAAATAATTAAACCGGAAAACAAACATATAAATTGGATCCAAAGAAGTCAACAAGTTGCCCGAAAATGGTCCCGTTACGTGTCTCCGATTTATCCTCTCTTTCGTACTTGATTTTGTTGCGATTTAGCTATCCTTGTCCCCCATCAATGGGTCTCAGGATTGCAATGTCTGCCAGGACCAGTTTTTGCTAGGGCATAAAAGAGATATAATTGTACGAGATCCGACTGCAGAAATGGTGCACTTATCGAGTGTGTGCTAAAAACCAAATTTTTACGCATATTTATGATTAGGAGAATATACATCTACCAAGTTGCCTATCAAAATGTGACATCTAGTAGTTTTAACTAAATTGTTATTAATTGCCGTTGTGCACTTAGCCACACCTCTTCACAGCCCGTTGTAAACAGGTATGATTTTGATACATTTATACGTTTATAACGTACATTTATTATTTATATATCAAACTAATTTTTTTGTTTGTTATGATATACGGTTGCTTAATTTAATCTGGCCGCAAATAAGGGTTGCTGGCCGTTAAAGATGGTAAATATTTAAGGTAGAGTGAAAGAGAGTTAACGCGTAACATCACTACTATACCGGCACGCTATGATGGCTGTTTTGACGCTTGTCCACTTCATGAAGTTTCGTATTAATTAGTAATTACATTTGAAGGAGCAAATTGCTGTTCTTTGTTGTCAATAACTGACGAAAACAAAACCCTTCGATTTCAAACTTCCCCCTATACCATGTATGCTTAAGTCACATGTATGTAAATCTAACTTAACTTTATTTAAAATACTATAATTAATGGCCGATAACGAAGCGCCCATATCTACTAAAAATTCTAAATTAATATTACCTACTTTTAAATTTACCCAATCATTACTGTCGCAAACTAAAACCTGATTAGAAACGAAAAAATTCGTCTGAAGGCTCCTTATTCCTTCCATAATTCACATTAGATACACGTGGATTATTGTTAGTAAATGATGTAAAATTCAATAATTAGAATGATTTACATAATTACCTCTTTGACCATTCCCACGGAATTTGCGATGATACGTACGTGGCGTGACATACTGTAATGCGATGCGCCGCCGCGGCTGCTTTGTGCCGCTGCCGCTGCCGAGTGGCCTGACGCAGCAAATCGCTGTTGCGTACTTATTCTATTATTTGCCGATCAATTATTAGAAAATACGCGCCCGCGCGGTTTATGAAATCTCACCGAATAATTTCCAAATCTACGTCTAGAGTAGAATGGCATTACCGGATGATCGGAAGATGAAGCCGACTCATCTTCTGAAAGCCTAATTGCATCTTTTAGTTAGGTTTAATTGCGCGCTGTGATTATGGTTCCTAACCTTTGGCTAGTTAACCCCTTTGAAAAACGTTTAATAGCATTTCTCTCGTTGAGTGGGCACAAAACATCATAGGCATTGGCATTGACATTCGCCTGAGAAATAGTCAAGCCTACAAATAACTTTTCTAATTCGTCCCCATACTCTTTAATTGTCTTGTGACCTTGTGTGGCCTTTTGCAGCTGTGATTGTAATAACGTATCAGACTTACGCGATATTAAATGCGTGTGCATGTCCTTTACAAGTAAACTGACACTATATGAGTTGTCTAAAAGCATTTTTGCACCACTAGATAATCGGGTTTTAAGACAAAATTTATCAATAAAAGCTTATCGTCATTTTGTAACATTGTTTCATAACGCATGTATTAATTCTTAAGTGACTTTCTCGTCACCAGTCATTTTTGGTAAAAGGCTTACTGCAATTTTAAGGAAAATCTTTCATTTGGCATTGTGTCCGATGGAAAATTACTGCTACACATTAAACTAGACTCGTTCTCAAATTACAAAATTTTTAAATAGATTTCTTTTATGGAAGTACATAATACTAAAATTTCCGGAGAACTGTGTTTGGGTAAAGTAATTAAAAAATTCTTAAAACTATCATACAACAATTTCGTTTCCTCTAACTTATTTTTAAAATTACTGCCTACTCTTCTTTGCGGGCCTTATTTACGAATGTATTCGTGAATATAATCTAACTTTTTATCAATATCGGCAACTCTAACTCTGTTAACATACTAAAAAAATTAAATGTGATAAAAAATACTACATAATTGTATTAAAAAATAATATGCTAAAATGAAAGGGGGAAAATATGTTATACTTTTCAAAATACCGTAGAGAATATATCCGTATCTTCTTTACACTGCTGCGGAGTCGACCTGGCTGCGATGGCCTTCAGTTCGACGCAAGCTCATACGGAACAGGGCACGCTGCATCGTCTCTCGCTGGAACTCCCTTTGCATCCATTGGGTGTGGCACTTCTTGTAGAGGGCATAGAGTCCTAGCAGCACGACCAGCAACAAGCACGTTGCGATGATGCTTAACAGAATGTTACTTGTTTGAAGGTACTTCGCGGTGGCTCGAGCGTGGTTTAATCCTCCTGATGCGGTTTGGGCAATAATAACCTCCTTTTTTGTCTCGGGGAAAAACCCTCTCTTGACGGGTTCCCCGGCCCGGGGGGACTGAAAGATATGTGGGACTCCGGGAAAGATGTTCGGCCATCCGACTACCCACTAAAAAACCCCGCTGTTCTCCTATCGCCTACGCCCGGGCCTACGGATATGTGGCGTGCCGATCTCGTGGCCCGGGCCGGCGTCGGCCTGCCCTTTGTCTCAAGGCGGGCCTCTTCTAAAGTGTTGACGCCAGGGGGTCAGGTCCCTCGCGGCAATTGCGGGCGGCGGGTCCTCCCCAGAGGGGCCGCTCTCTACGGCGGCCGGAGGTCGTTACTTGCCCTCCGGCGCCGTCGACGTGGCCTGCGTTGGCGGGAGGGGAGTGTGGTGGTCGACTCCCGCTCCCGCACCCCCGCCTCCTTTGCGGACATGATTGCCTCGCAGAAGGAGGTGACGGCTGTCCATCCAAGATCGCCCCCGACCATGGACAGAACCAGGGCCAGGAGTGACAGGTCCACGCCGATTTGGGCAACGAGAGCGCGGCGCTCCTCGCGTCACGCAGGGCACACGGCGACAGTGTGATCCACCGTGTCCTCCTTGTTGCCCGTGCCACAGTGGTGGCACCCCGACGTCATCTCCCACCCTATGCTACACAGGTACCTCCCGAAGCAACCGTGCCCCGAGAGGACCTGCGTCAAGCGGAAGGTCAGGGCGCCGTGGCGCCTTTCTAGCCATTCGGCCAGGACGGGCCTCACCGCTTCGATAGTGGCGAGGCCTGCGCTGCGGTGCGCGAGGCGCTCCTTCTACTCCTTGTATGTAGTATGACTGGATCCCAAAATATTTAGTTTTAATGGTTCTTCTTTTAATTTAATTTTTTCTTCTAGATTTTCTTGTATTAATTTGTCTTCTTTTAGTTTTATAAATTAATTTGCCTTAGGAAAGTATTGTAGCTGTTACATGATGCCAATTGGCAGGGTCGCCATGCGACGTGTGTCGTTGAGGTGAAATAAAACAACGTGTTTACGCCTTAGCGGCAGGCTTTATTCTGCCTTGTTATACAATATTCCGTAATAACTTAAGAACTAAAAACGCTTACTCTACACACTACACCTGCACTTAAGACTAACGTCTAAACATGTACTTGCTTTGTAGTAATTATTAACATATTATACTTAAAATGTTTGACAAACATCTAGAATGACTTCAAAACATCTTAGGTTATTTTCTGAATCCCTCGGTTATAGGGCATTTACCTCGTAGGTTCAAGATCAAACCCGGTGTTAGGTTCTTTCTCAGACGCGTCGGCTTCATCGATAAGACCCGACCACCCGCAAGCTTTATTTATTGAATTAATTAATACCAAACAACTCACTGAGAATTCATTCACTTTTAGAAGTATCAGTAACAGCAGATGTTTAATAATAAAATTTGTAAAAACAAAATTGGATGTAAAAATATTCATCTGCCAGATTACAAACACCTTTTCCCTCTTTACTCTACCACATTATCATTCTAATACGAGCGATGCAACAAAATGCACTCTGCATTACTATTACGCGTAATTAATTAATCGAACAACGTAAATATAATTTGGATTTTTCGATGTCATTATATATTAATTAAATTAGATTAAATTACTTTTACTGCATTAAAAATTATAAGGGTAAAACTTAAATACTACAAACTTGATTCCACTTGCTCCAACTAACTAGATCTAACTGTATTTCTGGGGCAAGTTTCCTATAGATATCATTTTTAATTAACTAATTCTGCAAAAATGAGTCCTAAATAATATTATAAATGCGAAAATGAGTTTGTTTGTTAGGCTTTCACGCCTAAACCGCTGAACCAATTTTGATGAATTTCATTATAGTCATAGATTAGACCTAGAAGAAGGACCCATGCTCCTTTTTTTCAATTCATACTGCAGAACAATATTTGCCCGGTCAACTAGTTAGAGATAAAGGTTTTACCTGTCAATGTGTATTATATTTCCATTCATTCTCGCTTTACTCAAACTTCAACGATGTGCTCGCAATTATTGATACGATTATATGTATTTGCTAAATGTATGGTGCTAATTTATATCCATATGTTTTGACAGACTCTAATTTAAATAAATATCATATTAAATTATTTTTAAAGATTAACGACCCAGATTACTAACCGTTCGTCAAAATTTAATGACTTTTTCATTTGACGAATTAAAGCTCAGAATGCAAGCGAGAGATACTTAAGTACTTTGGTTTCTTCATATTAACGTTATTCATAATTTAATTATTTTCTTTATGTACCTTTTATAATATTTATATTTATTACTTATTGATTATCGTATTACTTATTATCATCTTTATCTTCTGTTTTTATATATTTGATTTCCGATAACTTGTCTTCATCTTATCACTTCTATGCAGATGATTTACAGATTTATACTCATCCTCCTTTGGATAACCTCCACAATGCTATTGAACGTATTAATTCTGACCTAGATCGTACCTGTAGTTAAATGGAGAGCAATGTATGGTCTTACGGTTATTCCTCAAAATACACAACTGATTTTACTTTCGATGGTACGGTTATTCCTTTCAGCGATACAGTCAAAAACCTTGACATAAAATTCGATAGTGATTTACTTGCTGCCCCCACATATTTGAGATAAGTCGTAAGGTCTATCTTCAAGATCTCTGAGAAGAATCAGAAACTTTCTGCCCACTGCTACCAAAATTAGGCTAGTAGAGACTCTTCTGTTCCCTATACTGGACTATGCTGACGCTTGCCATCTGAATTTAACTTGAGAACAGTTAAATAAACTTGAGCGTATTCAAAATTTTTGTATAGAGTTCATTTTTGGATTACAGAAATTTGGCAATATCTCTGACTATCATATAAAAAAACTCAAGTGGCTTCCAATAACTTTTCCCAGAATTACTCATCTCCTCACTCTACAACATATTATAAATACGACACTAGTCCACAGTACCTTAAAGAACGTTTCGATTTCCTACGACTTCCCTTAATTTGCGCACTAGTACGTATCGTAAGCTCAAGTAAGCTTATACGTGCCGTATCCAAGAAAGCTGCCTTCTGTAATTTAACATTGTGAAACTGTTGAGTTATCTATTTGCAATTTTTTTTCTAAGTCTTGCTATCGTCTAACATCCAGTGCACCAGCACTTACCTTTGAGTTTAAAATCATTATTTGAAGCATCGGAACTAACCCTTGAATATCGTATCCTATACAGCATTGTCACCGTCAATATCAGCATGAATAATAATTATGTATGCTTCAGCAGTAGATTTATTTAGAAAAAAAATAGTGTGTACTACAATTAATTCCATGAAAATATATACTTTATATGTATGTGATGACTTACGGAAAGCAGACGTGGTCGCTAACTATGGGCCTTATGAGAAAGCTCATGGTCGCTCAGAGGGCAATGGAGAGGGCTATGCTCGGAGTTTCCCTGTAAGATCGAATCAGAAATGAGAAGATTCGCAGGAGAACCAAAGTCACCGACATAGCCCGGATGATTGCAAAACTGAAGTGGCAGTGGGCTGGGCACATAGCGCGAAGAACAGATGGCCGTTGGGGCAGAAAAGTCCTCGAATGGCGACCGCGTACTGGAAGACGCAATGTTGGTAGGCCCCCCACAAGATGGACCGATAATCTGGTCAAGATCGCCGGAATAGGTTGGATCAGGGCAGCTCAGGACCGATCGTCGTGGAGATCTTTGGGGGAGGCCTTTGTCCAGCAGTGGGCGTCTTCCGGCTGAGATGATGTTTATGATGACACTTTATGTAAATTGAGCACAATATTAGATATTTTTATATCTAGCAAAATATACTTTAATTACACTACAGCGACCTATCACACAATGAATTTTAAGATTAAATATAGTATCTCTTCTTGAAAAGGAATTACCATTCAAAATAGTATGCAAAAGCATTACTAGTGCCGTCTTTGGAAAAACATTCGTCCTAATGGACGTTGAATAAATTTTCGAACTATTAAATTCAAGAAGCATATTATAACAGTGAGAGTTTGGTGCATTTCTAAATATATTTAGAAAATTTTTTAGATGTAAATAAAACCACTTTGTATACTTGGAATATTTTTATTTAACAGATATAATTTTACTCACAGACATCTTTCAGAATAAACATCAATTGTACACACCTATATTTTTACATCAATTCAATTTAGTGTACTTATGTACCATTTACTATCCGCATCATGATCAAACATTACATATCAACCTTTTTTGGTCAGTAATTTTTTTATGTGTACAATGTACACGATGTTATTAGCGGCTCCCTTTGCTGAAGTTGAAGCTATCTTTGCATTTTTAATGAAATAATTTATAAATAAGTTTATGTCATTTATTTCGTAATTGTATATTAAACATGGACAATCAAAAATAATTATTACAGGGCTGATTTAGGGCTCGCTTTATAATAAATCAGTATAGTATCGTTTCACTCGCCGTTTAGAGGAGTTTCTTGCATCGGAATAATTTGCGATGCGGGCAACCTTATTAGACAGGAGTTTTCAGGAGAGCCATCCTAAGACAGAACCTCCCACTCTCCTGCCCTGTTCCTAGGATGAACAATAAGACATACTTACATAACGCTTATCTCTACTGAATTGGTAAGATTTGTAAAATAAACCTCTAAGATAAATCCATGTTTAAACTTTACATCCAAATAAAATAACTATCTGATAATCATATTGAGATTCTACAATTTGAGATTATTGCGTATCACCTATTTAAATCATATATATGTTATTTATAACCTATACAAAAAGGAACTAACAGCGCGTGTACTTAATCGGAATAATTAATAATAATCTTAAATTACCCTTAAAACTACTCAAAGACCTTTTTTTATTAGAAACTTGATATTAGAGCCAACAAAGTTTTTGTAATATGTGTCGATTTTGTTTATGCATTTTTAAATAAATATTTTATGCCAGTAATGACATAAAGCGAGGCATTTAAGATGGCTAACGGTGTTCAGTTTTGTTTAAACACCGTTTGAAATATAGGAACATTTCTACTTGTATTTTTTATCATATTATATTGTGTACGCATAACCCAACGTAACCTAAATCCAAATATATAATTTCTCAATTTCTATCAATCATATACGTTTATCAAATGACTCTTCTCACCAAGCTTTTTAAAGTATTGATTAATTTTAAAACCTTATTTACCATAAATATGGGAATATCAACGAATGATAAAAAATAGAACATTTATACCTTACATGACTTACATGACTAATACGGTAGGTAGTGAGTAAATACTCACTACCTACCGTATTAGATGCATGGCATCACTTCACACACACACTCTAGATTTATTTGACGCGGAAGCAGGCATTTGTGTTATGGAGTGCTACTTCTCTACCTTAGTCTTTTAAAAATCTTTGATTTTGAAACTTATATTAAAATCCCTAATCGAAGGAATTTACATTTCTGAGTTTTAAAATATTGTGAAGGTAATTTATAAGGCTACTTTGATGGCTTAAGCCGCATTGCGTTCTATTCATACTTCTAACACAACGGCCTAAACAAATTCGACACAGAACAGTACTATATCAATCAGCTTACAAGCTAACTAACCTAAACCTACTAAAACATAAACTCTATGGAAATTTTTCACATTTACTCTAAATTCCTATACTTAATACAATTTAATTAATTTAAATAATAATAAATAAATAGCAATATATTAAGAAATCATTTTCAATTATTGAATTTATAAGACTTACTATTTTATTTGTAACACTTATCGAACTTTTTATTTTGATCTTACGTCAGCGATTGGAGACGAGAATTTCGTGTTTTTGAACGTTTGCCTCGCGATAATCGTGTTAACACATTTATAGTAAACATAATACAATATATTATTTATATATACGGACTGCAAAATTTTACATCGTTTGTATTCACAGTAAAATATTTGTAACAGAACATAGTCATATAATTTAATATAAATAAACCATAATGCAGTAAGAGATTTGATGATATAACGAAATGTATTTTATCTACAATATACCGTGAGTGGAGAGGAGGACTATTGCATTGGCTTTAATGCTTTGCGGAGCGCCTTGTTGCAATGAATATGCCTTTAGGCCTTTAGTTTTGTTAATTTGAGCACAAAACTTAGAGCTTGTAGGAAATTGAGCAATATACGTATTGATATATACTAATACAGTGATGGATGAGTGACATAGTTGGATCTTGCAGTCGCAAATGAAAAAAAACAACCGCGTTATTTTCCCAAGAAGCCGTAAAATTCGACTGATGCTTTACTTTATTCAGTATTTTAGTTTGCAGACTTATTCGGGGGTTGTGAAGTCATACTGCTGTCGCTCCTCTAAAAGCCTAATTTAGCTATTTTTCCCAGTTTTATTTACTTATGGTTTCTGGTCAAGGAAACTAATAGTCACCAAGTAGCATCGATGAGATGAAGTTTTAAAGTGCGAGTTTTGGATTAGTCTTGATTTCAAATCAATTTTCGCATTCACTTTTATATGCGAAGGCTCATAATAGGGACTAAAAGGATACTTTGTATACAGAACAAAATATAATATATATATACATATATACGACTAAGCTATAAAAAGTGGCAATGATGACGTTTTAGGAACATTTTATTTAGATTTTACAATTAGTTTTAATTTATTAAATTGAATTCTACTTTCATACTTACTTTACATGCTTAGTAAAGATATGGATATCATTATACAAACTATTGTCACCGAGCAAGTTTAAATGCATGTACACACGTAGAACTACAATCATCTACCAATCTATATCCCACTTTTTTATCTACCTACCCCTTTTATCGATCATATATCAGGATCCAGTTCTCATTTTTGATAACTACAATTCTTATTTTTTATTAAATATACAGTATCGTGGTCTTCCAACTACTTCTATATGATATTTATCATTTTATAAGTCTTCCTCCTGCCCTTATCCCACATTATATGGGGTCGGCACTACATGTTACATGTTGTAATAGTTGTGGCATAGTTTTTACTACCGGCCGCCTGCTTGACGTCAATTCCTTTTTAGAGAAATATCTGTCATCCTTTTTATTTAAATTATTTTTCTCGATACACATTAAAAGTAGGATATGAAATTTCGTTGTCAATCATCAAATATATCCTCAAGCGACACTTTTATTGGTTTCTTCATGAGTAAACAACATCGGAGTGTCGTTTTGGGTGTGCTGGGCGGCACTTTTATCGGGTCGCCGACTTTTACGGGGTCCGTGCACAATTCACATTCGACAACTACGTCACGAGGGCTTCTGAATAATAAATTCGCAGTGCCGAACGTCTTCGAATGCTGTTGGTCCTGCTTTCTGTTGCGCTTGAATGCAGACTCAGGCAGCTTGCGCACAATGCCTCCTTATTCATATATTTCGGTGGTGGCTCACAGTAATCTTCTTTTTGGCAAGTTTGAGGCCTTGAAACTCGCTGCATCTTTGCACAACAATACATAATCGTCACAGCACGTTGTTGGACAAGGGGCCACTAACAAACTTCAGGGTAAAAGCACGCCATTTATTTAGATTTTACTTCTTTTGTAAATTTTATATCATAATAAATTACTACTAGAATTTTGATAATTTTTATCACTTTATACCAATGACATAAAACGCAAACATTTTCAAAGTGAACCCTTAAGCCACCAGCTGAGTCTTAAAGCAACTCATCATCATAATCTCAGCGTTAACCGTTGCCACCCAAATTTCCACTTTTTGTTCTCCACTTCGCACGATCTTCGGCATCCCTAGTAGTGAGTCAAGCCAGCACCTATTGGGTCTACCCCTCCTGCTGATGTCCGTCGGAGGGGGCGAGGCGACACTTCTGCAATTCATTCGCAACATCACGAATATGAAGGCTGCCGCAAATGCGGGAATCTTAGAGCAACTGTATTTTGTAATCTTTTTTCTTTAATGATGAAAAAATAACAACAGATGGAATCTGACAATGAATTTTGACTGTAATTTTCCAAAAAGAAACATAGTATTTAGAATTCAACAGTGTTCTATTCTGACTACTCGGGTTGGATACCTTACACTGGCCAACTAAGGGGCTCTAATCTAGTCAATTTAACAATATTTTTCAACTTAAACCTTTACAAAATAAAACTGTATATTCAAATACATATCATATTTTTAAGAACAAGAATAAACAACTGTTAAGTTAAAAATGTGGCATACCAAAGCAACGGAATAGTTTTTAACTTAATCGCTTGTAATAACAGTTGTTTGAACTTAGTGAACATGAGTCTTAATATAAGCATTATGTTAATTTTATTCTGCAAAATTTTTGTCTGTAATCATTGTTGTTCAAATTATTGTCAGACATTATTGCCCGCGGTTTAGTTGAAAACTAATTTCTTTTCGTATATTTTGGATAATTAGAAACACTAGTTTTGATAGTTCGAGGCCGAAATCGTATTGTATTACTTAATCATTTTTCTTTTTTTAAATAATATATAGGCTTTTTTCTGTAATAATATTGTAAATGCAGATTATACTGACCAAGGAGTTGTAAATATCGAATAAGACTACAAATAATCGCAGGGGAGTTTGTTTCGCCGTTTCTTCTCTAGCCAACATTTTGTGTTAGAAATGCTGGTAGCTTCATTAAATTCAATAAGTAATGTGTGTAATTTAATTGATTTTGCTTTTTATCTAAATACACAGTAATGAACTTTGTAACTGTGAGTTTTTAATTAATGACGGAAGTTTATTTATATTGTGAGCTACCGAAAAAACAATTTGTTTGGGTACTGGTAATTTTTTTCGCATAATTTACTGTCAATCTCCAAATTCAAAGTAAAACATGGATCAAAGCCCATAGATCTGAAAACTTCACTGCACTTGATCCTATATTTAAGCCATGAACTTAAATAATTGATATATTTTTCATGCAATATTCTCAATATGTTGACAGATCGACATTACTCGTTTGATAAATTGCACTCGTGTGTGGCTGAGGGCTTTTTGGGTTTAAAGTTTTTAATATTATAGGTTAAAGGAAAATTACAAGGGATAAGGTTGGGAAGCATGTAAGCATCCGTGACCCTTTTGATTGTAGAATGTGCTTGAAACTTTCTTTATAATAGTGCCAGCCTAGTTGTAGAATTGGTGCCAACGTAAGAACGCGGAATGAAGTTGAAAAAACAACAAGCAGGAAGTTTATTGCGCTCATAAGGCGCAAAATTGAGGCTATGCGCAGTCCATGGAATTTGGGCTCGGAGGCCCTCCCATCACGCTGTAAGGCGGCGAGTGAGGGGGCAGCGATTGGATCGAACCCATTGGCCCGTGGTACATATCCATGTCCAGGGATGCATCCGGCGAACATTTTTCCGTCAACTTGTTTTCCTGCTTCGTCACCATTCGTCGCCATTTTGCTCGCGCATTCTGGAACCAGACCTGCAGACAAGGAGAAAACTTTTTTTAGCGGATGAGTGAAGTCTGGGCACACATTTATAAGCGCAGAAGCTTATATCTAGTGCATCTCAATTTAAAACCAAGGAAATTTTTAATGGACTTTTTCCTTTTCATCCAACTTTAACCATACTTCTAATGAAGTAGAAGTAAGATCAAATCTTGTAAATAGCTAGGTTATCGTTTAATCATGAGGCATAAGATATGTAAAATAAAAATAAATGTAATGTACACTGATTTTCAATCAAGGGAGTAATTTAATATAGTATTATTAGTAACTTTTATTGTGAATATTATACAGTATTTTAGTTTCGTGTTTAAAAGATGATCTAACGAACAACAATTTATTAGAATTGATAAACAATTTATTTACCGTTAAATAAATATCGCTAGCATCGCAAAAGCATTTTAGTATTTATATGTGGAATTATCATTAACAGTCCTTTTAACGGATTTTTACGTTGTGTTTATTTTGATCTTTGCTGATCGGTTGATTTAAAGCACTGCTGAAAAGCAGCTGACCATAATGAATGATTAAAATAACATACATTTTTTTAAATAGTTGTCTTAAGATTAAAACACTTCACGTTTTATAATGTTCTTAAATTTTTTCTCCGAGCAGAGGAGGAGTATAAATACTAACCTCGGCCGGAGATATCTATCTATCTAGGGTTGTTTTGTCGCGATGCTATCTGGTCAGGCTGTATGGGTGGTACCCACCTATGGCCACTAAATAAGCCACCATAATAACCAGTGGAGTTCCGGCATGAGTGACCCAAGTACCAGGTCCCTTACACAGACAGCAGCAGATTAGCGGTACCCGTGGCGGCGTAAACATGAAATGGTAACTGCTTGCTATTATGTAGGATGTCAGCCTATTTAATGTTCTACAGCAATTATAAAAAATTCTATTCTGAACGATGTAAATAAAACACTTTTTTTTATTTTAGTATACATATTTCATGACACTATCATATCGACAGCCTCGTAACTGGAATCAATTGAACGCTTGACAAACAGAAAAAGTGAGACAACTCAGTGAGACTCTCTTCTCTACTTCTAATTCTATACTTAAGTTTTTCTTCTAATATTATAGTAAATATTTCAAAATTGTATGTCGTATTCACGATAAACTGAAACGTTTTGAACACGTAGAAATTTGTCCAAGAGTCCAACCCGCCGAACCATTTCCCGCTTATTACCCTTTTGCCCGCCCGAGCTGAACGCACATACGAAAGCATATTCCTCACTCCCGGGCACCGCGCAGAAGAGGAACACTGGGGTAGTTTTTATTATTGTTCACTGAGGGGAGAGTACGGACACTTTGCACGAGATTCCCCTACTACGCAAACCCCCAGACGGCGGAGTGTAAGCATTTTCTACCCCAAATAAAAAAAGTCAGTGAGAGAATTTATTTTCTTGTTGCATCCACTCCTTATCAGTGGCTATCTGGCTGTTGGTGTTTCATACTTCTCAAGCAGTCGTTTATTGCTGTAATTTTAGAGGTTTTTCTTAAATTTTTTTTAATGTACTAACATCTTTTGTTCTTTGATACGAACCTTCGGAGACTACGTAATCCATTAGGGTCACATGTTATTGTGGTACTCATACTTGCTTATACTTGCGTTACGTCTTGGATATAACCTACGAGTCTAGTGAATAGTATTAAAGTGAAGATTGTATATTTCATAAAATTCGAGCGATAATCAAGTTTTGTGATCGCGGTGATCGCGTTGCGTATGTTGCCGCCAATGGGCGCGCCGCCGGCACCGCGGCCCCTCCTCTAGACATGGCGGCCGCTGCTTGCCAAATTTAGCTACGCGATCTGCCGTTTTACACAGCATCTGAATGCGAGCCTACCTTCACACGTAAAGTCCGAGTTCTCAGATGTATTTTTTACGAGCGTACGTACTAGTAATATTTCAAATTAATATTTCTTTACCTAATTGGCCTGCGAAAATTGAGACTTGTCTGAAACAATAGGATAATTCAATTAATATTTGTCATAATGAGGGGAAATAAATAAATATGTATGAAAAACCTAGATATTAAACATTATTCTAAATAAATTGATATGTTATAACTATATGATTGATATAAGCAAAATTGACGCACGCCTATTTTATCTTATTTATCCACGCGTTTAATCCCTGTTGTGTACAAAGCTTTAATTTTTTCCGGAACCTACTGTTACATACTATCTAAGGATAATTACTTGCGCCAAAATAATAAACACGGCAAAACCAATCTATCCAGATCCAGCAATTTCGACACGAAATATTATTATAATTGCCGACTTCAATATGCATTAATATTATCGAGATAAATTAATTATATATCTGTAAAGTAAGTCAATTTAGCAATTTATCCATTTAGAATTAAACACAATTAAATGAATTGTTTTAAATGTAGCAATAATTGTTAGTCTAATTATGATATTGAAATAATTAAATCATTAATTATGTCGACATAACGTTTCGAAGTGGAACAAGTGTGAGCGCATTCTGAGCACTTTGAATCCTAATTGTAGATTTTTTTAATAAACACCTAATAATTTTATTATAGTATTCTATTTATTATTGAAACTTAAATTCAATGTAAAGCCAATGTGAAATAAAATAATAAAAAGAAAACATACTGCTCTGTAAGCTGATGAATAAGACTGACTTTGATTCAAAATAACGTATTAATTAAATACTTGAATTTGATTCAAAATAACTTATATTCATAACTTTTATATCTTATAAATGACGTTAATGTTTGTTTGGTTCCTTTTGCTAAATTACGTTCTTGTAAAATGAATTTAGGCCACAACTTTTATTTTTCTAGTGCCTTTACGATCACTAAAGGAAGAATATAATATGATAATGGGAAGTTAAGTTTTATCTCTATATTTAAGGGATAAGGAGAAAGCGGGAGAGAGCTAATAGCCACTGTCCTACGGAAATATTGCTGAAGGATAGAGGTACGTAATAAAACATCAAATCTATGAGTGGCAATTAAAGTTACGTATTAACAAATAAAAATAGTACCTACTATTGAATCACTATAAAATGCTGTAAATTAGTCAATCTACGTATCTTCAGTGTTCATACACAAGCTTATTTAGAGCAAATTGAGTTATAAATTAAGTTTGTTAAATACTATTTTTGAACGACATCCAACTCGGGCAGCATAACAAATGATCTGTCCAATAAAGTTCTTGCAAACTTATTTCTGTATTAAAATATATTGTTTTGGTCCAAATTGCGAACTTAAAGCGATTTTGATGGAATTATTTAAATTATCGACTATGTCGAAACCCATTAGCGGGAACAAGAGAAGCGTCCAGACCTAGTGCCTAGCCACCAAGCACTAGTAGCCACTGGTACTACTTATTAAAGCTCCGGTCGCCATCTTAAGCCATACTGCAATTACGATCTTTATTAATTCTCTGCGACGTGTAAAAAAACTATTTCAATCTTTTTTCCGACCCCCACTCTAACATAAGCCTTTGAGCGCAGTATCAACGGAGTTTGGTGTATTGTGTTGCTTCGCATCACGTTTTTCTGATCGCTTGAGTATCTGGTCTAATTGGATGCCAACGATAAGGAGTAACTATCTTATTTTCAATCGATTTTACAGAACATCCATTTTATCCGTGCAAGGGCGGGGAAAAAATACTAACCTCTGTGGCCGGGGTCGGCCTGTCGTAAAAGGCGACAAAACAACCCACCCTAGCTACGTGGTAGGACCTCAAGCCCGTCTGGATGGCGACCACCTTAGGTCTTAAGTATGCCGCCATAATAACCTTGTGTTGTGTTCCGGCATTAGTGACCCAAGTTTCTGTACCCTTATGGGACAGCAGCGTGTTCGCGATGCCACTGGCATTGCAAACACCTATAGGCGACGGTAACTGCTAAATCCTAAGCGGGCCGTCAGCCTGTCGACTGTCCTACAATAATAAAAAAAAAACAAATTCTACGGACAATTTAATATTTATTTGGAAGAGTCAGTTAAAGATTATTACATAATTTTTGTAAGCAAGTAAATCTTTACAGAAATTTATCTTCGGCTTAAAATACAAAAAACAGAATACATAGGTACAACAAACCGACACATAATTGTGTCAATTATTAAATTACAAAATCAAGATGACCTCTTGAGTATTATGATCATTAAACCGTAGACAGTGTCAATGTAAAAAGGAGATATGGTTTATTTAACGTCGCATGACTGGGCTTCGTAATACGTAACATATGTAATTTTGAACCCTACAATCAATGTTTACAAACTATAAAAAGGGACAAGCGGTATAATATGGAAGCCCAATTCTCGCACACATATATATTTTTTTAATTTTAATGTTAAATCGTCAAAAGTCTATCCATTACAGTAGTTTCAAACTTGTATATTGAAATGTCGTTTAAAATTTTTAAAGTCATACTAGGTTACTACATTTGTCATGCCGATACAAATCTCCGTCAGTAGCTGCTAGTTGACAGTGACAGAGAACAACTCAAAGTTTATTTATAACCTTTCTGGTATATATCAATTATTGAGTACAGTTCATCTACGAATACATGCTCAACACTACTTGGAAATGTGGGGCCATACATTTACATCCCATCACTATTCTCACAGAAATACAAATCTTTAAACTTAGAAAAATTGCGTGAAATGATATAAAAGATAAATACTAAAGTCAAAAATATTGCAAAAACACGAGCAAACTTTTGCGTGTTTGATTAGATGGTGTTGATCAAAGATCGGCTACAACAAATGATATTTACCTTTGTAAAGCGAAATGTAAAAAAATTCGCTATCCATCTTTTACTCCTGTTTAAAGAAGAAGAGATTTTAAAAAGTGTTATTATTTCTAAGGCTAAATACCAGGAAGGTGTCAAAGGGATCCCATTAGGTATTACGTCGCCACTGTCAGAGTATCTATCTATCTATATCTGTCTATTGATAGATAACATATGAACCGGACTATGTAAACATAAACTTTTCATCGTTTATTTTATCTAAATTAATTTATTATATTTATCTAAATTCTATATTAAATCTAAATAAATTTATTAAATTCAATGGGCATAATTGAAAATGTTTTAACGTCGAATTGTATCTAAATAGTCCAACTCACACTTGACAGATTTTTTTATATACATATTAGTCAGTAAATTTTAAACATACATTTAAAATGTTACTAACACTATGGCTTTTACGGAAGCAGAAAATATATGGAATGATATTAGATCTTGACAACGCGTAAAATATTAATTTATTGTGTTACAAGAAATAACATCTATTAATTTCCAAAAAGTCAAATGAAATCAGTAATTTACGGCCAAGTATTACATTAGAAAAAAAAAATAAAAAATTAGTACATTTGGCACAAGTCAGCAGTTCATTCTCACAGCAGGAGGCACCTCTTGAATAGTTTTCTAGTCTTGCACACATATTTTGCATCTTGCACATTATATAATTACTACGTATTGGCGGTTTAGGAAACATCATGTGGAACCCGTACACCGAGATCACCAGTGTGTGTAAGCCAACAACCCTCCTTAGACTCGCCAAGAACTGCCACTACTGCCTGTTTCCTTTCGGGAGTGAGCTCTTAGAAGCGGGACATCATGAGTTGTTCTTATTGAAAACTAGCTGTGCCCGCGACTCTGTCCGCGTGGAATAGTGACTTTGGGCAGCATTTTTTGTGGATATATCTTATGGTTTATTTTGGATTACAAACCTTATAAACCCTAAAATATAAATAAATGAAATCTACAAACAGTCCCTGTTATCGAATGCAACTGTTACGCCATGCGCCTCCGGAATACGTGCGTTCGAACCTACAAATTCCAGCCTAAGCTAAACCCTATTTCATAAATATGATTGATTATATAAATCTGAGGTCTACTTAAATCTATATAAATAAATAAAATTGGAGGGTCTGTTTGTAATATTAAAATAACCGCTTTTTACTAAGAGCATTCGGACGTATACACGCTACATATACCAAAACTAAATTTTTTACAATTTTTGTCTGTCTGTCTGTTTGTTTCGGCTAATCTCTGAAATGGCTGCACCGATTTCGACGGGACTTTCTCTGGCAGATAGCTGATGTATCAAGGAGTACCTTAGGCTATTTTTATTTAAGAAAAAACAAATGGTTTTTGTTAAAAATGATAAGTTTCGGATATTATTGTTTAAGTTCGAGAGTTACGTGTGTTTAAAAAGTGTTCAAAATAAAAGTCTTATTATATTACGATACTTTTTTAGTTAAGTAACTGTATACATATAATTTTGTGCAGCCATTTCCGCCTGTCACTTTGACGACTCAATAACGTACGGCTCATTAAGCCAATTCAGTGACACTGCTGCAAATTTGTGTGCACTCTGATAGAACAAACGAGTACTACTGAATCATGTTGTATTATACCAATTTAACCCCGCACTACTAGCTCGGATGGCAGCCAATGATTTATAATAGTTGGGAGTTATTTTTCACCGGATGGATATATCACACATTTTCAACACTGAAATGACAATTATGTAGCTGGCTGTACGGCGATTTAGACAAATAGGAACTTTATCTCGTCCTTAGGAAGTCGTAAGAGTTGAAAATGGCTATTCGTATTAAACCACAAGGACTAGTTTTTTAACTTTTCTGTAACAATACTCTCAAAAGTGAAATCCAGGGTCCAAATTGGAAGCTCCTGATAAAGTACTCTTTAAGTAAGAAGAACGTAAACGAGCTCGTTAGTAGACATCGCTTTGCCAGAGGTATTTAGTACGAGTATAGCACATGAAGGACGTTTGAACCGGGATAGCGCAAGGATCTGAATAAGGTGATGCAGCAACAGAAGGTCGAGATTAGCTTTACATAATTGTTATAAAAGGACATATCTAGCTAGTAGTGTGATTCTATAGACAATATATTGTTCATTACATTTCGTCTTTTTTAGCATCTTCAGAATTACAAAAATAAATATACTGTAACAATTCAAATATTTCTATCTAGCTCCCAAGTAAGCAGTAGGGCGTTCGTATTATGGGCACTAAACATCAGATCACTGTATTTATTTACGTTTTACTCGTGCGAAATCTGTTTCACCACTGACGACATACGTAAGGCAAATAAAGACTGCACCTAATAATCAGCATCACCATTTCCTTCCTTAGTCAATTGGTAACCAGGGTCTGTCCCTGTCCCTGTGTAACCCTCTTACCACTAGTTAATATAATGAAGGTTATACTAGGTAAATCTGGAACTCCATAATTAATAGGTTCTGCTATAGCCTTGCCGTAAGTGGTGGTAAGGAACTCGCTGTTGGAGACCATAACCCCTAAAAAGTAAACCTGACAATATATACTAACCGCTAAACTTTAAATACTTGTTTATCACCAACTCATTTAAATTGATTGGCTAGAGTTTGTGGATGACAAACAATCGATATTAGTCTACGTTGCTCATATTTGCCTGTAACAATCTAATTAATATTGTGTAATTTGTCATCGGCGATCGAAATTTTGTAGTCCTAAAGAGCGGCAAACAACGTTGATAAATTTTGCTTTATTAATTTACTAGCCTGCAACTAATATTCGGCTCTTATTCGATAATGGGCTTATTCGGTGTATACCCAATTGCTAATTAGATGGAAATAAGTAGGTTATTAGGTCGCCAACTTATCTCATCCCACGCAGACTATCAGATTTTAGTACATCAGGGTTTAATTATTCATTAATCAATATCTCAAAAACATTACCAACTGACATTGTTTTAGAATAACCTAGTTTCCGTGTTGAGTCCCCTTTGAACTGTCTGGAACCAATGAAGCTTTGAGTCTCTTAATTTTATAAGACTAAAGTAACTTCTGCTTATTATTTTTTTATAAATAATCATCAACCCTTTTGAACTTTGTTTGTAGTCTACGCACCCTCCCATATTCAAACGCACGACTTCAAATCGCCCCATATATTCCTACAACCATCAAAGGAACCAACATTCCTTATAAATAAAACTCTCAAGATGTGATTAATAGTCCCGTATTCCTTAAATAAATAATATATGAATAAATTAGGAGGGTACGTCCGCTCGTTGCGACTTCTTGCGACCAAATGACAAATGGTCGCTTTTTGACTTCGCGGCGGAAATTATCTGCCCAACCGAGCGTCTCGGGGCAACGCGTTCAGCTAATTACTGGCATGGATTGTGATTTTAGCGTGACCCAGCCATAAACAACCATACTGTTAACAAGTTAAAGATAAAATTCGGATAGCAACTGACGAATTTTCTGACTGTTCTTGCGTATACCAAATGTAACTTAATTTCAATTGAAAATAGAGTTGATTATTAGTTGCCACGTGAGTCCTATTATCCACGCAAGTACTTATAAAGTAAAATTATATGTGGAGCAGCCGAGGTGTGATCATCCGATACTAATTGCGAGGGCTGGATAGCTGTTAACGTTATTTGTGAATCCTATCTTCTAATCTTAGAGACAACGAACATGCAAATAGATTTTGGAAACAAAATGGAATAAATATATTCAGAGATAATAGTTTCAAAAGAATATCTGTGTAAGAATGTTATTTCATAATTATTTACATAATTTTAGCTACAACCCTAATAATCCCTATATCCCTAATAATTCTTAGAAGTGTTTGTTAGAATATTTAAAACGAAAACTTTATTTTATAACGCTGTTTTTTTTTTACAGATCATACTAATATTTTATACTGCACGGTGATCGAACTCATTGACAATACTTAATTGAACTTTACAACAATCTTTTTCACGATAAATGTCTAAAACTACAAATTCGTAACTAAGTCCTGTTTCATAAAAAAGCCGGAGGAAACAGAAAACTTATATCTTATTTTTTCTCCTAAGTATCTTAAATTATTTTACGTATTACTAACGAACAGTTTTACTAAGATTTTATTATAGCCGAATATTTGATCATATTAGCTATCTACGAGATGATTGTAATAGGAATGTGGAATAACGACATTGAAACTGTTTCAATTACATATTTAAAATATTTCCCAAAATAAATTACACAACCAAGTTTTACGATCAGTGGGGTCATTATATACCTAATGTATTTAATAAGAAAATACAGTAGCGTCAAAAGAATTGATCGTGCAATAACTAAGACATGGGAAACCACTTTTTCAATCGACTAATTACGAAGGCGGGTTACTTTGGTATATTTCTAAAAAAAAGACGAAGAGGGAACCGAGTGACAAATCACGTAATTGCGGACGCAAGGAGAGAAATATTGCTCAGGGTTTGTTCTAAATATGCGCCCGCGCAGCCGTTCAAGCATAGTAGGGATGGGATGATTCGTATTACAGATATTTTTTTGTAAACTTATAGCAACACGTTTTAACATAGGACTGTTTGAATAAAAAATAAAATACAAAAATAAAACGAAAATCCTAATTCCAAAAGGATAAAAAGGAAAGCAAACAATGATTTTTTTTTTGTTAGAGGTGGAAAATTCGTTACGCACTACCTGCCGTGCGAGGCCACGGCAGACTTGTGTGGGACTCACAGGAGCAGTGTCGTCTACCCACTAAAAAAACACTCCCAGGCTCCTACTCAGTTTGCTTGTGTGCCGGGAAATGGCGCAAACCGACAACCGCCACACCGCACAGCGTTGGTAGTGCAAAAACAAATATATTATGTATTTTATTAACTACTTTTTCAACGTTTAGTTTTTTAATTAGTTTAAGTTGATTGATTTTGATCTTATTATTTGTATAAGTAGTTTAGTTTTATAATATAAGGATAAAGGTCCAATTTAACAATAATAACTTTTTTAATGAAATGACTTAAAGTGACAAAACATCATAGCAAGTATGATTTATAATATTTATAAAAATATCACAATTCCAACTTATTACTATTCTCAATGTTTACCTTTTCTGATTGGAGCATGCAAGTTTGTACATTGTAACTCTTTGAAAATTCGTATATTTCGATACTAATAACTGTACAAGGGCACAACACTAGTAATACGTTTGGTAAGGGGCGCCAGAGGCAATTTAAACAGAATGCACCTGTTTAGGGAGGCCGTTTTAAATATTTTTCGGCTTTAATAAATAATCCGTTTTAATACTTTGTTTAGTGTTATGTCCTTTGTTGGTTTGAAATGAGATATGCGTTGTATTCGAGTTTTTATGCCGTGGTGACGAAACAACGAAATACGATGACTATGGAAAGACGAAAACTATGAAATAAGTGTATGCGAAGTGCTAGGAGTAATAAACAGAAACAATTGGTTTTCCTGTTTTTTGTTAATTGCACTTAAATAACATAAATCACTGTCATTTATTTGATGAGCCACTTTACAATAAGAAATAAAGTATTATCAAAAATAACGTGGTAACAAGGCACGGATTTACTCAGCAAGCAGTCTTGTGATAATACTCGACAGCTGACTCTAGGCTCCGTTTTGTCTAAGTCTGTCTAATGGAGAGAAACGCCGCAGGCGGATCGATACACAGCAATGACCAGAAACCGATCCCATAATCCCCCACATAAGGCTAAAAGTTGCGACTGGGGTTTATGTCGGCAGCAGCACGAAAGCTTCCCCCCGAAGTCCAGCGTAGTATACTGGTCATTCAATTTCCCTGGGATAGGAAAATCAGGTAGATTCTAGCAATTTGAATGTAGAAAACCAACTTATCACAGACATAACACTATATATAACCGTGTACCTTGGAAATAAGCTACGCTTGGCGTAACGAGATCAGAAAGAAAGATTTTGATAGGACTTCCCTTGAAATAACCTTTACAGCAACCAATAATTTTTAAATGACTTTTTTCCGGAAAATATGGTCCACGTCACATACAAAGTTTTCTTTCAAAGAAAAAAGTACTAAAGCAGCACAAACATTATGTTCGGTTGAAACAGAGGCTTAGAAGCCCTTTGAGTTTTTACTAAATTCTAGAGAGCCTTATTTTAAAAGTATTTAGGTTCATAATCGTTTGCACGTAGCAATTAGTAGCCTCGTATACAATTCAAAGAGGCGCGAGACATAAATCTTGGTACACAACCCTCATTTCTGCGACTAGTGTAACCAGATTGTGAGTTACATATAGGAATCGGCGTTAGAATTGTTTATAGTATAATAGAAGCAAGAGACATTTTGAAATTCAGGTATTGATGGCCGTGAAACTTAAGCCAAAACATATCGAATTTTTTATGCAAATTCGATATTCCATTTAAATACTCATAATATTTTAGTTCTTTCAGTAAGTACCTGCACTGTGTAAACACGGATAAAAACATAACAGCATACAAATAAAATATCTTTCTTTTCGAGAAAATATTTACCAATGGTTTTTATCACAGGAACAGCAGTAAGCTAACGGCCCGCTTAATAATAAGCAATTACCGTCATCTATGGATGTTTGCGACGCTAGAGGCGAACACGCTGCTGTCCCATAGGAGTACAGGAATCTGGGTCGCTAATGCCGGAACACAACACAAGGTTATTATGGCGGCATACTCTTAAACCAAGGGTGGTTGCCATCCAGACGTGCTTGGAGTCCTACCACGTAGGATTATGGTTGTTTTGTCGCCTTTTACGACAGGCCGATCTCGGCTACAGAGGTAATAACCTCTACCCCTTTTTTTTCGGTGTAGGGGAAAAACCTCTCTTGACGGATATGTGGGACTCCGGGAAAGATGTTTGACCATCCGACTACCCACTAAAAAACCCCGCTGTTCTCCTATCGCCTACGCCCGGGCCCACGGATATATGGCCTACCGATCTCGTGGCCCGGGCTGGCGCCGGCCCGCCCTTTATCTTAAGGCGGGCCCCTTCTAAAGTGTTGGCGCCAGGGGGTCAGGGTTTCGTCCCCCCGGCGCTCTCTTGTAACAAATCTAGGAGTAGAGGGGGGCCGCGGAACAGCACGCGGCCCTCTCCCTCACGGCAATAGTGCGGGCGGCGGATCCTCCCCCGAGGTGCTGCCCATGGCCGCTTTCTACGGCGGCCGGAGTTCGTTGCCCGCCCTCCGGCGCCGACGACGCGGCCTACCTTGGCGAGAGGGGAGTGCGGTGGCGGACTCCCGCTCCCGTTCCGTCGCCTCCCTTGCAGACACTACTGCCTCGCAAAAGGAGGCGACGGCCGTCCATCCAGGATCGCCCCCGACCATGGAAAGGATGTAGGAGGTAGACGGGAAGAAAGGTAGGACTCTGTCGCCTCGGACGGAGAGGGGAGTGAGGCGACGGATGCTCGGGCACTCGGGTACGCACACCCGTGCTCTCCTTGGACAGAAGAGCGCCCCTGAGGGCAACCTCTACCCCTTCTTCTCTACCCATTCTTACTTTCCCCTACACAAATAAAAACTAGCACGAGTAACTTTTATTTGAAATCGTTAAGTTAATTTTTATTTCAATAAAAGATATAGAAATGCATGCTAAAGTATAGTCTACTATTTAATAGATAATATTTTAATAAGTAGTTATTTATATTAGTCTTTTTTTATTTTTTTAACTCAAGGTACACACAGTTTTTGGTTAACTTTAGGTATAATTCAGTAAAATCATAAGTATTACCCCTCACGGTATTTAGTAAGGGAAAATATTAAAATAATTTCACGAAACCCAACTCTCTCGACTGAACTCAACTCAACTCGTAAAAACAAATAAAACGTTAATCTCAAAATGGCGATGGCTGGTTTTCGGTGTGGAAAAATTCAGATCAATATTCGGCGAGGAGCGGTTCACGTCGGCCTATACATATAATTGGTAGGGGGGAATTTATGCGGCTGCCGTATCGGACTCTCGACCCGCTTCGGGGACCGGCGGCATTCCGATAAAAGGGACTGACACAGACCCTACTGTTGTTATATACATTTTCTGATACCAAGGCAGCACTGTGTAATAGTATACTCACGGATCAAGTGCCCGGAGAATAAAGACATAAATGAAAAGCGTCTGATTATAAACGGGAAATTTTAAAGAACTATATGATAGTTTAATTACGAACTTTATTGGAAAGGGAAAGCTTATAAAATATACTCAAATCAAATTTGGAGTTATTAATTAGCGCTTTAAGTTGTTTCAGATGTAAACTTCAAATACGTTCAAAATAAATGCTTAATTGAAATTCTTAAATTTATATTTATGATGATTTAATTTATTCTGAAACATTTATTATATATATAACTAACTCTCAACACATTATTCTTAAAAAAAATGTTAACCCCCTTGTTTCTTTAGAGCTTCAGATACTTCAGAGCCCAAAGTTTGCTGCTAGTAATTTTTCTTACAAGGGCAAACGCTGTTCGACCTCCGGCACCAGAGAAGACAAATTAAACGGTGCCTTTTGTTTATTATCCACCAAATTGGGAAAGGAATAATTTGACCCATTTTGTCATTCTAAGTAATGGGATAGGCCTATTCTAATTTCTGACTTGAACCGTACGGCTCCACAACATTTATTAGAAACAAAAACAACGTTGCGCTAAATTACCGCTTTATACCTCAGAGCCTACGACAGTACATTTACTTATATACAGTACGGTTTAATCTGTGTAGGTATACAATATGGTCGTATATTATTGAGAGCGACGAAGGCTCGTAATTTAAGGGGAAATAACGCCGTATTTACATTCAATGCAACAGCAAAACCACCAATAGGTACACGTACAAACTGAATACGTTATAGTCAATTTATTTAGGGGACAGTTTGGTTTCATTAAAGTTTTAACCATAAGTTTTTATTTAACCTTTAACGGATTTTTTCACAAACTTCCTTCTTTTAAGATAATAGCGACAAGAAAAGATACAAAATATTTATAATTTATAAATATATTTAAGGCTAAATAAGTTATTTATAAGACTTAGTTAATGTAGCCAGGACTACATAAAGTTTTTGAGGGGCTATTATTGCTTTTTATAGATTAACAAATTGATAGGTGCCTGACATTATCAAAGAAATGTTGACTTAAAAGGTAGTTAGAGGTTTTTTTAGATTTCATTAGAACCGTCGTCTTAGTGATTGTAATTTCTGCTATCTATCAGGATTAACCTATTTCCGAACTTAAAGCTTGTGAAGATTATATTAGACATCTGGAATTAGTTGCGTATATATGAGAAATATCTCCAAAAACTATGCAGATATGTTCCATATATGAATTCAATTATAAAGATTATGAAATTTTACGAATTAGAACTACATACTCCATACAGGAGAATTTCCTTCAATATAAATCTTAAACAGTTTATGGAAGTTACGATACTAGTAAACAGACATAAATATTTACAAAGTCATTTGTTGTTTTGTATGGTGACAAGAGCAACCAGACTAAGCTTAAGTCGTTTTTATCCCCTTGCTGTGTAGGGTACTAACAAGCAGTGTTATAGGTTACTGATAACCTAGTGATATGACATTCAGAAACCAACCTAGACGTCCCGCTTTCAAATCTAATGATAGGATGCACCGCTTAAGCAGTTTTTCGCACCTAATGTATGTACCGACGGTGAAGAAAAACATGGTGAAAACTCCTGAATACTGAGATCGCTGCTAAGTATAACCCGCTTTGAACAAGCATGGCCGGTATACTGTCCGTTCCGTATCTCAGGGGAGGCCCAGGTCCAGCAGCGGGATGTGGTGGGCTGTTATGACAGTGTCAATTATGAAAAGTTATCGACAAAAAATGGCGCCTAATAATTTTAAGCTATTACGATAATATTGAAGTTAAAAATACAAACTTTCAGATGTACCTATTCTATACAAGTGTATTCTACTACTTATACAGTTGCGGTAAAAGTATAAAAAGCTAATTATAATTATTACCTTTCTTTAAATCAAAAGACAAATATCGAAAAATGGTAATTAAACAATAACAACCAATTTTCAGGTTACATCATTAAAAGTCTATAATGAACCAATTAACAATAGACAATGGAAATACATTTTTAATTATTCCCGAATTCCAATCTTTTACCGTTTTCTGTTTGTATCTTCAAAACGTGTTTACTTTTTATAACATTGTACACTTTAGCTTCATGAGCTTGTTTGATAGAACCCGAAGTAAGCAGTTCAACATTGCAATAATGCTACTTCATTAGAATAAATACTAACAACGTGCTAGCAAAGTAGTTGAGTACTATTGCTTTTGACTAAATGTTTATGTCTTTATGCACATGAAAAATTCATTAGATTTTAGCATCAGGGTTGTGGGATTACATTAAGCCAAATCAATGTGAATATGAAATAGGAAATGCATGAAATTGCATTTTAACACAACGGTGTATTATAATTTCACTCTATGGCTATACTTAATCCCAAGTACGGTTACGAAAGCTTCAGATGAAAGAGAGATCAATCACTTGAATTATGATTGGCCGATTATACTTAAACTTTTAGCAAAGAAATGTGATTTTAATAAGTAATTGACCGACTATTTACAATTCATGGTGTCTCTTGAAATGAGTAATTTGTGTAACAAAAGACGGTGCTTTGAAGGGCCTTTGCCTATGCGGCTCTACATTAGACCGACGGACAAACAAATTAAAGTAATATAAAGTGTTAAACGTTAGAAAGACCGATGTATGCGTAAAATGTTAACAAGCAGCGGTGAAGATAAAGGGGGCGGTTTCGAAATGCACTTTTAAGATACCTTCTGTGTGTCTATACTTGGCTGGATGCCGGCTAGGAGGTGCAGATCAATTCGTTTTTGTTTGCCACAATATCCGTTCCTTTTGAAGAGACAGCATTTTAAAGTTTGTCCACAGTTTAAAATTTCAAATGACACAACAAATATAGCACGAAGCAAGATATGTAGACTAGAACATACGACTATTTCCATTACATATTATTTTAATTTACATATATTAAGGTTATACTATTAAGTTGATTGTGAATTCAGTCGAAATAAACATATCTATTAAATTATCATGTATATCTTAAAACACATTCTTATGAATTGTGATTTACTAAAAGAATCGTATGTAACTTATTTAATAGTAGTTATAAAACAAAAAGGTATCATTTCTTTACTTGGAAATATCTCATTTCGGTTATATCGAAGGATTTCGAAACAAAGCGAAGATGGTTACGCGTTTTCTTTATCGCTGCCTTTTTAAGAACCAGGTAGACTTCTCTAATGAAATAACAATAAAACGTAAAATGTAATCATAGTTCATTATCTTGAAGGCCAGTAAAACAAAAGATTTTTCAGAGACGATAACAAGATAGTACATGAAATAATGTCCTATTCAAAATTCTTATAATGTTTTTCCTTATAACTATTCACAGATATTTAACTTCTTACAGCGAATCAGAAACTTACAGCTTATAATCTTGATCATTGATTGGAGAATCAATAACCCACTCTTAACAAAGATTTTGCTGCTTAGCGGGAGGATTAACGGAATTCCTAGTACGATACTTCATTTGTGTCATTTTGTTCTTCCTGCCCTTATCCTACATTGTATGGGGTCGGCACAATATGATATCTCCTTTCAGCCTCCTCTATTAATCTTTATCTCAACATTCACACCCTTTTCGACTTTTCATCTTTTACGCTCTCTATCCATCTTTTCTTTGCTCTACCTCTCTTTTTGTATTCAGCGAATCTAATTTTTCTTCTTACATTCTTTTCTTTGCATTATATGATCATACCACTGGTTTTTCAATCACTTGCGCTACTTTAATACTTCCGCTAATATAATTATTTATAGTTTTATCCGTTTGGGTAACTCCACACTTCTATATCATATAATGTTCGAAACCAATCGGTAGTTTAAGTTTTTACAACGGCAACACTATATACGTCAACGTCATGCGCAGCTTGACGAACGGACGGTACCCTGCTCGTATAAATGGTACGGTTAGACTTGGGAAAATTAGTACATTCGGCTCCCCAGCTTACATTTGAGAACTCATTAAGGACAATTGTGAAGTAAGTGGAGTTGTGGTACGGCTATTTCCACGCGCCAGGAAATAGTTTCGCGTGTCGGCTGCGCCGCCACGCCGTACCTCATCATCCCCTACATTTCCTGCCACATCCTCACCCTGAACCTCCTATCCTAAGATACGATACGACGAGGCCATCAGATTCGTGGTGAGTAATAGGTTAATTGTATTATAATAGTACTAAGAAAATTTACATTACGGCCCCGCACGATCGCGGCATATGTTCGGCAGGCCCCTCGTTCAGATTTCCGGAGCCCTAGGCTCAACGAGGGGGCTGGATTCGGAACGAACATATAACATCCTTCCAACCCTCTTCTTTGTAACCAAGTATGGGTCCATCCAATCCATACAATATGACTGGTATTACGGATTTATACATTTTAATTATAAGTCTAAACGGCACTCATGGGTCGCAAATAATTCCTAAGATATTCAAAAAAATTAAAAAGTCCGGGGTGTAAAACCAAATGCACATAGTTTATTCAAAAGAACTGCATTATCCTAACTCAATCAAAAGCGTTGCGAAAATCAAAATACACAACATCTACCTGGGTACCTTGATCCATAAATGTAGATATTATGTCTGCGAGTGTAAGAAGATTAGTGTTCTGTCCATGTTGGACTTGGACAAATAAGGAGAAACTTGTTTTGAAATATTTATGTGAATTATGATTTCAAACAAATTGGCAATTGAGGATAGCACAGCATTAGGACGATGATTTTCAACTTTTTTTTTAGATATCGTAGTGATACGAGAAATTTTACATTGACTTAGGTATTTTATAGCGTTAACGGAAAGATTAGAAGAAGAAAATATAAGGGATGGGCAATAAAAAGTGTCTCATGCAAGCTTACAGAATATGTGGTGGAAATGTTCCGGCCCAACGGCACTTCTGGGTTTTAGATCTTGAAAAGCAACTTCAAGGTTACCTTTTGGAATACTAGTTATGTGGACTAAGTAGCTCAAAGAAATCGGATCTCCGTTAGTAGGTCCGTTAAGATTAAGGTTTGGAATATCTGGCATAAACGAATTCAAAAAGTAGTTAGCAAAAACATTTGTGACGTTACTACGAGTACCTTCATGTTCTTTCCCGTCAAAATAAATAAGTAATACAAAACCTCCACTACCATGCAGATCATTAATATGTTTCCAAAAAGCACGTGAACTTTGCTTAATATTTATCGTAACACGATTTATATACTCGTCATATAAAGCAACATGCAATAGATGCTTCACTTCTGCGCCAAGTCTACTAAACCTTGCGTATACTTCCATATTTGTAGTAGCTTTCCAGCTACGGTGAAGAGCTGATTTATGACGTATTTTATTAATTAAATTCACGTTGAACCACACCGAATAGATAATATAATTATTTTTAGGTCTTTTCTTCTAGGAAATGCATTTATCAAAATTATTGTAAAACAATATTTTCCCCAAAAAGGGGTTAACGTCAGGCAGGCGGCCGGTTGTAATATAAAAACAAAGCCACAACTATTACAACATATAATATGTTGTGCCGACCCCATATAATGCCCACATTATACGGGGTCGGCATTTGGCCTATTCCACGTAGTATCTCAATAAGGGCAGGAGGAAGAAGAAGAAGATTGTAAATAATTTTGTAAAAAGTAGTCAATGCATCATTAACTTGAGACGACTGCAGAACTTCATCCCAAGAAATGTGACTTAGTAAGTAATAAAATTCATCAAAATTTCTCCTTGCGAAATTACAATCTAATTGGTGATTAATGTTACTTAGGTTACTGATAGTCTTCTTGTCTTATTCAAAATAAAAACCTTCGAATGTCACACAAATATCTAAAAGATGATGGTATGGATCGATTTGAGGAACCAGACTACCGACTTCTGATTTTAAAATATTAACAGATGTAAGACAATCATAAACCAGGACTACATCAAATTTGCCTACGAATGTAATTATTATCTCATTCCTTCTCAGTCAAATCACATACTTTAAAAAAATAACTATAATAACATATTGTAATGTATATTTAATGAAGCTGAATTCATGTTTACATCACCAACCAAGAACACCAATCCCGTTAGAATGAGGATTTTGTTTTCCACTTTCGTAAACCATCCCAAATACACATTGTCAGGTGATTTCGGGGGTATATAAATAACATAAACATGAATATTAGTTTTGCCTTTGAAGAACAACATCCATAGAGCCTCACATCCATCAGTTTCTAGATCTAACCGACGTCTCGGGGAGAGATGTGACTGCACAGCAAAAAGGACGCCTGCGTAACGTGTTGATCTATCACATCGCATGATCGACTAGATTCCCGATTTACGTTTGGCGTCGCATACGTCACAACGTCTGTTAATGCTATAATGTTTCTCCAAAAAGCCAATCTAGTTTTAACTCCTCAAACGTTCTGGTATACCATCTGGAATGTCTACTAAGACTTATAATTTCCTTTGAGATTGAGCTCATGAACATAGACCGCGCCATTGAGGCAAAAATGTTGCAAGTAAGTACGTATTTCATCGGGTGATTGGCACTGATTCCATGTTCCATAGATGTAGATGATTGCGACTTTCAATTGCTTTCAGATTCGTTACGTGTGGGCATGCAGAACCATAGATCGTAAAAGAATACCGTAGATAGCTATTATTTCCAAATTCATTGTATTTGGGCACAGTTCTCACAGACTTTGACATTTATTTTTGGATCGCTGGAGGAAGCAACCGAATTTGACCCAGAATGGCATAGAGAAGTTTTTAATACATCCGCCGTTGAAACATTAGAATTGCATACATATATCCTCTTAGTCGCAGGTAAAGGTTGTGCTACTGGCAACATTTGGCTTGTACCACATAGAGCCACAGCTAGATCAATTGTATTCTTAGGTACAATCCTTGAGAATGTTAACCCCTGATCAGATACAGGCAAATTATTTTGAGCAGAGTTTCTTGGAATAGAATTTGACAAACAACTCTTTTCTCCTTACCATGAAGTTGTGTTATACCACGAGTAATTTCGGCTCAGAAGTAAGTCTTACTTACTTAGTAATAATAATTGTATTTAAATTACAAAATGTTTAAGTTTCATCTCTTTATTAATTTTCTTTCTTAATTACTTCAGACCAAGTTTTTGCAAAATGCTTTTCAGAAGGCAAGCTTTTTATTGGTTCCTTTCAATGTCTAATCTTTGTGTATTTCGTACAAAATCACTAGAAAATAAATGGCATAGATATGGATAAAATTGACCTTAACCCGAATGAATGCCGTCTATCCCCCAATTTAGAAATGAAAACGAAAGCCATCGATTGGTAATGTACGTAGGCAGCAGCAGTATTCAAATAATCACTAAACCGTAACAAGTCAAGTACTTTCGTTCAATATTCTATCATGATTTCTACTAAATGATCAATTTTAGGTACTATACTGACTATATATGTGATATACACCCTTTCAGAACGTAAATTAGAATAAAATTTTATCTTTATAACAATCGTATTAAAATTAGAATAACTGATTAAAATTTCAGCATAAATTAAGCCGGAATAAAACGGTCGACTGACTAAGTCAGTGCGTTCCACATATTTTGACCCAAATGTCATCACGATTTAATTATAAAAAGCGAGTACTCAAAGATAAAGGTAAAAAGTTCTTGAACAAAATTCGTACGCATGCTACTAATGTTATTTAGAAATAGAAGTATTCAATAAACATTAAATTGTAATAAATTTACTAAGCACAGTTCCTTTACGCAATTCTCATATTTTATAAACAATATTTTTTGTTGCAAATAGTTGAATGCGCCCAGCTCCGTAAATGACTTAAGAACAAATCAACTATTTAAGTAACTAATGAAAGAACGTTGAAAATATCCAAATTAACTAATTTTTTCTTTCTTTCATTGCTATGTTTCCTTTTTACATTACGTAAAATAATGCGAATTCACTAACCGTTCAATATAACACCCAAGTTTATATTGCAAGTTAATATGACTCACTGGGCACGATTTGCGATGTAGATAGGCGCTCCACACCCTCCAAGGGTATCCTGCGTGGGATTTGGAGCACCGAGGCCTCATTGCCGCTATTGGATGACTTCCTAATCCTCTGACTTGGAAAAAGCCAATTGATGTCACAGTCCGACTGACGTCATATTCCCGGGCCTAACGCTCAAAGCGAACGAAGTAACACAAGGTGATATGCTGGCAATGAGCTTCTCTGAACATCTACACTACACTGTTGTGTATTCCAACAAGGCGGGAAGCTAAGAGGTGGTATTTCCACTTTGGAAAACATTTAGGCAGAGTTTGTATCCTTCATCTCTCACTGGACTCAAATATTTAAAATACAATATTCATTGCTGATATATTATGTAAGTTGTAACGCAATTTAAATATTACGTACCATATTTAATTTATTACCAATTGTTACGTATATTTATTTAACACAATCAATTCACCGCGTATTCGCGGAATTATTATTCCTAGAATCGAGTTAATCGTTTTTAAGCAAACGCATTGCCATCCCTATTCCACGACGGCGCTGCCCTCTCGTGATTCTTTCATTCAAAATTTACGGCTCGCATACGTCGCGTCAGTGTCCTCAATTTCCGTTGTTCTATTAAAATATTAGGGCAAAGTGGAGGGGACCAGATCACGTGGAAGATCACCCATGCGATGGACCGACCAGATCAAATCGGCTGTGGGCGGGCCTTTGCATGAGTGCTCCAGAATGTCTCTGAATCGCGAGAAATGGCGTAAAATCATACAGCGAACAATATCTGCCTCTAATAGTACTACCAGTTGATCACGACCGCTCTGTAAAGAGTGAATCGACTAAGAAGAAGAAGATTAAAATATTTCATTTCAAGAAACTAACTAGCTCAATCGAAAGTAGTTCGTGCCAGTGCCTCCTCCTCCTCCAGCCATAATCGAAGAGCCCCAGTAGCACGCAGACCGAGGTAAGTGGTTGTGCATTTGTATGTATTGTCGAAATTCCAGTGCCGATACAGAACACCAATCACAATTCTGTTTATAATTTTGTATAACGTAAGTCAATCGACATAACCAAGCAGATCGTCCTCTACGATTAGAAACAAGTGAGGCAGTGCGAAGCAACCACTCATAATTTGTATTTACTTAACGTTTACTTAGAATATCGTTCGCTTTCAAGGCTTATTTCTTGGAAGTGTATTTCCATATATTTAAACAACATTTATATTTAGGCCAAAAGTTTCAAGCTATAAATAATAAAAAATTTAATTATGTTTTCATGGTAAAAATTATGAACTAAATAACTGTGAACAATCTAATAAGGGCTCAGTTTACATGTCTTGAGGCCCATGCAGGAACCAATAGCAACTTCGCTTCTAGGATTCGCCTCAGTAGGCCGCAGAAATATTTCTAACTTTAATTAATCAAATCATTAATTTAATGGACACACTAGAAATTCTGAGTTAAAAGTATTTTAGTAATTTGTTTGAAATAATGGCCTATGTCACTGACCTTTCAGTTAGTATTGGAATGATGTGTTTAGTTATTTCAGTTATTGCTGGGTTATTTAAAAAATGCAATTCATATAATATTTTATTGAAGACGATCCAACTTGCAATAGCGGAGGACCATACATTATTATAATTTAACTCAAAACTCGTTTTCAACAACCTTTCAGTAACCATGTTCACAGGATGAGTCAGATGTGAAACGTAATTAGTAATGTTCATTTTATTGTACATAATATTCTCAACATGTTTTATTTTAATTAGTATTTCATTTGATTTATATTTATTGCTTTTATTTAATATAAATTCATAAGAAATATAAAAATTAATTAAAATTAATTAAAAATAATTTCTATTCAGGTGTTTTAAAACACTTAACTCCGGTTAAAGTATTTTACTTGTGTATTCCTACAATAAATGGCTGGGGCGTTTTTTCTGTTTGTTATCGTACTCTTTAAATAATAATACTTTCAAGTGTGAATCTTCGTATATATAATTGATGATATCGATTCTTTTACCACATACTGCTTACCGTTCTGTTCCATGTTTCTCACGTCATCCTATATCAAGCTAGTTTGTTATGAAAGAAACTTACCAATTCTCAATCTTCTTGTCAGCACGTCTATTCTTCAATTGACAACATAGCCTAAATGAAAACTTATTACTGAAGTAATTTGGTAATACCTTGGTGGACACTATGAAAGACTCCATCACCTATTCACATAATACTTGATAAGAAAATAAAAGGAGAATTTACACACACGTGTTAGTTATATAGTGATAAAGCTACACAATAATATTATTTACAAAAGTCCAAATCGCATATGCCTTATTTTATAGTTTTTGCTGACATTTCAAAACATGATATTGACACAATGAGTCTATTTTTTTATTTACAATAGTTATATAGGTCATTTAACACACTTATTATTTTATTAAAAATAATTATTACTAACCAAGCAGCAACAATGACTGCCAAAATGTATTACTCACCGTTCAAGGACCGCGTAATAAGCTGGCTTCATAAAATGTGTTATTAAGCCGCATCCCACGAACTGGGTGCCCCGCAAAGTACAGAATTTCAAAAATCTTCACATTATATTGTAAATGAATTATTATTTGTACATTTGCTCCAAAGAGGAAAATGTGATGATTTTTGCAATGCACTGCTATGTGGCTCCAGTAGCCAGTGGGAGTGCGACATCATTGCAAAACCATCATGCAGTGAAAAGTCAGCGGAAAAATATAAAAGTAATTCTTTACCTGCAGCACTCTTTTAGGTAGACCGGTCTTCTGGCTAAGCTGCTTAAGGTCTTTTGCATCAGGGTTGTGGTTGATCGCGAAGTAGGATTTCATGGTGCGGAGTTGGTGATGCTTGAAGCTAGTCCGCATCCTCTTGGTTCGGGAGGTGGTGCCGAGGCCACCGGCACCCCGAAATCCCATCTCCAGATATTCAGGATTGAGATCTGATGATGAGAGAATAACGAGTCATGCTGCTAAATGATAAAAATGTGTTAGTATCTACTTTACAGTCTTGTTTAATAGAATTCAAAATAACAAAAATTATTTATTTGTAATTAATAATTTTTGTTAATTTATTTATGTTAAACGATACGTCAAATAGCATTGGCAAGTATTGATGAAATTCGCTAGGCTCTTTCGCAAAATAATGTATGTTGTAGTCGTCGTGTACTGATCAATATGTAAATCTACGTATAGACTGTTATTATTTGGAAGACATTTTACAAACAAAATTTAGTTTTGAAAAACTAAGTGGCATTTTCAGAACTAGTTACTACGGTTATGGGCTTCGTCTGTGATTCCAGCTACCCAGCCCAATGTTAATTTTATCGACGGGTGAATTCGAAATTAACTCAAATATTACTTGTCATTATGTCTTACTAAAATTATTTCGTCATTTTTAAACATCTAATAATATAAATATTATGAAATATAAAAATTTGTAAAAAAACTAAGTAATAGAATTATTTTTTAAGGTTTTCGGATTAATTAGTGCGAGTTACTTAATAAAATCTCGATAAAATAAATAAGTAGAAATGTGGAGAGATTGTATAACAATATAACTTAAGAAATGGACACGGTATTTTCATTTTATTATATAGCACTAGTGAGAGATTGTAATTCGATTTAACATCGGTGATCACCGATAAATAAATTTGCGATTTACATGTTTAAACCATTATGCTAATTAATATAGCCATTAACGACTCAGAGAGTCAATAAAGATACAAAGCTACACATTATATGACAATTATTACTTGGAACATATGTAAAACAAGATTTGGCCGCGGATTTGCTTCCGAAAATTATATTATTTATATCTATTCATGTAAAATATCTTAAGTTACTTCCAGGTGATGGTAAAAGGCTTAGTGAGCTTGATTAGCGAATTTGTTTCTCTGGCATGATGTTATTATGGTGTCCACGTTATAGTCATCTACATATTTAGGTATAGATTCTTGGGACTATAACGTGCGTGCTTCCTCGGTGGTTTGCTTGAAACAGGAAGAATCATAGCGTCTTGGTTGACGAGAAGGGTTCGGCGCCGGGTGCGCAACCCTCTTTCCCGTGTGTCACAATGACATTGACGCTTTGGTGTTGACATTTTACATAGAGATATTAGCATTTTAGTCGCAACAGTAAAGTTTCTACTACTTTATTTCAGTTGCACAGAAATCTTTTAAATCGAATCCGAAGTATATACTGATGAATATCAGTATAGTATAATATCATTTCTACTTTTACTAGAGCATTTATATGCTCTATCTCGTACTTTTGTACAAAAAAATAGAGTTGTGACCTTAAAATCAAACCAAATGGGATCGGGAAAGTTATCGAATAAAAAATAAAGGAAATGAGAACGCCTTACTCATCATCAACATGACTACATGGCCAATGAATAGAGGCTATTGAATAATATTACGGAATCCTCTTTATTTGCTTTGTTCCATTAGATAAGCTTTAACGGCAAAATTTTTGTAAGGATAAATAAAAAATAGAAACATACTTGACTTCCTATTGAATTATATATAAATAATTACTTCAAAAAGACTTAAACGATTTTTTGTACTCGTAAATTACTTTAAAATAAAATTCATTGTAAATGTAATAAATAATATTTATATTATAAAAACAGGTAAATCTTAATTTTAATTTGCAATTAATATTTATGCTTTTCGACATATTCGTCTTAGTAGAGAAACGCTTATGTTCAAAGATTTACTACTGCAATTTACAAAAAATATTAAATGTTGGTTTTAGGGCTACTGTCATCTGACTCTCCATCCCGAAAGGAAAATCCGTTGCCCGGTGTTCAGCAGGTGCACCAGACAGCAGGTGACATTGATCTGAGCCCGAAAGTCTTAGCCGACCCTTTTTTGATTTAACCTCTAAAATTTTATACAATTACGGCTTACATTTAAAGCAGTAAAAATTTACTAACACGAATAAAACCATTGTTTCAGGTAAAACGGCGGCGCAACTGCGTGGCAACAACATGACGACTGTGTGCCGGGCCGGCGACGCCGCTCTGCAACGGTGTACCTAATGCGAAGTTTACGATCAATAAACTAATCTAAAACAGTCACCGCGAACATACAAATATAGAGTGAATACTACATAGCTATCATAAAAAAATAACTTTGTTAAATATATTATTTTGAATTAACGTTAGAAATTATTTATAAAATATCTTATGTGTAAGTAAATGTATTTTGATTTGATTTAATTTAAAAGTGTTTTATAGAAACCAAAAGTTTTATTAAATACGTAAATAATAACAGTACTTAATATATTTAAGTAGAATTCAGTTTACTCCTTTGTTACTATATAGAGATGATGATGTAGAGATATTTTAAATTTTCATAGAAATTAAATTTGATTATAATGACATATGATAATAACTGATTAATTTTTAATTTAAAGTGTATGTAAATAGACCTATTTTCCATCAAATGTACAACTATATTCCATTAGTTTTTGCAACTAAACAACTATTGATATAAGGTCAATAATCTTTTTCCTAATTTTAAAATTATTCCAAACGTAATTAGGAGGAATTTTCGAAGGAACGGTTTGTAAAATAATTAATCTGCCAATGTGAGTATCAAAATCTCTATATCATTCCGACTGGTGCGTTTGCTTGCCATATAAAGCGTCAAATGGCAAATACGGAACAACTCCCAGATTTTTATGTAGCCACATTTAGAACGGGCGCGTGAAATCGAGCGTGGTAAAAATACAAGAATAGCTTTGACTTTCTGAACTAACTTGTTGACATTGTACGTGAACTCTGTAAGGTCACCTTGCGGCTTGTTTTGTTGACAAACGGTCTACTATATATTTTTTAAAACACATATTTTATTTTCGGAATAGGGGGTTCTGGAGGCAGCTGCCATCGTAAAAGTCAAGAAATCATACATATTAATAGTTAACGGTGGAACCCGGTTATTAAAAAGTCTTGAAACGCAATTGGGAGGCGAGCTTAATTTTTTTAATTGCACATAGTCAAAGATATTGCGCAATGTGAGAATAAAAAACGCAATACGATGTTAAGTGTAAAGTTTTGGAAGGTTATGTATATTTTGTATGATCTTGGCTATACAGTCAAACGTAAATAGACCTAACAAGGAAAAATATCTAGGGAAGACCAGCACTCGTTTTATGGGAGAACAATAAATCCAGTATATGTCATAGTTCCTTATTTAGAAAATTAAACGTACTTAGAAACTATATTGGCGAAGATATATAGTATTAAAAAATGCAATATATACAACCTGTTTAGTAAAGCATCATCATCATCATCTCAGCGTTCATCCCGGTTGCAACCCAAATCCCTGGTAGTGAGCCCATTGGCACGCATATCACCCTTTACGACGTCAAGCCCGCACTTTTTGGGTCTACCCCTCCTGCCGGGGCCCGGCGGAGGCGGCATGGCCAGACATTTGTTTCCCACATAAGCATCCGGTAGCCGTAAAACGTGGCCGTACCAACGGAGCCGACACTCCTGCAGTTTATCCGCAATGTCACGGACACGAAAACTACCGCGAATGCGGGAGTTCCTAACGCGGTCCTTCCGCGTCACTCCACACATCCACCGCAGCATATTCATCTCCGTGACACGCAGTGCCTGCTTGTGTCGCTCTAACACCGGCCACGTTTCACAGCCGTATAAAAAGACAGGCCTAATGATGGTCTTATAGACCTAATGATGGTCTTATAGACTGTCCCTTCAGCTTTACCGGCATCTTGGGGTCACAAATGACACCAGTTACCTCACGCCATTTGGCCCACGCGGCAGCAATGCGTGCCTTGACGTCGCAATCGATGTCACCAGACGCATGCAACAGAGATCCCAGGTATTTCACTTGGTCCGTGCGCTCGACCGTGTCGCCGCCTATGCGTACAGGTGTGGGATCTGTGGAGTTACAGGCCAAGTACTCGGTCTTCGCCACATTGAGCTTCAGACCACCGTTCTCAAGCGACTCCTTTCACGCCTTCACACGTCGCACCAGCCTACCCCTGTCCGAGTCTGCCAGCGCGATATCATCCGCATACATGAGCAACCACGGGGGCTGCTCATGTGAGTTTCTGATGCTGTCTGACAGTACGTCTAATACCACGCTAAACAGAAACGGACTAAGGACGGATCCTTGGTGCACCCCACACATGTGACGGTGATGGGGAAAGGTATTGTGTCACCAACAGCGGTCCGAACTACAGAATCGGAGTCACGGTAGATACCTGTTATTAAAGCATAGTAAGTGGAAAAAAGCACATATGAGCATAGTGTAATTTTTTATTACTGTAGAAGAGAAGACAGGCTGACTGCTAACTTGGTAGTAAGCAGTTACTACGAAGCAGTTACTGCCTATGGATGTTTGCAATGCTGGTCATCGCTAACACACCGCCTCTTTGTGTAGGAGAACTAGAACCTGGATCACATGCCAAAACACAACACAAGGACATTATGGCGGCGTAATAGAGACCAGGGGTGGTTGATATTAATTAGGGCCGAGAGCCCTACCACTAAGCAAATTTACTGAGATTATTCATTATGAGATTTTCTTAAAGTTGCTAGAATACAATATTCGACTTGCAAAAATCAATTTTATGTATGATTATTTATATTAAAATATTGTATGATTTTGAGAGATTTGCTGAAACTCCTAGTACCTATATTTGGTATGTGTGAGAATATTTTTAGTAATCAACTTTTGAGTTCATTTACTAAATATTAACTATTTTTTATAACATGAACTGCATTGAATATTATTATTTGAGAAGTAGGTCAGTTGTATTTTTTTTTTTTTTTATTGCTGTAGGACAGCAGACAGGCTGACGGCCCGCTTAGAATTTAGCAGTTACCATCGCCTATGGATGTTTGCAACACCAGTGGCATCGCGAACACGCTACTGTCCCATAAAGGTACTGGAACTTAGGTCACCAATGCCGGAACACAACACAAGGTTATTATGGCGGCATACTTAAGACTAAAGGTGGTCGCCATCCAGACGGGCTTGAAGCCCCACTACGTAGCTAGGGTGGGTTGTTTAGTCGCCTTTTACGACAGGCCGACCCCGGCCGCAGAGGTTAGTATTCTTTCTCCGCCCCTGCACGGATAAATATAGTTGTATAAAGTACCGCCAAAGATTTTATACACTCGCACATTTTACGCTAATCAAACATGGCGGCCATTAGCGCATAAAACAAGTAGGTAATTGTTCGCGCTCATACCGTGTTAGTCTAACTTTGTTACAATTGCCTATAACTTTTAATTATACTTCCATAACACTGTGTATTACGATGAAATAATTGCTATTTGTGAAATTCAAGAACCATTTAAGAATGGCATGTGACTCTTCGTCTTAAGATGTTACCATATATCACATAAATAGAAAAAAGTTGGAAAACGGAAACGAAAATGGAAAACACATGATTTCAATGACTTTTTAGGACATGAATATACGTTTCACTATATACGAATATACGTTTGGTGTTGGAGGAGGTTGCTACGCATACCGTGGACAGCAAAGAGGACCAACACATCCATTCTTGACCAGCTGAATGTCAGAACCAGATTGTCCACGACCTGCTACAAGCGAGTACTTGGCTATTTTGGCCATATCGCTCGAAAGGAGTCAGACAACCTCGAAAAACTGATAGTGCTAGGCAAAATAGAGGGGAAAAGGCCCAGAGGACGGTCACCAACCCGATGGTCGGATCAAATTAAGGCTATCACGGGGCTCACTTTGCCTGCAGCTCTGAAACAGGCCGAGGACAGAGTGGTGTGGAGGCAGTTCATCAGCGTCTCCGTAAAGGCTTATCAAGACGGGCACGACCTTCAGGAATGAAGAACACGACGAGGAAGAAGATACGTTTCACTTTTGTCTAACATAACTAGAGTTGTACTATTCGTTACCAAGTAACGGGTAGATCACTGGACTTGAAGTAACGAAACGCTACTCACGAATACATTTCGTTACTCGCATTTATCGTATTGATGGTTTCAGATTTTTTTCATTTTACAAGTGCTTCAGTTCAAAAATTTTGCGTTGTGTGAAGTGTGAAATTCGATTTTGTGCCTGTAAGCCTCATTTTGTACTACGTTTATGTATTTTTTTATCTATGAAGAATGAACGACGTCATACTGCACGAGATTCGAAAATAACGAGTAACGTAACGTAATAGTAACAGGTATTGATAGTTTTATTTTATTGATGTAGGACAGCAAACAGGCTGACGGACCGCTTAAAACTTAGCAGTTACCGTTGCCTATGGATGTTGGCAAAACCAGTGGCATCGCGAACACGCTGCTGTACCCATAAGGGTACAGGAACTAGGGTTACTAATGCCGGAACACAACACAAGGTCATTATGGCGGCATACTTATGACCAAAGGTGGTCGCCATCCAGACGGGCTTGAGGCCCTACTACGTAGCTAGGGTGGGTTGTTTTGTCGCCTTTTACGAAAGGCCGACCGCGGCCGCAGAGGTTATTATTCTTTCTCCGCCCCTGCACCGATAAAGAGTTATATAAATATAGTTGTAGTATGAATACATATGTGTACCAATTTCTATTTACTTTTATATATCTAATATATATATATATATATATATATATATATATATATATATATATATATATATATATATATCCATCTACGGTAGAGACATTTGGTTCCCTTAGAAAGAGAGAATAGTTTAGATATTAGCCGTATTATATTATCATCCAAGTGATTAGTAAGAGAGTTTTCTACGTGGTAGGGCCTCAAGCCCGTCTGGATAGCGACCACCTTTGGTCTTAAGTATGCCGCCATAATAACCTTGTATTGTGTTCCGGCATTAGTGACCCAAGTTCCTGTACCCTTATGGGGCAACAGCGTATTTGCGATGCCCCTGGCGTTGCAAACACCTATAGGCGACGGTAACTGCTAAATTCTAAACGGGCTGTCAGCCTGTCTGCTGTCCTACGCAATAAAAAACAAGAGTATGAGTGAAGTATTAGTAAGAGCAAGAGCTTGTATTATTATTCACAGGGCAAATTAGGTATTCTGATTAGGTCTTTTGATTTAGATTTTAAGAGAGTCACTTCTCACCTGAACTTCAATGCAGTAATCCATTCGCCTTGGGTAATCCTATTCTCACTGACATACCGCTAAGTTTTATTCCGCCTCATAGCCGTCAATTGACCAGCAAATATGCAATACTAACAGTGGGAGTGGTTTAAACATGGGGTTTAAATATGGGTTTAAACATGGGGTTTAAATATGGGTTTAAACCTAGTGGTGTATTGGCATTTATTACGCCAATGTCAATAAAACTACAACCCGGTGAATGGATGTAATAAAATGTGCATTAGTGGTGTGAATTGCATCGAATTCAAATATATCTATTACATCTAATTGCAATTAACAATAGAATCCCATTAGATATATACATAAGCAAGAAGGAAGAGTTCTTTTCCTCCCAATATAACGCTCTTGTGTTTTTAAAGTAGTATTTGTGAATATTTTTTACTCTCCTTTTATATTTTTGTCTATTCCTGTACCTGTGCCTGGTCTTTGGCCTTAGCTAAATAACAGGATAAAACTCTTTTTAGACGTTAACGACGTTTAAAGACAATGTTAAAGAATCCGGGGTGAGTTTCATATCTAAAGACCACTCCTCATTGCAATTATTATATTGATCGCAGTTAAAAATAACTAGTTCTTCATGCCAATCGCCTGGCCATAATGTTCTCGAAATATAAAATAACTACCCAATGGTAGGTTGTCAAAACTTAGACAGTTGCCTCACTCTGGTCATCCCAGAAGTAAGATGTCGTGAAGATAAAATTTTGGGTTTCAAAATAAAGATCTCGATGAATCCCATCAGATACGTTAATAGATTGAGACATAAATGTAGGTACTCAACAAAAAAGGACCAAGAATGGTCCCTCGAAAAAAGATTACAATCACATAAATCGTAAACACCATTCATGTTTTGAGATGAGCAAAAAATTTTGATTTCCTCAAAGATACAGCTTCGTCCGGTAGATAAAAAATTTTTAGTAATATTTTGGTGGTCAAGTCTTAGAAGCAAAAAATATAGCGAAACATGAGCATACGCTCTTTGAATTTTTAATTGAAAAGTCTAAATCGAACATAAATATAAACATACTTGTATTTAACTGAAGGCTTTACTCCAATAAACCAGGTAATAAACATATAAAAGTATTCATTTATATTATCGACCAGTAACCCGAGACGTGAATGGGTTGCTGTGGGAGTAAAAGAGAAAATCACAATTATAAAAGAAACAAAATACCCTTCGGACACTTGAAACATAACAGTCGAGCGTAATTACTTCTAAAAAAATCCCGCTTGTCGGCATAACACGGCGAACGGTTGAAATATTAAAATCTGTTGACGCGGCGTGTCGTGCGACATAGCTGGACAGCGGGAGTCGCTACTGGACCTGATTGTATTGAGCGCGCTTAGGGTTGTCACAAAACTTGTGAAAGAACTAATGGTTAGTGATACGTGACAAATACAGTATTATCAAAATTTTTGAATCACTTGATAGATTGCAGGTAATATTGCATTGCTTATTGACTTACAACTCTCACAATCAATAACTATAAAAATGTACACTTTAAGTTGCACGATATGATACTAATAAATGTTAAAAGGTTTGAGTGAAAACGTTTGAATAAGTCAACTACTGTGGATGTTTTTTATTGACTATGAGGGGCTGACTCGAATAGTACGATACCACATTCTTAGAGAATAATACATCATTGTTCGTTATGGTTAGAATGAGCAGGTAATCTTGACTGACATTTCGAATGTAAATGAGTGTACGCACGTATGTAAGTTCCCTTAATAAATTTTATGTCTTGCCATTTTACTAAACCACTTCATATTTCATATTATTCTTCTTTTGAATCACTTCCCTTTGTTTTGATCATTCACTAAATCGTTTTAAGTGAGTTTATCAATCAATCATTGCCAAAGTAAAGATGTTGCAATTTAAAATTTAAATACGTTAGACATATAGAGTATTGCACTAAATAATAAATATTGACTCGCTCAATTTTAATAAAATTGTCGTTAATAATATTACGTCACAAATTCACATACATATTTATATAAAACAAACGATATGAGTACTGTAATTGTAACAACCCTAAGACTACCCAGAGACTGATCATATTTTAGACATTATTACTCTTAAAAAGGTGAAGTTATATTCATCGATAGATATCAAACGACATCGGTACGATGACATAAATATATGTAAAATAATAAAAATGTTTACATATAGTGATGTTACAGACGTTTAAAACACGTATTTTATATGGTATAGTACTGCTACTTGGAATATTCCATTTATTCTAATGTATTAGTGCTGACTAAATATACCGAGTATTTGAACTGTTATAAACTGTAAAACTAACAACAAAAAGTTCAATGAGTACACTTTTGTTTATTTAATAATCAAGCTAATTCTATTAAGCATTAATAAGGGATTATTCTGAAACAATTTAAATTTTGTTACCCTAAAAATAGTTATCGTGAATATTATAATTTATTTACTGACTGTCCTGTAAGATAACATGTTTTAAGACTTCGAAGACGTTTTTATTTACATTTAAATGTATTATATACTTTTTACAGGTTTTTAGTCCAATATTTTGAATTATATACACCATTTTGATCAAACTTTATTAACTGAATGACGATTTAACAGGGTTGATACACAAGATTAACTGACACCGAGAAATACAAATTTTAAGCATACGAAGCTTTTACGAAAGAGTTTGAATTAAAATGGCAACCGCATATAAGTTCAAACAGCATAACTAGCGAACGAAAGAGCAAAGTCCTTTCACTAAACATGGAAAGTGATAACATTTTAGCCAAAGAAAAAGAACAAATTAGAGACTCTTCAGACGAGTTAGGGAAACCAAGTATTTAAGGATGTTAAAGTCGATCGTATTGATAATATGTAGTTAATTTTATTAATAGTTCCGTTTACCGATCACATTGGTTTTTAATCCAAGCAGCGACTGCAATCATCTTCACTTGTTTTAGTGCTATGAAGTAACAAAAACAATAAGCGTTGAATAACATTAGAATTCGTCTCTACGATAATTGATGGCAGTTGGAACATGTGGAAAGACCTAGACAATAAAACCCTTTAACTCAACATAAATTATACAGTTGTATTAAGTTCTTCGAAGAGTATGTCGTTCGTAAAAACACCTATTAAATTTCAGAGGGTCTTTATTATTTTGTGGAAATTAGGACATTTAATTATGTTATGTTTCATAAGCATTAAAGAGCTATGTCATCGTTACAATCCACAAATTATCATCTTATAACATTAACACTCTTTCTGATAACAGCCGAGTACAAAATTGATCATCATTAATACATCATCGTCATCATCTCAATGATATCCCGGTTGTAACTCTTTTTCTTCTCGATCATCGTTTATACAATTTATACTTAAATAAAATAAATTTTTAAGCTTTATTTTTTTTATATATCTAGAGTTTAGCAGACAAGCAGACAGGCCTCCCTGGCAGGTGGTCACCGTCGCCTATGGACGTTTGCAGCACCAGAGGCAATACCAATGCGCTGCCTCGAAGAAATTTTATAACGTCTTTTTTGAAGAACCCCATATCGTACCGCGCTGAGAAAACCTCAGCCGGAAGCTCATTCTAGATCCTGAGAGTACGCAGCATGAACGTTCTAGAGAAACGTTTCGTACAAGAAAGAAGAGGCTCCAAGAAATGGGGATGAACACCCAGCCGATGGCGGGCAGTGCGGTGGTAGAAAGACGACGAGAGCACCATTCTGAATAGTTCTTCAGAACACTCCCCGTTGTACAGACGGTAGAATACGTATAGAGACGCAAAATCTTATACCGAAATGTTCATTTTATCGATTAGGTATATACAAGTATGATCCCAGCACTATTTACCGGCACCCCATTGCCTTTACAAACGTTTTACGAGCAACTCAATTTTAATGTTACGTACGTGGTTTTATTTAAAATATAAATTAATAACATATCTTTTCATTTTTATTCTTTACGTCTGTTATAATTTAAAATATCTAATATAATGGATTGATAAGTGATTTATTTTATATATTTCTTATCCGAGTAAACATATTATTATATAATACTTTTTATAATTATATTTATTTTATGTATTTTTTTCTAATTTATACCTCGGAGCGCCTGTAAAGGAACGGTATCGATCCCCGTCCCAATCATGCGTGTTTATTTATAATTATTTATCAGTTGTCTAGTACCCATAATACAAGCGCTCTGCTGCATACTAAGGCAAGTATTAGACTAATATGTATGCAGCGCAAAATCACTGCTATTATTAAATATACGTCTTGTAAAATTAGCTTGATGATTGACGATGATGAACTTGGGTTATCTCTGAGCAAGATCTGGTGCTAGATACCTAAATAGGCTGACAATAATAAAGGTCGTAACCACACTGTGAAACGTTTCATTTTAGTTTACTTATATATTGTGCTAAAAGCTAAAGTTATCTAAATTCTGAATTACACCATTCCAGTTGTAAGGGTGCGATATATCAAGATCGACTCACATAACTCTTGTTAAAAACAAAAAGGTTGAGAATTAAGTCCTTTTTTAATTTCTCAATCGGCTCAGAGCCCCGGCCATAAATAAGCAGCCGGTATAAAGCTATTCGGACCTTCTGCCACTGGTACAGATGTCAATGGGGAGATAGCGGCACGGTACAAAACGGGGTACATGGCAATCACATTAGCGGTTGACGCGACGGACTGTACCCACTGCCCACGAAAGGGGGAACACTTACTCCTATAAATTAATAACGAGTGTTACTTTAAACACGACTCATTTCCTGGTTTTTAAATGTAATATATACATTTAATTATATATAATCATTACTTGGGGTGCGTTTTTATTAATCCTAACTAATATCCTATATCTTTAAACGAGCAATTCTTGTATATATATACTTATATAATTGGAATCTCGGAATCGGCTCCAACAATTTTCATAAAATTTAGTATACGGGGGGTTTCGGGGGTGATTAATCGATCTAGCTAGGAATCATTTCTAGAAAATGTCATTTTATTCGCTTTTTTTTTATTGGAAGAAAAATAACAAAAATGTGTCTCTTCCTGACATCTATCGGCGAATAATAATACTATTTTTTTTAAATTGCTTTAACGATACAACACTAAAGCTATTCCAGCAGATGGCGTTATTAAGTAACAAGAAGTCAATGAGTGTTTGCTTTGAGGTTAGACTAAGAAAATCAATTGTTAATTTCCAAAAAACACAATTTATAAAAAAAAATACCGAGCAAAGCTCGGTCATCCGGATATTTATATTATAAATGCGAAAGTTAGTTTGTTTCTTTCGCTTTCACGCCTAAACCGCTGAAACAGTTTTGATGAATTTCGGTATAGTCATAGATTGGATCTTGGAAAAGGGCATAGACCCCTTTTTTAATTTATATAGCATAGCAACGTTTACCGGGTCAACTAGTAAAGGTACAAATGCTACAAATGTTTGACTGCAACTTTGTCTATATAGATTTCAAAAGTTAGTCTTGCTGGTGTTAAACAGCGGAGGCAAGAAGAAACGTGTTGTTGCAACCAGGCTATAAAGCTAATAAATGAAATAAATCGACACCTTCTAGTTCCACAGGAAGCAGAAGAACGTTTTTATTATTAGTGCTAGACAACTGATATACTACTAATGTACATTTTCATTAAATAAATACATATTTATTTATTTAATTTCCTTAAAAATACAAAATAACATAGCTGCAATAGTCCCACCAGTTGCACCATCCACCATCCACCAACTGCACATCAGTTTGTCGGCAGGAAAAACGCTCATCCAACATCATTTTTGATTACAAAAGTCAAAAATTTCATTATTATATGTCATTATTGTCATTTTATAATTATCTTTATTTTCATGCCATTATTATACTATTATAAAATTATATATCTATATCTCTATTCTAAAATGTTTGATTTAAATCACCAATCATATGAAACATGAGAAACCAAAGGACGGAAATCAAATCTGTACCTAATCCCCGAAAGTGCTCCGACGTGAGAATGCCATTACGCCTCGGAAATTTTCATCAAAATTTAGTACATTGTATTTAATTACGACTACTTTTACGAGGAATGGTATTAAATACTTCACACACCAAAGGTTATATAATCGTATTAAAGGTTAAACGATAAGGAGAGTGATAGCGAAAGGATATTGAAATAGGTTCAACAGATCATCAGCTTACTGCGAAAAAATCCAAAACGAGATTCGAGAATCAGTCTACAGATCACATTTTATGTGTTAATGTTTAAACTTTAACTTAAAAACTTTACTATTTTATTTAAGGAGTTACAGATTAAAAAAAGTAGTGAAGAAATCACACCAAGTTTATTGAAAAAACTCGGATTGTGTTGCATTATAAAAATCGTTGCATAATGTTAAATTCTTGATCTTTTGACTGTTGTTAAGAAAAGAAATTAAGTAATTCTTTTTTCAATTATATTTCTATGGCATAAAGTTATCGGTTTATTCGTAGAAAATAAACACGTTTACTTTCATAACAATATTCGAATAACGAGGGTTAACTTCAATAACTAACTGTATATTAAACTTTTAAACTATTTGTTACATAAAATTTAATGTGTATTAAACACAATCGCCTATAAATTTTGTGTAGAAATCGCTTTAACAGCTTACCATTACATTACTAATGCATGAATATGTACATACGTATAATATTTTTTACAAATAAATATATATTATATATTTACAATATACATTCAGTACGATTAATGTACTAGCGTTATTGTTCGGTGTTTGCATAGGGGTATTTGAAATCCCGCCACCTGATTTTTGTTATCTACCCTCACTCTCGGTGAGGTAATAATGGTGAAAGCGAGGGTGGGACGAAAAATTGTTCTTCTTGTGTCAACGTTTGACATGAGATAACCGCTTTTTGCACCGTGTGCGATAATTATAAATAACTGGACGGGACGGTCAACGTTCGACCTCCCTGGTTACTCTAATAAAATTGATGCTACTAAAAAAGGAGAAATATCATCTTAAAGGATCTCTATAGCTGTAATGCTTAAGTCGCGCTCACAGTTCTAAAACAACGGTGGCCGCTTTTATGTTGTTGGCCAGAGATGATGCGTGCCAGCCTTATTTAGGAAGAATTAAAATATTTGTGACAATTCACACAGTGTCATCTAGTCCCAAACTAAGTAGCATAGCACTTGTATTTTGGGCCCTAGACAACTGATATACTACTTATATACTTTTTTTTTTGTAAATAAATAAATATTATACATAAACACAGACGCGAGACGGGAATTGAACCCGTGACTTCTGCAAGCGTACCAAAGTGTGTTATCCGTTACGCCAGCGAGGTCGTCTATAATTGTCACGGACATTACTAGAAGACACTAGAGACTGTCTTATTCCGTTGCAGCGCCACATATTGAACACTTAGTGTACCCATACTCTGAGGAAAATATTTTCCCTGCCGCGCAATTTATCTTATATTACAATAAATCTCACTAAATTATTTCATTCGACGACCTCGGTGTCGTAAAGGCTAACGCATGTCGGTACGCTTGCAAAGGGCACGGATTCGGTTCGCATATTTATGTATAATATTTATTTATTGACAAAATAAAAGTATATAAATCTGTAGTTTATTAGTTGTCCAGTACATCCAAGATCTTATTTAATTTAGGAATAAAAATTTACAAAATCACTAATATAAAATATATTTAATAATGTATTATTCTTTAACACAATAGAACTGCAAATAGAATAAAACTATTTTTCTATTAAATACATTTTATATTAAATTAAAAAAGATCACAATTACAAAACATTTAATTTTTATTCACACTTTTTATCATCTTTTTTAATATCTTTCTCCTTCATTAGAGACAAAAAGATTTATAAATGGTGTTACTTCAACATCCCACAATGTACGTTTCAGTTAGAATAAGTCCCTTGGCACCTGAAATTATAGTATTGAAGTGGTGTTGCATCAGAACAGGAAACAGCTCACTTTAAAATATTATAACACTATAAAATATAAAGTTTCCCAAAATCGATTGCGTCAATCCCATTCCACGGGTTTTTAATCTGTCAACGGATTGAAAAAAAAAAGCTATACTCGTAATACAAAACACTCCATTCTTAAAACCTTCGTGACATTACTATCTTTTATCAATAAAAAAGTTCTACCGCTTTTTGTCGATGGAAAAAAATACAAAAATACGTTTTTTCGGCCAACTACCGTGTAGCACAGGCCACCCTATCGGCATGATCGTACGATGCTACTCTGTAATGTCCAATACAAAAAAGAAGTAAAGCTCCGGGTACATTTTTGGCGGGCAATAAATCACTGTTTAGATATAGCTATACCTTATTTATGGAGGTAAATCGAGACCAATGGTGGAAATACTAAAACAAAGGTAAGGACGTAAAAGTACAACCATGTTTGTACCGCGTTTATATTTTATTGAGTTCCGTACAAGAAACTTTTAACTTTTATAACCTTCGTAAAACTTGAGTAATGTTCGATATTTGCGTTTTGTTAGTGAGTTTTTTATTACATTAGTGCTATAAATCATTGCATTAATCGAGTTTTTAGTCGCTACATTAAATTGAATGTTTCAGTTTAAATTCTTATTATACTTGTATGTGTTACGATCAATGAATGATTTAAAAAATTTATTTATTATATTATTTTGCTGCATTTGTGAGCTAAACTTCTTCAATGCATTGGAGAGCCATTTAGTATCTCAATAAAATATTACTGTAGTGAGGTTCAAATTTCATTTGATTTTCTTCTAGATTGATTCATGCACGGGCCGAACCGGATTGAATGCAAAAAGTATGAAAACGTCGATGTAGAGTATCTTACAATCTTAATATTTTGCCTTGACGGCTTAATACTTTATAATTTACATACAATAATTACTGAAACTTATAAATATCTCTATTCCAATATTAGATTTAAAAGTTCTGAGCGAACTCTAAAATAAGGTAACAACACTCATCTGACCGCAGATGGAATGTCTTCATTACGACATATAATTTACTCGCTCCCGTTATTGTACAAGGAAGCGTATATTTTTTGTCCTGGACTGTTACTGTCTTATTTATGGTCACACCATTCGTATGTTTAAGGGAAGGCCGACAACTAGGGAGATTCCTAATTATACAATTGATATATTATGGTCACAGTAGTGAGGAAGCCTTGCTATGAATATCTACGAGTTGAAATGTGTTTTCTACTGATCCAGCCGCTTTGTGATCCATAATCAAACGACTTTTTTTTAAATTTTGTGCTAGAGTTCTAGAGGGTTGGTTGGAATCACACGATGACATTAACCTATTCTTCTTATTGTAAGAAAACTCTTTTCTTTGTGTGCATTGATTGCCATTCCTTGAAGGTGAATGAAATATGGTGTCTGTAATCCAATACGCCGTTGATGTGAGTGTATTGAGTACACCATTCTCGAAGGCTCGAACTCAACAATGGGATATTTGAAGTTGCTATCACAATAGTTTATTCTGAAAATCTTTCTAAAATATTATAATTATTTCTCTCTACCTCGCTGAAATTGCAAGCAATTATTTAAATTCTTCCATTCCAATGACTTATGACCCCATTGCCCCATCAAATAAATCCATGTTGCCCATCTGCCGGAATGATTTGTTAGCGATACGTCAATTCACGTCATGTCACGTCACCCGTCAACAGTACGTGACGACAGAGCGCAAAGTTATCTAACAGCTATATTAAGGTCTATTTCATACTTGGAGGAGGATGTTCATGATTTATCATTTTTATGAATTTCGTTCTTATTTTTGAAAAATATACTGTGAAGTCTTAAAAATACTAAACTATTGATCACGTAAGTCTCTCAAAATAAGCCAAAATCGAATGCAATAGTCTCAAAAATGATCCTATTTTCGTTATATTTGAGGGTAAAAAACAATGTTTTATATATAATTTCTAGTAATATTTTTTTAAGTTCAATACAATACATTCTATTTTTAGCATGCGAAAATGGAAAGTTCAACGGAAAAGCATGCGCAATGTAGAATAAGCTTTCTATATTCCTACCAACACCAAGTGTTCAATGATTTTATATGGAATAATCTGTATTCATGATGAAAATACGAAAATATTTTCATTTGAATTACACAATTCTTCTGTGACAATATATGACATGTTATATACAATGGCTATATTTCAAAAGACTGCCTTTTTAATTTTTCTGAATCTGGTCAGATATTAAAAGAAAAATTAGGAGTCTTGGAGTTTAGAAACAAAGTGCTACTTAACGTTTTAAACCTTTTAACCTTGAGATTGTTTATTTTTCGCCCAGATCTATAGCAGGAGGGGGGGGCAACCTACGGCTCACGACCCACTTGCGGCTCTTTGGAGGATTATTTGTGGCTCTCGATAAATGTACCCGAGTTCCTTTTTCATTTTTGTGTTATTATATATTTTAAATAAAAACGTGTGTGTCTTGGAACGCCCGACGGAAGTGATAAATTAAACTAATCTAAGTTGAACTATTTAATGTTGAAATTGTTTAACTTGAGAAAAGCTTAGGCTATTACTTAAATTTTATGTACCTATAATTAATACGATAATGTAAGGAAAGGTTATTTATTAATAAAACCAAAAAAGGTCAAAAATAACTAAAGTTTAAGAATTTACAATTTTTCCAAAAACTGTTTCAAAATTATATTAAATTATTCCCTAATTAATAGATTCTTCATAAAGAAAAAAAACTTAACTGTATTTCATTGTAATAAAGTCGCAGTTAGAGTGAGAGAGAAGGACCCTGCCTACCGCTGCCGTATGCGTGAGAGAAAGGGAAGCCAGACAGACTGGCGCCGTAACGCGTTACGTAACGAAGCAGTTTACCCTCCCATAAGAAGTTATATACTTCAAAAACTCGCCATATAACATAATTTATATTTTCATGCACTGTCAATTTATATATAAATACTAGCTGTGCCCGCGACTCCGTCCGCGTGGAATAGTGACTTTGGGCAGCATTTTTTGGATAAATCTTATGGTTTTTAAAAAAATGTCTAAAAATTAAAGAAAAATGTTAAGGGTGGACCCTATCACTAAGGGGTATGAAAATAGATGTTGGCCGATTCTCAGACCTACTCAATATGCTCACAAAATTTCATGAGAATCGGTCAAGCCGTTTCGGAGGAGTACGGGAACGAACATTGTGACACGAGAATTTTATATATAAGATTGTGTATAATATTATCAGATATGTGTATAAATATTATTTATATATAAATCTATCTATAATTTTCTGTATTAACACGTCTTTTGTTTTATATTTTCAACATAACAATGTGCATAGTCCTTAATAATAATATAACACGTACGCGACACTGAAAGTTTGGTGCCAGATATGTGAGAGCTACGATCAGATTGTAGAAGCGACGGCGCTGGGAAAAATAGCATTTATATAAATCTGTTTAAAATTTTAAATTTATTGTCAAGATATTGTTAATTGTATAATTACGTAGTATACTACGAGTAAGTACTTTGTATTGAAAGATATATTTAAATCAACACCCAATAACAGGTAACCACGTCACCTATATTTGCAACACCAGGAGCAAGCAAAAGGCACGAAGAAGAGGCTCTAGAAAATGGGGATGAAAGTACAGCCGAGAACGGGCAGTGAGGTAATCGAAGGTACCATTCTAAACAGCTCGTTACATCAACCCCCGTTGCATATACGGTAAAATACACTAGAAGACGCTAAGTTTCTCTAAAGGCCAAGCGTGTCTAAACCATCTGTGAATATGGGATCGTTGAAAAGGTCAACTGCTCGCCGTTGAATGAATTCTAGGGGAGCGAGCTGACAGGTAAGGGCTCCATACTTCGGGGTACTACATATGCAGTCTGAATTTTGCGTCGTATAATACAAGCCATTGATGGGGAGTAAAATACTTTTTGGATCGGTTTAATACACCGTGCAGGGGCGGAGAAAAAATACTAACCTCTGCGGCCGGGGTCGGCCTGTCGTAAAAGCCGACAAAACGACCCACCTTAGCTACGTGGTAGGGCCTTAAGCCCGTCTGGATGGCGACCACCTTTGGTCTTAAGTATTCCGCCATAATAACCTTGTGTTGTGTTCCGGCATTAGTGACCCAAGTTCCTGTACCTTTATGGGACAGCAGCGTGTTCGCGATGCCACTGGCGTTGCAAACATTCATAGGCGATAGTAACTGCTAAATTCTAAACAGGCCGTCAGCCTGTCTGTTGACCTACTGCAATAAAAAAAAACCAGCTTTTGGGGGTAAAACTTAGTTTTCCTTTTTCAGTGCTCCATGACATCTATAAAGAGTTTGATGTTGACACCAAGAATCCCAATACTCTTTTGAATAGTAATAAGAGTTCGGTGGACCTATGGCGCTGGTGAAAATGGGGTTATTTTGCAGAAAATACGCAGCCTTACTTTTTCTAAAAGTTAAACTTGACAAGATTTTGTGATTGCAAGTGGAAAGAAGTGGTCTCTGCCTACCCCTACGGGAAAGAGGCGTGATTATATGTATGTATGTAGATTTTGTGATTACTATTCCGAGAATCTCTTAAGTGTGTTCTCTACCACCTAAATCCAAGTCTGTCCCGACTTTCTTCCAAAAATGTCTAAAGGAATTTTACCCGACCCGTATACTGTGCGTCGCTGGTGTAATCATCATTATAGCAGTGAATACCATCTATGATATGCTCACAACCCTGATGCTGAGTGCTGTATAGCCAAATGCAATGGCTAAAAGGTGTCATGTTATAGTTACTGAGCGGTAATTTATTTACATTTTTAATTTCTTTACAGGACAAAGTCCTGATATTTCATTTTTATTTAAGTTAGGCCTTCTGAAGTATGAATCCCTTGAATTTTAAACTAACTAACATTTTAAACTAACTGAGGTGCCCGAGCATTCGTTGCCTCACTCCTCTTCCCGTCCGAGGCGACGGAGTCCTACCTTTCTTCCCGTCTACCTCCCACATCCTCTCCCCAACTCCCTCATCTTGGGTCGGGTCGGCTGTGTGTCGGTGTGGCTGGGGGTGTATGATGTCGCTCCATGCCCTGGATTGGCGTTCGACACTCACGGCCGTTCTCTCACTGCAGCCACTTCCGACCGAAGATGTTACGCATTGCCCTAGACTTTGTGGTTGGGTCTGGGGTGGCGTGTCACAGCCACCTGCGTTACGGCCTACGCAGCGGAGCCGTACGTCGGGATGATGGGATCCTGCGAGGCTGAGCCGGTGTAGATGGGCAACCTGTCATCGGCAACACGCCCGTTTGGCCCAGATTTCTGACCAGACGGCTGCCTTGTAGCTTAGCCAGCTGCAGGGAAATGGTCATTGGTGGTAGTGTCAAACACACCCGGCTAGGGAAGGTCGTCAGGTAGGAGGTCATGGTGATGGGGCAAGAGTTTCGTGGCCTAACCATCTGCGTCTCTCATGCCTCGGATACCGCACCCACCGCCTCCGACTACCCCTATATCCCGTTGGTAGCCCTGGCGGCCCTTGCGTAGAGCTCTGCTCCGCCTGGGTCGTCCCCACTTGCGGACTCCATGGAGGGTGGGGAGCCAATGGGATGAAACCTATAACTACATGAGCATGGATTATTCGGTTGAACTTAATTTTAATAATAAGGAAGGAAGTAGCAGACAGGAGGAAGAAGATAGGGAGAGAGACAATAGTAATGAAAAGAACAGACCTCTGAGGAGGTCTCTAAGAACAAGGAGGAAAGAGGTAGATAAGGAGTCAGATTCCTCCATCTCGTGTGCTGATCTTCCTCCGATCTCCGCCAGAAGGATGTCCTACGAGGATGGATCCGAGGAGATCAGGATCAGCAACGAGACGGGGGACAAAAGGTTCAAGGTGAAGGATGGGGTCGAGACTGCTGCGAGAGCGGTGGTTTCAGACCCCGATTTAAGGTCAACAAGTACCCTCAGAGCGCGTAGGGGCAAAGGGGGGAAAGTCGTTATTTCCAGGCGTTCCAGCGCCGCCCCCGGCCCTGACAGTGAGTCGGACTTCAATGTCGGGGAATCTGTGGAAATCATGGGGGAGCGGATGCTGGAGCGCATATATAACAAGTCGGGGAGTTTTTATGTGCCCGCAGCAGACATAGAATTTGAGTTGACCGAGGAGACCCCAGAAAATCTGGAGTCTATGGACCTCGTTCGGCTCAGGGCTGCTGCGGGCCATGAAGTAGCCCAGATCCAGCACGTTGCCACTCGGTCGGGCAACTTAAAGGGGACATTTGTAAAGCAGCTGAAGGTGTCGACTGCCAGGATCACAGACATCGTGGAGATCCTGGCGGAAAAATCGGAAAGCAGTGAAAACCGTCGACTCCGAATTGATAATGATCGCCTCAGACGCGAGCTCGCGGCTGTTAAGGGCGAGCTCAAGGCGCAGAGGCAGGCCTACGCGGAGGCGACGGCCAATAGACGCTCTTCCCCCCCTCCTGCCGTCTCCCCGGCCGCAGCACCAACATCCGTTTCGGCTGGGTTTGATATTGACGACCTGAAGAGGTCGGTCTTAGAGACGGTTGGGAGGTTGATCGAGGCCCGTTTTGAGGGCCTCGAAGAGCGCCTGTTACCGGAGATTAGGAGAAGGCCCCCCCTCGCCGCGGACGCCAGGCGAAAGAATGGGGTCCCAGCGTCCCAGAATCTGCTAGGGGCGATCAGGCCTCCGACGCCGCTTGTTGGGGGTGCTATGGGAACGGCGACTGGGGGACCGCGGGGCCCCCTGACGGGCGTGGCGAAGGGGAAGCGCTTAGCAACCCCGGCCCAGGAACCCCGGATGGGTGTAGCCCAGGAGCCTGGGAGACTGGGCATGAAGAAGAAGAAGAAGAAGAAGAAAAAGAAGACGGCCCAGACTCCCGGGCCCTTTACCGAACCGGAGGTTTACCGTGGTCCATCGTCCCTGCATCCCGGGACGCTAGGGGCCCGGAGACATGTGGAGGCGCGTGGTGTTGGACCACCAGGACCGCAACCGCCTGTACGGCCCACCATACCGCCGCCACCACCTCCCATGTATGGAGGAGCGGGCCCATCGTCGTATGTACCATCGCCGTGGCCCGCCTTCCACCCGGCAACTTATCATGCCGGGTGGAATCGGGAGGACTTCCCCCAGCTGCCACCCGGGAGGGGGCAGACTGCCATAGAGCCCCAGCCTCCCCTGCGACCCCTCGGGGAGGCATGGACGGTGGTGGCCCGCAAAAAGGGGAAGAAAAAGAAGGGCAACAGTGCCACAGCGCCTCCGGCCCCCTCTGCTTCTCCCCCCAAAACCCAGCAAGGGGAGAAAAAGAAGAAGGTAAGGGTAGATCCCCCTAAGGTGGCAGTAATACAACTCTCGCTGCCACCGGGCGCCTCAGAGAGGGGGATTTCTCTCCCACAATTGGCCCTGATAGCGGAGACCCAGGTGGAAATTAAGGACCTGGGTTTCCAAAGGGGCCTTAGGAGTCGCCGAGCTGCCGATGGCAGCATCCTATATGAGGTTGAGGGGGAGGGCAAGGAGGAGAAGGCGGACCTCCTTGCCTCCCGTATGAGGGTGGTCCTCGGGGACAGAGGGCTCGTGTCGAGGCCAGCCAAAAGAACTGGCCTCTACATACACGGGCTATCTGTCTCCGTCACGGAGGAGCGCCTTCTGTCGGCGCTGGCGGAGGCAGCACAGGTCCCTGCTGATTCCCTCAAGGTCTCGGAGATCAGGCAGGGACCAGGGGGCTTGGGCTCATCAATTGCCCAGTGCCCCATCGAGGGAGCTCTTCGGCTCACTCGTACCGGGGAATTCAGCATCGGCTGGGGGGCGGCCCAAGTGAGGCTCCTCGAGCCGCTCCCCAGGCGGTGCTATAAGTGTTTTTCGATGGGGCACACCAAAGCGATGTGCCCCTCGCAAGTGGATAGGTCAGACCTATGTTTCCGGTGTGGGAAGCCGGGACATGGGTCCAACAAATGCAACGAGCCCCCGCGGTGCGCCGTCTGCGCCGATGCGGGCAAAACGGCGACCCACGTGATGGGGGGCAAAGAATGCCGCCCCCCCAACGTTAAGGGTATCTGGCGCTCCCTGCCACGACAGGGAGCGTCAGAACCGACGGTTATGGAGGTTGTGGATGCCCCTGTAAATGGATAGCGTAGAGGGCATGCGCATCCTCCAGGGGAACGTTAACCACTCCGCGGGGGCGCAGGACCTCTTCCTGCAGTCCCTCGCGGAGTGGGGTGGTGATGTTGGAGTTATTGCAGAGCCCTACCTCGTCCCGGTCCGTGACAATTGGATCGGTGACTGGGACGGCACGGTGGCAGTGACCGCCCGGGCAGGTGAAAGCCTCCCTCTCCAACTCCTGGAGAATGGGTCGGGATATGCGGCGGCAGGTTGGGGTGATTTCGCCATTATTGGCGTGTACTTCTCCCCCAACCGCCCCCTGGTGGAGTTCGAGTCATTTCTCGACTCCGTCGGGGCCGCCGTCGGCCGGATGCCGCCGAGGAAGACCTTGGTCCTCGGTGACTTCAATGCCAAATCCCGAGCCTGGGGCGGTCCTACCACCAATGCAAGAGGTAGGGCCGTAGAAGAGTGGGCGCTGCGGAGTGGCCTCGTCCTCCTGAACAGGGGGGCGGTTCCCACTTGCGTGCGACCACAGGGCAGTTCAATTGTGGATCTCTCGTTCGCCACTCCTTTGGTCGCATGCAGGGTGGTGGACTGGCACGTTGAGGAGGAGGTAGAGACGCTGTCTGACCATCTGTACATCAGATTCAGCGTCTCCCCCCTCCGCAGCACTCCGCAGCCGCAAAGAGGTGAAAATTTCCCTCGCTGGGCACTCGGCCGTCTCGACAAAGAGATGGCTGAGGTCCAGGCGATCGCCGAGCGCTGGGTTTACAACGCATACCCAGCGCCCGTAGGGGAAACAGCAGAGGAGGCGGCCGGTCGCCTTCGCACGGCCCTCACAAGGGTCTGCGAGGCGGCTATGCCACGAGTCCGGCGGCGTCCGGCTCGGAAGCAGGTGTACTGGTGGTCAGCCGAAATAGCGGAGCTGCGCAACGCTGCGCAGCGCGCCCGCAGAGCCGTCCACCGGTACCGACACCGGAATCCGCAGCCGGACGAAGAAGAACTCCGGAGGATAAAGGGGGAGCAGAATGCTGCCAAGAAAGCCCTTCAGCGAGCAATTAGCCAAGCGAAGGCCCGGGCTTACGAGGAGCTCCTCGAGGGCCTTGACAGGGATCCCTGGGGGCGTCCGTACAAGTCAGCGCGCAAGAAGATGCGTGCTGCGGGCGCCCCGGTAACGGCGACCCTGTCAGAGGAGGCCCTCAATCGCATAATTGAGGGGCTCTTCCCGAGCCTGGGAGCATTCACTCCCCCATCTATGGCCGTCCCTCTGCTTAGAGAGGAGATCGTGGATCCTCCCCCCACAACAGAGGTAGAAATCGAAGATGCCCTGCGACACCTTCAGGGCACCAAGAAGGCACCTGGACCCGACGGGATTCCGGGCAGAGTGCTCCTCCAAGCCGCCACTCACCTTGGCGGCTGGCTTCGGGAGCTGTTCGATAAGTGCTTCAGCACCGGACAGTTCCCGGCCCAGTGGAAGGAGGGCAGGCTCTGCCTGATTCCCAAAGTGGGCCGTTCCCCAGATGATCCCTCCGGTTACCGCCCGATCGTCCTGTTGGACGAGACGGCGAAGACCTTTGAAAGGGTAGTTGCGAGCCGTCTCGTCCAGCACTTGGACACGGCAGAGCCGGGACTCTCCGCCGCCCAGTACGGATTCAGGGCGGGGCGCTCCACGCTGGATGCGCTAACCGCCCTGAAGGGCATATCGCAAGAGGCGGTGAGTCAGGGAGAAGTGGTCCTGGCGGTATCGCTCGATATAGCGAACGCCTTCAACAGCCTCCCGTTCGAGACGATACTGGAGGCACTCCGGTTCCATGGAGTGCCTCTGTATCTGCGGAGGTTGTTGGGGGCATACCTCCGGGACCGTTTCATAGTCTGGGAGGACGGCCACGGTCGGGTCCGAAGGAGGCGCGTTGCGTGCGGCGTTCCGCAGGGGTCGGTACTGGGACCACTTCTGTGGAATATCGGGTATGACTGGGTCCTACGATGCCCAGTCACGCCCGATACGAGGGTGTTGTGTTATGCGGACGACACCCTCGTCGCAACTCGGGGTGAGTCATATGAAGATGCCGTCCGGCGGGCCACCATCAGCACCTCGCTGGTGGTGGACCGAATTGAGTCGTGCGGTCTGAGGGTCTCCGTAGAAAAGACGGAGGCCCTCTTTATGCATGGACGAAGAAGGAGACCACCCCGAGACGCGCGCATCGTGCTCCGGGGTGCAGCGGTCGAAGTGAAGCCCCAGATGAAATACCTGGGGCTCACACTAGACCCTAGGTGGAGCTTCGGGCCACATTTTGCCCAATTGTGCCCGAGGCTGGTCTCGGCCGCTGCCGCCCTGGGCAGACTCCTGCCCAATGTGGGGGGGCCGGGCACAGCCGTGAGAAGACTGTACACTGGCGTCGTGCGGAGCATGGCGGTGTATGGTGCGCCTGTCTGGGCAGACCACCTCACATCTCGTAGCAGGGCCCTCTTGAGAAGATCTCAGAGGGTCATAGATGTGAGGGCCATTCGGGCGTACCGTACAGTGTCCTGGCGGGCGGCTGCACTCCTGGCAGCCGACCCGCCCTGGGAGCTGCGGGCGGTTGTCCTCGCGGAGACATACCGCCTGCGCCGCGATGCCAGGGAGAGGGGACTCCGGCTGTGCCCGGAAGAGTCGCGACTGGTCAGGGATCTCGCCCAGGAGGCCTTGACCCAGTCCTGGTTGAGGATCCTGGGGCCACCCGAGCCGGGCCGGGTTACGGTTGAGGCAATCCGCCCCTACTTGTCGGAATGGGTCTCGCGGTCAAGCGGGACCCTGACATACAGGCTGGTGCAGGTACTGACCGGCCACGGTTGTTTCGGCAAGTACTTGCACCAGATTGCGGGGCGGGAGCCGAACCCGGCCTGTTGGGAATGCGGCGCGCCAGTAGACACCGTGGAACATACGGTGTCGGAGTGCGCCGCCTGGGGGCCCCAGCGTTTCAATATGCAGAGCGTGGTAGGAGGTGACCTCTCGCTGCGGGCAATCGTAGGTCAAATGCTCCGCAGCGAGAGGAACTGGAACGCGGTGGTCTCCTTCGCCGAAAGTGTCATGCGGCAGAAGGAGGCCATCGAGCGTGCGAGGGAGGAGGACGCGGCGGCTCCACCGATTCGTCGGCGTAGGACGAATCGGGGAAGGAGACGCTATGCGCACCTCATCCCACCCTGAGAAGGGGTTGCCGGTCGCTCTCTTGTAAGAGCGGCCAGCCGGGAGTTCCGGGGGAAGCTCCCGGCGAAGGCAATGAGACGGAGGGTGCCCTACCCCGACTGGACACTCTGTGTCTGGTCACCGGCAGGTCTAGTGTGACCGCCGGCAGCGGGAACTGTCACTCGGGGTACCCTCATTGGAGACGTCTGGCTGGGGGCCTAGCAGAGTAATGCCAAAAGGCGATCCTGCGAAGCCCCCTCTAAGGCCAAGAGTGGCGACCGGGGTTTTTAGTGGGTAGGACCGGCGGCCTTAGCCCCCGGTCCGCCCGAGGGGAGTAGGCAGCCCCCTCGGAAGGTAATCCCACATACCCCACCGGCCTTCCCCCGGAGGCTGGTGGAAACTGTAACAGTTTTCCTCGGTATAAAAAAAAAAAAAAAAAAAAAAAAAAGTTAAGTAACCGATAATTCGTTTACATATTTTTACGAAACTATTTGTACGTTTTCATTCTTAATAATGCAACTTAGATTAATATCTTAAATGAGCTGACCATTTGTTTTAAGGTTGCCACCCACAACACATTCCTTTAGGTTAAGGTGCCTACGCTTTCGTGCGTGATATAAAAACAAACAAAAGTAACATTATTAAAACAGTTTAGGACTATTACACACATAGAAATTATTAATATTAGCCCTTGCTAATTTTTGATCAATTCAAAAGATCAACAACAAAATTCAAAATTTATTTGATCCGACATACATATATAGGTAGGTATTACCATTTTTATATGCATACTAAAACAACATTATACGTGAATTCCTGTCACCACTCTACAAAAGCGGTTTAATTCTTACAATTTTCATTTAGATATCTTATAATATACTATATCTATATACTAAATATATACTATATCTATATATTTTAATACTATCAAGGTTATACAGTAGATCGCACACAGTGAAAAAAATGTAGGGACGTGGGCCCTGATTATCGAATAGGAAGTATGGGATTAAACCAAGACTCAATAATAAGATGACAATGAATGTGAAATAAAAAAAAAATATATATATATATATATATATATATATATATATATATATATATATATATATATATATATATATATATATATATATATATATATATATATATATATATATATATATATAGATTTCATGGATTCAACGGATTTCTATGCCACGCAGGACACACGGCAACAGTGTGAGTCGCCGTGTCCTCCTTGTCACCCGCGCCACAATAGTAGCACCCAGACGTCGTCGCCACACAGATACCTCCCGAAGCAACCGTGCCCCGAGAGGACCTGCGTCAGGTGGAAGGTCAAGGCGCCGTGGCGCCTCTCCAGTCATTCAGCCAGGACGGCCTCACCACCTCTATGGTGGCAAAGCCCGCGCTGGGATGCGCAAGACACTCCATCCACTCCTCCATGAGCACCTCGTAGCGCAGTTTCACCCGCTTTACCTCAGCTTTACGAGATGCGGAGCGATAGCCACGCTCGGCCGCGTCCAGCACCACTGGTATATCAGCGCCAGGACGCGAGCCTCGAGGTCTCATGGTAGGGATCCGGCCAGCAGGGAAGTCACTTCAAAAGACACCGTGCGATGTCCCTTTATAGCCCTGACGGCCAAGACGCACTGCGGCCTGCGTAGCAGTGCCGTCGTTTTGGCCGTCAGGCGATCCGTCCAAATCGGGGCCCCATAAAGGGCCATCTACCGCACGATCCCCTCGAAGAGCTTGTGGCACACTGCACCCGGCCCGCAGCCATTCGACAGCATGCGAGAGTCCTGCCGCCGCCCGAACTAGTTTCGGCGCCAGGCGCTCGAAATGCGCCGCAAAGTCCCATCATCCGTCGAGCACCAGTCTGAGGTATGTCATGGACCGCCCGAGGTCGATGCGGACGCCTCCCACTGTTACACTTAATTCATTTATCCCCTGACAGTCTGCACTACAAATGCATCGTGAGTCTGATGTCAAACGAATAAAAATTACTAATATTTCTTTTGTAATTAAACTAGTTTCTAAGTAATAAAAATCGGTTTTTTTATAGCTGCAGTTCAACAGATAGGCAAACGGCTCACCCTGGTAAGTGGTCTCCGTCACCTATGGACGTTTGCAATACCAGAGGCATTACCAACGCGCTGCCGGCATCGAAGAAATTATATTTTTTGAAACCCCCTACATCGTACCGCGCTAACAACGAACGCAACATCGTACGCAACATAAATGTTTTTGAGAACCATTTCGTACAAGAAAGAAGAGGCTCCAAGAAATGAGGATGAACAGAGAACGCCTAGCTGATGGCGGGCAGTGCGGTGCTAGAAAGACGACGAGGGCCATTCTAAATAGCTCCTCAGAACACTCCCCAGACGGTAGAATACACAAAGAGACGCAAAGTCTCCTGAAGTCCAACCGTGTCTAGAAAGTCTGTTACTATGGGACCGTCGACAACACGAACTGCACGCCATTGGATGAAGTTTAGTGGATTGAGCTGACAGGCGGGTGCCCCAGCCCATAAATGTGAGCAGTACTCCATGAGTTGCCTGACCTGTGCTTTGTATAGCACAAGCCGTTGCCTTGGAACGAAATACTGCTTGGACCCGTTAAGCACACCTAGCTTTTTGGAGGCCAGCTTAGCTTTGCCCTCCAATTGTCCCCTATACTGCACATTGTTCGTGATGTCGACACCAAGGATCCCAATAGTCTCTGAGACGGTAAGAGGAGTCCCTTGGAACTGTGGCGCAGGTGCGAAGGAGGTTTTCTTGGCAGAGAATACGCAAACTCGAGTCTTCAAGGGGTTGAATTGGACACAGTAAAAGTAGTTATATTAAAAAACTAGGTAATCCTGATATAACTCAAATCAAACGTTGAATGATTGAAATTTAAATCGGGTATCCCTTGCTTCCCCTACCGACTCACACTATTTAATACTGGAACAAACTTGATGAAGAACAAAGTTATCACCATGTTGTGTTTGATATCAGGTACACCAAAGCTTTCGTTCGCCCGGGAGGGAGTTCTCGGGCCCTGCCCCACGCGAGCACACACAATAGTGAGTATGATTTGCGTCGATGTACTTTCGCGCCATTTTTTTTCCTTGACACGCACGTTATATTTAGTTTTTACAGAAGTGACTGTCGTCTGATCTCGAAACGAAAGAGTGAGAAGAAAACAAAATAGTAGGAGTAATGCATTTGTGAGTGTTTACTTTATATGCTAGGAATGAGATAGGGTGTGCCTGTTCTTCTCATCGACCGGAACCACGCGGCCGAAAGAACAAATTAATAAAACAAATTAGTGTACTCAGTTAATAAAAAGCAATTAGTAACAAGAAATAATAGAATAATAAAATAAATATGCAAAATTAATTAAAATAATGTTTAATTGCTTATAAACAAATGTAATAATTTACTAATGCTACAATCAGATTTGAATAAATAATATGGCTTATAGATATGCGATAATATTTGTGTGGAATTTCATTTCGAACTGCTTTAAGTCATACATATAGGTGGTCCGATTAAGTTTTGGAAAACCATTTATGACAAACTTGGACACTTTTGACAAATTATCCTTGTAAACATGAAACATCTGTCGTTTCTATAAGTACATACGTGTAATATGCTAATTAGAAAATATATGGATGTTTTAATACAATTTAAGTATATATAATAATATATTCGGCTAGTTGTAGCCCTTTTAATATTTGTTGAACTGTTAAAAGCAATATGTTCGGTCGGTTGACACAATTTTATTGACTTGAGCGGGCCTAGGAATATTATTAGGATACCCCATTACCTATCCAGGAGTGGAAATTCGGCAGGCAGTTGACGCGGTTTACTATTTCGAAAGAAGACGACATGTTGTGTCAACCCCTCATAACTTTGAATTAGGACAGGTAGGAGAAGTTACAAACAACGACTAAAAAACAACAACTGAGTGTGCTACAAATTACTTGTCCGAAATTTTAAAAATACGTCGTTATATTAATTACATGTATGTAGGATTTTTAACCAACACAAAAAAGAAGCAAAACGTTTCCAGTTGTTTCGAGATTCAGGTCCATGAGCATCTGTTTATGTATACAATAGTCTAAATCACGAAGTTTCTGTACTCTTCGTCTTCTACAAGCTTTTCAACTTTCCTTACGTGATACCAATATGCGTATAACCCACTATTCAATATCGAATTACCTACTATTGTAATATGTGAGTATTAGCCGCATGACATTTTTACAAATGCCTACATCGAGTTACTAAAGTAACAAATATTTTCATTGATTCTATTCAGCGAAAGAGGTTGGACGATTAAGAACTGATATCGGTTGCGAAACCGCACTGGCGTTGTCTCAAACCACCTTTGTCTGGGGCCCACATTTATTGATTTATTAGTATTGTATTTTTGAAATAATCGCTTAATCTTCAGCCAGTACCTGTCTTACTATTAGGTGAATACAACAACTGGCTTAAAATAATTATTTACTTTTGCAACACTATCTTGTAGGGCTGTCACATATCCATTTATAATTTATTCGAAGTTTCTTCTGCATGTATTTCGCTTGATGCGCTTATAGCGCTTTTATCTATGCAGGGGCGGAGAAAGAATACTAACCTCTGCGGCCGGGTCGGCCTGTCGTAAAAGGCGACAAAACAACCCACCCTAGCTAAGTGGTAGGGCCTCAAAGCCTGTCTGGATGGCGACCACCTTTGGTCTTAAGTATGCCGCCATAATAACCTTGTGTTTCGGCATTAGTGACCCAAGTTCCTGTACTCTTATGGGACAGCAGCGTGTTCGCGATGCCACTGGCATTGCAAACACCCATAGGCGACGGTAACTGCTAAATTGTAAGCGGGCTGTCAGCCTGTCTGCTGTCCTAAAGCAATAAAAAAAAATAGAGCCAAGCTTGAAAATTTAGTTAGGTCCCATTTCTTTGTTCAATACTTATAGTGACGACTCAGGATAGTTGCAACAAATATTATTTAACTCAATTTACTGGCATATAATTACGTTGTCAATGATAAAAATATTTCACTCCAATATTCAACATTCAAAAACTTTATTTTGAATTGTAGAGATAACATTTTGACATAAAATTAAATGAACAAATTGTATATTTCGACACTTTTCTTCCTTAGTTGCAAGATTAAAATACTACCTTTCTACACAATTTTGACTGTCGTTCATGTTTATTATTTTCATGTGTATTTTAAATATACTTTACATCATCATATTTTATTTCTTGATTCATTCTAACGTTATTATTATATGTTGATATAAAATAAAAAGTCTCCAAAAACTACTAGATTGAGAATAAGTATCTGTAAGAGAATGTTAATCTGTGAATTCAAACATAAAGTTGAACTAAAGCTATCATATATGATAATTACAACAAACAACGATGCCTAAAAATTATATTAACTAATAATTTAACTCATTAACTACTATAATTAATGCAAACTAATGCGTTTTATTACGTTCACTATAATTAAAATAGGTCTATTGAATAATTAATCCCATTTTATGCATTTCTCATGAGCATAATGACCCCAGTTGGCGTCAAATGATAATGCTTTTAAGATATAAAGTTATTAAAATATGTATTTAGCGAGAAAAAATCTATAATTTATTTGATAATATGTAAACGTAAATGGTAATTAAACAACAGTAACATGTTTCTTTAAAAAGGCATATGTCTTATTCATCAAACGATATTTAAATATTGACCAATAAGACGTAGAATGCTGAATAATATCCTAATATTTGGCCGTATGGTTTTAGCCTAAAAAATTGCTACCTTAATACTTATAAATGAGTATGAAAGAAGTAGATATTCCTCATACTGAAATTATAACATAAATTTGTTAAACGAAATTGTGTGACGCTGCTCTCGGTGTATGATTTTATATTTTATTTGTATTTATTTATATACAATTAAATATAATCTTTAAAAATAAAGGTATACTTATAAATGAATTTTAAACATTAAAGTAAATGGCAGCCCTGACGCGATAACCTTTCTGCAGCGTTTTTTTGCCGCTACTTTTTATCGTCGGACTTGGTCGACAAAACGCAATATCGCTCAGGGCCGTGTTCTTATCCCAATGAATTATTTATTATATATCATTCTATATTCTCATGATACTTGAAATATGTTTGCTTTATGTGCTTGCTTGTTGCCAACACAAGTATATGAGATACTTGTTTTGAGATACTTGGGGTGTTTTCAATTTACTTGATTCCATTAAATTGTGTACAAGCTTCAGAACTCTATCATTTATCTTAATTGTTGATGTCATGTAATAATGAACAAAAATACTAAAATTGGCTGTCATAGGGACTGCCGATAGAAGTGAAAACTTGTGACTTAGAATTTTAGTACTAAGTTTCAAATTTTATAATGTTTAAAATAAAATTATCAACATCGTAACATAATCAATTCAATTTTACTTGTAAAGATATACACAGCACTACGTTGCTTAATACTGTATAGCTACAGATATACTGCTATTACGCGTGTCGGTGACGCGAACTCACAAGATTTCACTCATCCAAAAAGCGTTTAACGCGCACAGCACACGGTCAGGTATGTATGATGTGTTAATACGTATATATATATATATATATATATATATATATATATATATATATATATATATATATATATATATATATATATATATATGTGTGTGTGTGTGTGTGTGTGTGTGTGTAGGTGTGTGTGTTCGTGTATACAGGGCTTAACATGTCGGTGACGCGAGCCCATAAGATTTCCCTTACCAAAAAGTGCTCAATGCGGCTAAAAAAGTTTTCACTTCAAAAAATATTTAATAATAATGAAATAAATATCACTGAGGTATTATGATTAATGTCTTCAAAATTAACATTCAAAATGAAAAACGATAGACCAGCAGTATGAAAACACCAATGCGAGACAGCCCTTAAAACATTGTCTAGAGCGTATGGTTGGCAATTAGGTTTTTTATTACAGCTATATGTCTTTCGGTTACGCGGCACCCTTCGTAATACAACACCGTAATATGAGGTTCAGTTCCCACTTTATGTATTTCGTTACAGTAAATCTTTCACCGGAAGGGGGTGGCACTTATTTTTTATCCCTTTCTATGCATAAGTTTTGGGGCTTTTATGTTTTAAAATGTTGTTTATTTATACAATGACAGTGATAAATAAAATATCATTGGAAAGCGACGAAAATGATACGGCTACGAAATCGTATTCATGTGAATTACATATTATTTTAAGGGTACACACTCGCTTAATTATATATGTAGGATTAGATGTGACAAAGAAGAATTTAAGAATTTTCCCTAAAATTCGTGGTGGCGATTGTATGATAGTTTATTTTTTTAAGATAAACTGCCCAAAATCAGTCTATAAATTTGTAATTTTAAGTTTATCCAATTAATTCCCTGAATACATTTATTCTTTTTCCAAATAAATACATTTATTCTTTTATGAAATAGATTTTATTAACCGTAATCGTTTATACCATACCTATGATTTTTTGAACTTATTTACACAATAAAGCTGGTTAACAGAGCTATTTTAGTCTTAGCCGAGAGGAAGGCGCGCGGAAGGTGTTCCGCTCATCTCTGTATGAGAAAAATGATGCTGGGGGCCCGCCATCATCTTTGAAGAGGCCGGTGCCAGTCAAGGCCATGACCACACTAGTTCGTCGCAACCCGCTGTCCCGATGCTCAAGGCGAATGAAGGAACATGGGTGGTTTAAGTGGGTATACCAACGACGTGCGTCCTCCAGCTTAAAGACACTACCCCGTCGCCCAGTCTCGCACGGGGCGTAGTGCGTCAGGCATCTCCACCTCCCAAAAAACCTGGTTTAATCTTAACGGGAGCCACTGCCATCTAAGAGTATCCTCAAATGGTAAATTTTTTAAATAGTTTGATGGCAGAATACGTGATCAGCTTGTCGCATTTTCTATCATCCTAGAAGCCTATCTTTGATAGTCATCATCGTCCTAGCATTTAATCCAGGCTGCAACTCAAAGTTCCGCTTCCCTGTCACGGTCCGCTAAGAAAAATAGGTTTCTTCTCCACTTCGCACAGTCTTCAACAATCCCTGTAGTATGGATCTTGGAAAACAGTTTTGATGACACGATATTATGCAAGCATCTTGGGTCGACCTCTTTTGCTTTGGCCCGCTGGAGGCAGCTTGACTAGATATTTCTTACCTACGTAAGTAGTCGTTAGCCATAAAACGTGACAACATCAGCGAAAACTACTCTCTTGTATTTTATCTGTAAGTTCACGGACATGAAGGTAGCCGCGGATTCGGGAATTCCTAACGCAGTTGTTCTACCGCGAGACTCAGTTTCCGCTTGTGTCGCTCTAGCAGCGGCCAAGTTACATCCGTATGAAAGGACTAATACAGGATATCCTAGGCAATAGAAGGAATACATATAACATACATTGTAAAATGAGTACATTGTAGATGAATATTTAAAATAAATTCAGTAGTACCCAACATTGCCAGCGTAATAAATTCTATATTAAAAAGATACAAATGAAAAATGCCACTAATTATTTTTTTTAAATCTAGAACAATGAAATCAACACCTAAAAGTTGGCTTTCATCTATGAATAACAATGGATAACAAACGGGGTTAGTTACGTGCCATTGTAACCATGCGAGGCCTTATTAAAAGCATCTATACATCCATACGCAACAAAAGAAAAAAATATTATCCTATTCTTTTTAATTAAGGGAGTCACCATGAGAATAGAATAAGTCTATATTTTGAACGTTCAATGTTGCGGAAGGTTTACACCAAGGATCTCCCGGCCCTGGTTCTGTCCATGGTCTGGGGCGATCCTGGATGGACGGCCGTCGCCTCCTTTTGCGAAGCAGTCATGTCCGCAAAAAAGGCGGCGGAGCGGGAGCGGGAGTCCACCACCACACTCCCTTCTCGCCAACGCAGGCCACGTCGTCGGTGCCGGAGGGCAAGCAATGACCTCCAGCCGCCGTAGAGAGCGGCCGCGGGCAGCCCCTCGGGGGAGGATACGGCGCCCGCACTATTGCCGCGAGGGAGAGGGCCGCGTGCTGTTCCGCGGCCTCCCTTAACTGTTGATTCAGAAGAGCGCCAGGGGACGAAATCCTGACCCCTGGCGCCAACAATTTAGAAGGGGCCTTTAAGACAAAGGGCGGGCCGGCGCCGGCCCGGGCCACGAGATCGGCAGGCCATATATCCGTGGGCCCGGGCGTGGGCGATAGGAGAACAGCGCGGTTTTTAGTGGGTAGTCGGATGGTCGAACATCTTTCCCGGAGTCCCACATATCCCTCGGTCCCCCCGGGCCGGGGGAACCCGTCAAGAGAGGTTTTTCCCCGAGACCAAAAAAAAAGGGTGCTTGTCTCTGCTAACTTGCTCCATCTTCCGGTATCGCGGATCATTAATTCAGAATGACAGTGAGATAGACCAAAATGTGAAAAACAGAGTGAATGCAGGATGGATGAAATGGCAACAGGCCTCAGGAATAATTTGCGATCCACAAGTGCGGTTTAGACTAAAAGGTAAGTCCGTAATAAAGCCTGTGGTATTGTATGGATCGGAATGCTGGGCCACAAAGGGGAGGGACGAAAGAGTGTTACATGCTACGGAGATGAGAATGTTGAGATATCCATGTGGAGTTACGAAAATGAAAATTAGAAATGAGTATATTAAAGGAAGTGAAATTAAGGCTTTTTTGCAAATTAGGGCCCTTGTACATGATGTCGTTTAAACTGTATCCTGTTGATGTTTTAGCCGAAGCGTTGTAAACTATTCTATATTTTGTTGTCGTCGACTCTTCACGTTGTACACCATGGTGTGGCAAGTAAATATTCCTTCATAAAATCCTTGTATTGTTTTGATAACTCTTCGGGTTTACTTAATTTACGTTCAAGGTTTCTAAATTAGGCTAATGCCACTTGAGTTTCCTAAATTATGTTTCAACTCATTTTTGAGCGGTATTCTTACCTCATATCGGCCATCTTGGATCCTTTTTGTTGTTTCATTGTAAAAATTGATGCATTCTTGGTCTTCTTTAGAAAGAATATTTGACTCCTCACTAATCTCTTCCAATTCCCAAAATTTGTGTGTCTCTTCTAAATTATTTATAAATAACGTTACAGTGAAAAGTTTTTACGCTGCCCCACAGCAACCGGCTAATTGGGTTTGCTGTGCTATTGGTTGATTTGAATTTCCTTTTATTATTGCTCCTAACATAATGATTGCATACACGACCGCCCCAAGCAGTAAATCTACGGACTGACTATTGTAAAACTTGGGGTGTAAGGGACCCTACCAACATCTTCGGGGCCCAAGTCAACCTCACCTACAAGTCGGCGCACCCTGCTGAATAACGGACGAGGCTCTAACGACGGCTTTCCTTTTGGGGTTGGGAGGTCAGACGGCAGTCGCCCCCGTAAAAGCCAAACCTGCCAAATCAATATGGAAGGACTAAGATTACGAGATCGGCTAAGGGCTAGGGCGCCGCCGCATAAAGGCGCGCAAGAGCTTCGCCCGGCTCTTGTGAGAAGTGGACAAGGGCTACCGTATCAGGGGCGGGCACGGTTAACGACGCTAGCCCCAACTCACGCAGCCCAAACATCTCGAAAGATCCGCTTCGCAACATGGAACATAGGCACGCTAACTGGACCGAGAGAGTTGACCGATGTGATCTCCAGGCGGAGGGTGGCCGTGGCGTTCCTGCAGGAGACTCGGTGGAAGGCCAGCAGATCCTGGTTCATTGGGAATGGCTACAAGCTGATCTTCACAGGTGCACCTGGTGGGGAGAATGGGGTTGCCATAGTGCTCTCGGAGGAGTTCCAGAACATTTTGGAAGTGAAACGTCATAGCGACCGGCTTATGGTCGTTATAGTGCTTATCGATGGGGTACTTACCCACTTGATAAGTGCCTATGCGCCACAGGCCGGTTGTGACGACGCCGATAAAATAGCGTTTTGGAATCAACTCGGAGAAGTGCTCCGTGGAATCCCATTATCACAGGGGATCGTTTGGGGGGTGATCTAAACGGTCATGTGGGTGATGAATGTGGGGAATTTGAGCGTGTTCACGGTGGATTTGGGTACGGTAGCCGCAACGCGGAAGGGTAGGACATCCTCAATACGTGTGCGGCTGCCGACCTTGCCATCGTGAACACATATTTCAAAAAGAGACCCGAACATCTTGTCACCTACAAGAGCAGGAGAAATGCTACCCAAATCGACTTCCTACTCGCTAGGAGACACCATATCAGCAAAGTAGCCAACTGCAAGGTCATACACGGTGAGAGTCTCACTGCACAACATCGTCTTCTTGTCATGGACCTCTGCGCTAAGCCTAAAGACACGCATACTGAGCGCGTTCAGCGCTGGATCAGGTGGTGGCTGCTTGATGAAGTCACGTCCCAGGAGTTCACCTTAGCCGTCGGTGACAAGTGCGCTGGTGGTATGGGCGAACCAGTTCAGGCTCACTGGGACAAGATTCAGGCGGCTATCCTTGGGTCGGCGAAGGAGGTGCTTGGGGTGTCTAAGGGTGGTCGCAAGTGTGACAAAGAGACATGGTGGTGGAACGACACAGTTCAGAGAGAGACTAGAGCGAAGAAAGCCCTCTTTAAGAAGTGGCAAGCGTCCAGATCTCCTGAAGATCGCGACCGGGTGGCAAAGCGCGCCAGTAAGAGAGCTGTTGCTAGAGCCAGACGAGACCACTTACAACCACTTTATGATAAGTTGGAATCGTCTGAAGGGCAGAAGCTCATCTATAAGTTGGCGTGCTCCAGGGTTAAAGCGGCACAGGACATTTCCAAGTGCCGTTGTGTAAAAGACCCAGTGGGCAACCTGCTATGCGAGGACCTCGCGGTGAAGGAAAGACGGCGCTCGTATTTCCACGAGCTGCTGAACACGCAGCACAAAGAGGTGCAGCTGCCAGATCTTCCTCCGAATCAAGGACTAGTGCCACTGATAACGCCTGCAGAGGTCCAGAATTGTCTTCACCGCATGAAGAATCGGAAAGCTGTTGGATCCGATGGATTTCCCATCGAAGCCTGGAAGGCGATGGGCTCTCGTCGTGTGGGCATCTTAACCGACATTTTTAACCGGAAACTCCTAACCGGTACGATCCCGAGCCAATGGAGACTGAGTATCATTACTCCAGACTTCAAAGGCAAGGGATCGGTGCAGGAGTGCGGTAGTTACCGAGGGGTTAAGGTCATGTCCCACACCATAAAGCTCTTCGAAAGGGTTATCGACTCTCGGATTCGGAAGGAGTGCACTATCTCGGAATGTCAATATGGGTTTCGCCCTGGTCACGGGACAATGGACCCTATTTTTGCCCTAAGGACTGTCGCGGAGAAATACAGGGCGAAGAATACGCCTCTGCATTGCCTGTTTCTCGACTTGCAGAAGCCCTCGACTGTATTACTCGCGCGATAATCTGATGGGCATTGCGGTCTAAAGAGATTCCAGAGGCCTATATTGACATAATCCGAGACATGTACCGTGACTTCGATTCCGTAGTTCGGACCGCAGTTGGCGACACAAAACCTTTCCCCATCACCGTCGAGGTACACCAGGGATCCGTCCTTAGTCCGTTTCTGTTTAGCGTGGTATTAGACGTATTGTCAAACAGCATCAGAAACTCACATGAGCAGCCCCCGTGGCTGCTCATGTATGCTGATGATATCGCGCTGGCAGATTCGGATAGGGGTAGGTTGGTGCGACGCGTGAAGGCTTGGAAGGAGTCGCTTGAGAACGGTGGTCTGACGATCAATGTGGCGAAGACTGAGTACTTGGCCTGTAACTCTACAGATCCCACACCCATACGTATAGGTGGCAACACGGTCGAGCGCACGGACCAAGTGAAATACCTGGGATCTGTGTTTCATGCGTCTAGTGACATCGATTGCGACGTCAAGGCACGCATTGCTGCCGCATGGGCCAAATGGCGTGATGTAACTAGTGTCATTTGTGATCCCAAGATGCCGGTAAAGTTGAAGGGACAGGTCTAGACCATCATTAGGCCTGTCCTTTTATACGGCAGTGAAGCGTGGCCGGTGTTAGAGCGACACAAGCAGGAACTGTGTGTCACGGAGATGAATATGCTGCGGGGGATGTGTGGAGTGACGCGGAAGGACCGCGTTAGGAACTCCCGCATTCGCGGCAGTCTTCATGTCCGTGACATTGCGGATAAATTGCAGGAGTGTCGCTCCGATGGTACGGCCACGTTTTACGGCAACCGGATGCTTACGTGGGAAACAAATGTCTGGCCATGCCGCCTCCGCCGGACCCCGGCAGGAGGGGTAGACCCAAAAAGTGCTGGGTGACGTCGTAAAGGGTGATATGCGTGCCAACGGGCTCACAACCAGGGATGCTGAAGACCATGCGAAGTGGAGAAGAAAAAGTCGGAAAGCGGACCCCGGGCGCCGAAGCGAGAGTTTGGGCTGCAACCGGGATATAACGCAAAGATGATGATGATGATGGTGACTGTTGTAAAACTCAGGATCCGCTAAGTTTATGTTTTTTATAAAAGACCATGACGGTTTGGGAAACGTGTTGTTTGGCAAATGTTTAATTAAATTGTTCATTATAAATACTTCCGATTCGAATTTAAGATCAATAAACATCGAAGCACACTCTATTGTTAATACGCCTTTACAATTGTTTGGTTTTTGTTTGGCCCACGCCGAAAATTACTCCTTGGCATCTATTTCTCTTTAAACCTAACATATGAGACGCCTTTTCAGTAATTAAAGAAATTTGAGAGCCCTGATCTATCAAGGCCCGCACGTTGATGTAGTTCCCATCAGCACACTTTACTTTTAACATAGCAGTTGCCAATAATATTTACGAATTATCGTGCTGAGATGCATGTGACGTTCCGGCTACGATATCGTTACGTGTTTCCATTGGTTTCGTTGCCGTACACTCCCGATGTTGATGGTTTCGTTTTCATAAAATTATCATGTAAAATAGTGTTATGTCGCTCAGGACATTTGGGACAAAATTTATTTGAAGAGCATTCATTACCATGGTGGGTAAATAAACAGTTAGTACATAAGTTTAATTCGTAAGCAGTTTTCAATCTCTGTTCGTCGGGCATTTATAAATAAGTTTTATAATTATAAATTCCATCTTATTTGCAAAGTGTTTCCATTATTATTGCAAAGTGGACACTTATAATGTGATACGTGCATTGTCTTTGCAAGTTTCTCGTTACCATAATTGTTTCGTTTGTCAGTAAAATTATATTTATTATAATTGAATTGATCGGGATGTTTTTGAAACTTGAGTTGTTTTTATTGTAATGTTGGAATGGGCATTGTTCATTTTTTTAAATGTTGTAATTTAAAAATCATTTAAAGTAATAAGGTTACTGATCATTACGGACTAATTAATTATGAAAAATATTCACATTTTATTGATATTTTTGATAAAATATGATTGACCTTCTCTGCCCTTCAAATTTCACTGTATAGTTTGTATCGTTGCCTCAGAAAATATAAAGTAAGTGGCAAGTATTGATAATCTGTCATGTGTCAAATTTATAAATGTCAAAAATAATATTTTTTCCTGTGACTCCTCTTTTTCTCCTTCTCGTATGAACTTTGACAGATATGAGATGGATGACATCGTATTGACAGCTTGAAATTTTTTTTAATTATTTCTAGTGAGGCAACGGCACAGTCCATTGTGCTTTGTGATGACGTCACTTGCCTTTAAAATTGAAAATATTTAAATATTTTTTTTAAATAACTGTTGAGCCAATCTTTAAAATATTCAAATTAGTTTCTCAAAATGCTCTAAATTTTCTAAAAATAAATTAAAATCGAATTCCAACATCCCCATTGCTGCGTAGGCTTCGGCGAAGTTGTTTCTTGTTTTCTACGGGAATTTTCCATTGCTGTAAATTTGTTTTCTAAAAATGATAAAAATTCTTTGATGAGGGGTAATTCTTTCGAGTTATTTAAGGACTTGACGTAATCCATATATGTCTCTTGGTCTGATTTTAGACCCAAAATATGAACGACTATTGGATCCCAGGATGTTACATCCACATCCAGATTTTTAATTACATTCAAGCACTCATGGGTAGTGTCGTGCATTTTCTTATAAAGTGGAATCGAAGCATGTTGCATTGTAGACAAATTTAGTAGGATGTTCATATGGGATGAAAAAATAAGTTCCTTATTATTAAAACGATTGTTTAAAATCTCCCAACATATCGAATAATTATCCGAACTTATTGTTAAATGTTGTATCAGTTTATCGGCTTCACCGCAAACCTTGCCTTTTAAATATTTAATTTTTCACCGTTAGATAAATGTTTATTTTGATGTATAGCCTCTGTAAAAAGATTTTTGAATGTTACCCAGTGGTGGTAATTACCACTGAATACCGGGATATCAAGTTAAGGTGTCGAATTATTTTTATGCGCTACAGACCAAATTTTTGTTTTTATTGCCTTATTCAGACTTTCAAATTGTTTCTCATACTCGTTATAAGTGTTTTCGTAAGAAATGTTCTCTTCATTTAATTCTATATCAATTTCGCAATGTAGAGAATCTATTGCTGACCATTTTATTTCTAATTTTTTTAATACGTTTTCCAATTCCCATTTTTCAGAAATGGAATTTAAATCAATGTTCGAAGTGGTTCTTGCAAATGCTTTAAAATTTGCATATTGCCTCCTTAACTGTTCATCCAACCTCCTGTTAGTACCTTTTTGTGATTTTGAAGGAGTGGATACGAACTGCTCCACCTCAGCTTCCATATTAGCTTTCTCGTAACGTTCTTCTTCTGCCGATTGAGACATTTTTTTACCAGTTTTCAAAATGGCCTGTTGTCGTTCTCCTAAAGACTGAAGGAAGACTTCTGCGAGGCAGTCATGTCCGCAAAGGAGGCGGCGGAGCGCGAGTGGGAGTCGACCACTACACTCCCCTCCCACCAACGCAGGCCACGTCGGCGGCGCTGGAAGGCAAGTAACGACCTCCGGCCGCCCGCACTATTGCCGCGAAGGTGAGGGCCGCGTGCTGTTCCGCGGCCCCCCTTAACTCCTAGAGTTATTACTGGAGAGCGCCGGGGGGAAGAAACCCTGACTCCCTGGCGCCAACACTTTAGAAGGGGCCCGCCTTGAGACAAAGGGCGGGCCGGCACCGGCCCGGGCCACGAGATCAGCAGGCCACATATCCGTTTGCCCGAGCGTAGGCGATAGGAGAACAGCAGGGTCTTTAGTGGGTAGTCGGATGGTCGAACATCTTTCCCGGAGTCCCACATATCCCCGTCAAGTGAGGGATTTTCCCCGAGACCAAAAAAAATGTAATGTGTGGGGAAGAATGCCATATAACAAGGAAAATGATAGAAGTGAGAGTGGATGGATACAGCAGTAGAGGTAGACCAAAAAAAATGGATGGATTGCGTAAAAGATGCTATGGCAAAAAACGGTGTGAATGTTGGGATGACTGCTAACAGAGGAGAGAGGAAGAGGAGAACATATTGTGCCTCCCATATAATGTGGGATAAGGGCAGCAGGAAGAAGATTTACCATCAAATCTAGTATATAACACGTTAAATTGATACATGTTCAAATCTGTGAAATCCTTAACTATATAGTTTAAGTTAAACTGTGGTAATCACGCAACGTGCATGCTCACAATGGCTTCTATGAAATATAATCGCTATTCTTCTCCTTGACTAGTAACTGTAAACTGGGAAGCTTGAAAATATGCAGTGTGTAGTTTCTATCCGTGCAGGGGTGGAGAAAGAATAGTGATCTCTGCGGTCGGGGTCCGCCTGTTGTAAAAAACGACAAAACAACCCACTCTAGCTACCTGGTAGAGCCCTAAGCCCGTCTGGATGGCGACCACCTTTGGTCTTAAGTATGCCGCCATAATAACTTTGTGTTGTGTTCCGGCATTAGTGACCCAAGTTCCTGTACCCTTATGGGACAGCAGCGTGTTCGTAATGCCACTGTAGTTACAAACAACCATATATAACTGTAACTGATAAATTCTAAATGGGTCGTCAGTCTGTCCTACAGCGAATACGGGCTTAAAAGCTAGATCACAGCATCCATATGCACTTGATGGTCAGGTTACGAGATACTATTAAGTAGTTTCTTTAATATAATATCGTAACTTAATTAATTATCTAATACTATATTGAAATATTTTTATAAATGTAAAGTAACCCTACGTTTCAATTAGTGTTAGGATATATCTCCTTCATAAGAGGAATGATTGCCTAAATTAAATAGAGAAAGGGGATGAATTAACATACTTGGTTAAAAAGGACGTGAATTCTTCGCTTCACGGGATGAAAATATCTAAGTATAACTATCTTAAATAGCATTTTATCTATATTTTTTTTGAATAGTTGATTAACTCATTATTGTCATTTCTTCTTTGTCTTATATAAAAATATTAATACGGCCATTTTTGATATGTAATTTTGAAAACTTTTTCCTATTTTCACAAACCGATTACCACAAGCACAAATATTACTTTAAACGGTTACGATTAGTTCACAATTAATTCTTGTTTAAAATTGTACAAAATTTTAAAAACGTTTGCTATAAATTATTAATAATAATTTGACCTAAGAATAAACATGACATTTAATTATAAAAGATACAGTACCAGGACATTCAGCAGGCATGGACAGTATCTTGCTTATAATCATAAAAATTAATGTTAACGAATTAATATATATATATATATATATATATATATATATATATATATATATATATATATATATATATATATATATATATATATATATATATATATATATATATATATATATATATATATATATATATATATATATATATATATATATATATAGTAACTACACGATTAGAATCCACGTGAAATATAATTATTTCATAGTAAATTAAAAAATGTTGACACCTTGAAAGAAAACAGAATAACGGTAATTTTCGTTTTAAGTTACGTATTACCTACATTTTAAGTATGTTATAATTAGAGAATACAATCCCGAGCATATTTTTCGATCCCGGGATTACGGGATTCTTGATGCGTAATCCCGGGATCCCGGGGCTAACCCGGGATTAGACTATGTGGTTTCTAATTGGGCTCAAATATAAAAAAAACGAGTAATTTCTAGAAAAATGTTTTATAATTTTATTCCACGAGTCCATGACACAAATCACAATATAGTAAGAAAATAAAAAAGACAAAACAAGGACACTATACTTTGTAAGTAAGAAGTAACGAGACAAAAAAACTTATTTAGAATTTCGAAAATACAGTCGTAGAAATATCAATGCATCCAAGGTTTGATTCCAAGCCTGCTTCGTAGTTTATTACCAACATAAGCAGCAGCTGAAAATGCTCGTTCAGTTTCTGCACTGGTTGGAGGAATAGACAATAGATGCGTATATGCTGTTTCTAAGTGATATCCACGAACTCCTCCATTTTCAAACAGGCTCATTTCACATCTAATATTATTTATTTGCCAACCCCGATTCAGTTCTACGACAAACATATTATTAGAGCTGTACCTATGTAGTACGTATCGTACGCGTATCAAAGGTTTGTTTTTTTGTCAATATGTAATAAATGCTATTAATATAATCTAGGCAAGGTCATTGTCAACTCGAAACGGACAATGAAGTGCAAACTAGACCTGTTTGTGACAAACCCGAAAATCCCGAGATTAGCCAAGTACAGTCCCGGGATTTTCAGGATCAGAAAACGGTCTGGATCCCGGGGTCCCGGGATTCAGGATCCCGGGATTGTATTCTCTAGTTATAATAGAACCACGCCAATGTCATGGCTGAAGCATCTCGGGCTTGACTAGCAAAAAACAAAAGTATGAACAATAAACTAACAAAAGTCTATAAAAATGTGTGTTTTTATAAGTACACACAAGCAATCAAATTGACATTATCATAAAGAAAGTGATAATAATGCCGCATTATGGTAAATTATTATTAACACCCACTTAATAAGATTTAATAATGTAATAATGTATACATTATTACTTTAATAAATCTTACAATACAAACTAAGTATATTATTGGGTAATAAGAACTTAAAAAAATACATTTTGCCGTACTTCAACGGTAATATTAAATAGATAACAATATTCAAACGTAATGTGATATCACTGAAGTTTATTATTGTATGGTGAATCACAGATCCGTGTGTCACGAAAGGTAACTTAGTAAAGTAGTGCGCGCCGACTTTAAACACCGGTTCATTGAAATGGGATGAAAGTATGATGAACTTAGACTGGACACGAGATCTCTGCCTTCCTCACAGATACACCTGTGAGAAATATTTTTATTGACCTTTATTCTTTAAGTATAATAACGAAAAATATTACTAAACAAAAAGCAATGTATCCATAAATACATTGAGGACCATATTAGGTCTTTCTGTGAACTTGCGAAGAAGTAATATATTTGTCGCTGTTTTACGATTCATTTTAAGTGAGGTGTGAGATGAGGTGGGTAGGTCTTCAGTCGTAGTACAAGTATTGTCTGACACCAAACTAGAAGGTTTAGGGTAGAACATCGACATTTATTTCGAGGCATCAGCAAAAATCGTATTATTGTATCCTGTCTAAAATAGCATTTGAGCTACCATATAAACACAGTTTTCAGCTTAACAACAAAGCGTATATTAGCGTGACTCTATAATCGCCGTGAAATGATGACAACGCATCATTAAGCCTTTAATGAATGTAAAAACAATATAAAAACCCAATTGGCGTATATCACAAACGATTATGTGCAAACAGCGTAAAGCGCAGTTGCAATCTTACGTTGAATGCAGCGGAACTGAGGTTCGATTTCATGTATCATTTTGCAACTCATATGTAAATTGTTTTTTTTTTTAATTATAAACGTACATGCTAATGTTTATTTGCTATATATGTTTAAGGGTGGGCGAAAGTGTAACAGGAAAGCTGGTTGTGGAACGACACAAACCAGAGAGAGACTAGGGTGAACGTTTTACGTTATATTACATAGTGTTACGTTATATTATTATATTCTACAAGCTGACTATAGGATCGTTATCTAAATCAAATAAATAAATATACACAAATATTTTTATACATTACAAGACACCTAATAGTTATACTAAACACGAGTAAGTTACTCGTATATGTATTTTAATAAAGTATAGTATTCTGCTAGGATCTATTTTGATTTTGCATGTTAATACCAAATGTTGTTTTTTTAAGAATCATTATACAAAGCTTTAAGTAATATTCTAATAGTTATTTATAATACATTTACCTCGTATATCGTGACGTACTTTGATAAGGTAAATTAAAAACAAACTAACGAATGTGTTATAATTTATTATACATTATTTTTATGCTTATTCTTTTAACTATTATATTATCTGATGTTTTAATCATACAAACATTACTGTGCGATTTATTACTTTTAAATCTTACATTTATGTATGCGTTTACAATAAAATTTTAAGTGAAAATTTATTTCTTTTCCTAGACTAGTTTTATTTATATTCAAACTTATACATTAACATATGGATAATAATTCATTACTGTATTATTAAACTTATAAAATTAGCACGTCGTCTCTATAACCAACTCAACTACACCACACTCTACATTCCGAAATTGTGATGAGCGAAAAATAGTCTTTGTTATTGATAATATATGTACATAAGAGAAAATATTGGGAAACCCAGACTAAATGTAAACATTAATCTCCAAATTCTCTTTACCACACACTATAATATACGTATTATATTCTAAAATTTAGAGTGTTATACGTAACGCTCTACATTTTAGGTACAAATGATGAAATACAATTATAAAGTTAAATTACGAAAATATATTTAATGTACGTGCTGAAATTATCGACCATATTTCGGCCTCCGGACGCCGCTCGCTCAGATAAACGGACTGGTTCCGATATCTCGAGAAATAATATATTAAAAGGTAAAAAACCGAAGGGAAGTCGACTGATAATCGCTCGCTGGTAAGTGCAGTTTTGACTTTTATGTGTTAATAAAATAGTAACCATTTTGTCGGCAGTGTGCCAGAATACCAGTGTGACAAAGAACGTTTTATTCATATGACTTTAAGTATACTACTATAGATATTACTTCAAAAAAATAAACTTACAGATATAAATTTTTGGTAACTTGTCTTTTAAATATGCCTAATTGTAGTTATAAATTATGATATAAATGAGGGAAAACATTGAGATCGTATAACTAGGCTTCGCGATTGTGCTTCAGAGTGGAAGGCACACGGTTGTCTTCCCACATCATAAGGGCCAGAGCCACTCAAAGCTCGACCTTGTCCCCCTTGCTCTTCTCGCTGTACACCAGCGTCACGCCTCAGAACTCTCCCCCGAGAACATCTCGCTCTACACGCGAATAATCCCGCTCTCTACACCTCCTATATCAACCAATATCAAATCTGCAGTTGTCTCAACAGGACGGTTGGGACACTGAGCAACTGGTTCTACAAATCGAGTTGAACCTCGAAAAGAACGCAAAAATCATGTTTACTCTCGGCAAAATCCCCCACAACAGTCGTCTGCCAACTCGTCCGAGTCATCCCCACCCGCAATCATAGATTCATGAAGTAAAGTACCTAGGGATCACCCTAGATAAAGGTACTTCTGCAAGCACACCAGGACGCTAAGGGGGGCAGAATACATTTCGTGCTCGGTCATCTCTACCCCCTGATATACAGAAGAAGTAAAATGTCCCTCGGAAATAAGGTAGCTCTTTACAAGATCCGTCCCATCACGACCTTCGCAAGTATGATCTCAATACAAATTTTTATGCATAATAATCGTCCAAGATCCGTGATATATACACAACGTGGACTTTTTTCGACCTCGTTATCTACGACCCTAATCCGCTGGTGGTGGTGACAATTATAGAGCCAAACGTAGAGCCGTTTCCGCGCAAAGTTAAATCTTTATATTTGTTTAGTTTTAAGATGCTAATTTAGAGTATTAGGAAAACAAACTGATATGTAACTATGTCTCCACGAGGGTTAAGTTTTCAGATTAACTTCATTATATTAAGATATGAGAACTCGGACTTATACATCGAGTATGTTAAATGCTAATTTTTATTAGTCATAAATGGCTTGATAAATCAAGCCATTTTCTGATTTTTAGTATTTAGATTCTCATAAAGTTTCAATAACTGTGCTCTACATGCTTTGCTACATTCTAATACGAGCACACGCATAAATACAAATTCATACCAATTGGCATGTGTAATAATGTAGTCACTTCGTGCATATTTGTGCATATGTGCACATCCTTAACTCGTTTAATTAACTCGCATTTACTCTGCGCTTGCTCTATATAGCTAAGTTGCTTCTCTGTCTTCGATCTCGTACACTGCTTAAGGCATGATTTACATGATATGCATATAGTATACCTAGCATAACATAAACCTTATCCATCACATGCTCGATCTTGCTTTTACCTCACCTTGTTGTCTAAAATCTCAACCTAATAATTCCATTCTTCACCTATCTCCGTAAAACTGTAGTAAAGTTTCATGCATATTTACCCTAGTAAAATAATAAAAAAAGTAGCTTTGATTTTGTCGGCTGCTGTTGCCACTTGGGTAGCACAATTATTCTTCTGGTATTATTCATAAAATGAGAATAGAGAAAATTCAATTCATCAATCAACACCTAATTATCATAGCGAGATTGAATTAATGATCACTATTATGGATAAAGCAGTTTTGCCTATATGTCAATAACTTATAGTACTTTGATAAAAAAAAGGATTGTTCAATCTCTGAGGAGTACTACGTGGCCTTGTACGCTAAAAAAACAGAAACTATGTACATTACCATTATAATGTGCCAATTCGATATAATTGTTTGCGCCTGACCTGAACCTTCTCTTTCGACATGACGCAAAATGTTATTTCCTTGCTATACTTTAATGAGTTGGCGAGTCAAAAAATCAATTAGTTTATTATTTCTATTTTATATGAAAATGGGTAATTTTCTCATCCAATTGGATTTAACATCTGTAATTGCTCATTTTATCAATCTTTTGTTCATATTATGATACTTAAATACAGAATTCCAGCTTAAAATCATTATTTCGAATCGTCGCGTCGTTACTAGTCGAATTTCCTCGTACATATATGGATTTATAATAATTATATTATACAATATTATATTATAATTGATAGTATGTTTGTAAACGTTTAGTTACTGAAAATGCTCTTTATTTTCCTATCTGTAATTACTAAAGGCAGGAAGTGACAAAATCCTTTTTTTTATAAATTATATTTATTTTTCGTATTCGTATTCGAGTATAAGAAAGACTCATTTTGATCAGTTCACGACAACTATTTACTTCGATTTAGCAATGAGGGCGCAGTTCGCATTGGCTTGTAATAAGGAAATACTCACCCAGGTTCGCCGACATGATCTCCTGGTCCTTGGGCTTCTTTTTCCTTGGACGGCCTTTTTGTCGTGGAGGAGGCGCAGCAGCTCCATTGAAGAACGGACCTTTAGGAACATCGGCTTCAACTCTGGAGAATTCCGGGGATGGGTAAGGAGGGTAGTGAGCCACGGACGGGGGTCCCGAGTACGGTCCTGGACACATCTGAGGGGGGCCCGGTACCGGCATATGAGCACCATACTCCGGCATTGTTTCATAATGCAGCCTGTAAAACAAGCGAATCGTATAACTCTATATGATTAAATCCAATATAACATCGTTAGCTCTACTGTCCATTAATTTATATTTCATAGGTTGAGTGAAATGTATGAGTGAGTGCATTTTGGTTTTTGATTTTAAACTTTTGGCAGATAATCCAAGTATTTTGCTTATATAAAATACACCTTAAATATAAAATCAAGTTGTTAATTTTAAGCTAACATACGAGTATGTCTTAAAGGAATAAATTAATTTCTATAATATTATAGGAATAATTATATTATAGAAACAATTTCAAATATTGAATTGTAAAACTGAGGAAAAATGTTAAACTATTTATTTTATTCTTTATCTTGGAATAGTTCTCAATTTATGTATATCAAAAGTTCTTAAATATAAATTTTAAAGAGTGCAGCATATTTTTAAATACCGATATCTGTGAGTGGTGCATAGAAGTTTATCTACATAGAAATTAAATATAAAATTTACAAACTACTAACATTAAAAATAAATAATATACTTCTTAAGAAATGAAATACAAAGATAGATGTAAATTTAAAATCACTTATATCCATTTTATTTTAGATTCACTAAGACCCATTTGTTGTTTTAGTGATCGCATTTGCCTCCAATAGCTCCAATCATTATTTTTTTTAAAGCTAAATCAAATAATTTGTAGCAAATCCTAAAACACACCTGCAATATACAGCTGAATCTCTGATACCGAAGGTGTCTCCTTTGTTCAAGGGTGTATTACAAAGTGCACAGGAAAAGCAGTGCACGTGGAACACCAGGTCACGGGCGCGCATCACCAGTTCCGAAGCGGAAATGGGAGTGTTGCAGCGGGCGCAGCGTTTCGAACCGTAGAGCCTATAAGAAAATAAATGAATTCAGAAAAAATTACTTTAAACTAGTTGTTCTGAAGATTTTTGAAGTGAAAACTTCTTTAGCGGCGTTTTGCATTTTTTGTGATGGGTAAAAACTCGCGTCAGGTTACGTGTCCTGATCGAAAATTCGTAAGATTCGTAAGACGGTGTTTTGCTCCAGTAATTATTAATACCTAACGATTTAATGTTTATTTTGTAATGTAACTTTTAAATGATTGCATTGCATTACTTATACATACATATCTATTCGAATTTCGACTTTATTACACAGTTAAGTTTTTGAAGTGAAAACTTCTTTAGGCACTTTGAGCACTTTTTGGAAGAACAATTTTTGGTTTGTAAAGAAGTGTTAATGACCAATTTAAACTTTAATCCTTGATCATAAACACTTATTTATAAGCCAAAAATAATAATCTAATAGCTCAACGATACAATTCACAAGTTACTTAGTTTCCACTTCTTTTTTTTGGAGTACCTTTTAATCTGTTTCACCCCTATTTCCTAGAGCGTCTTCTTTCTTGTACGCAACGGTTCTCCTAAATGTTAATGGTGCGTATCGAACGTTATCGTTGCTTCGGATTTCCAATGCACTTCGGCTTCGGCTGAAGTTTTCCTATCCCTTTAGGAGATTAGTTTTTTTGAGGTCATTGCCGACCGAGAATATCGACACTTAAACAACATTTCTGAATTCTGTAAATCGGCAAACAATGACGAACCCAAGATGGAAACAATGTTTTTGATACCACAAAAAAAGTATAGCTGGTCCGCTGAAACATCAATATCTACTGGGGCGATTGCTATTGCTACCGTTGCTACCTTTAATTGCAAAATCCAAAGATCACTCAGAGTCATCACTTTCCATTCCAGAAACGGCATAGGTTTGTCTCTTTTTCTGTTTTATACTAGCTGTGCCTGCGACTCCGTCCGCGCGGAATAGTGACTTTAGGCAGCATTTTTTGGATATATCTTTTGGTTTATTTTGGATTACAAACCCTATAAACCCTAAAATATAAATAAATGAAATATGCAAACAATCAGTGTCATCGAATGCAACTGTTACGCCATGCGCCTCCGGAATACGTGCATTCGAACCTACAAAACCATCCTAAGCTAAACCCTATTTCATATGATTGATGATATAAATCTGAGGTCCACTTGAATAACAACCTAAAAAGTCTCGCCTAAGCTGAACCCTATTTCATATGGTTGACGATATAAATCGGAGGTCAAGTTAAATTGGTCTATAAATGACCGAAACTGATCATTTTTAGCTAAAACTGTTTTATTTTCTAAAATTTAAGTAGCCTAAGTTACTCCTTGTTATATCAGGTATCTGCCAGTGAAAGTCACGTCACAATCGGTCCAGCCGTTTCAGAGATTAGCCGGAACAAACAGACAGACAGACAAAAATTTTATAAAATGTTGTTTTGGTATATGTACCGTGTATACGCGCGAATGCACTTAGTAAAAAGCGGTTATTTTAATATTACGAACAGACCATCGAATTTTATTTATTTGTATAGATAGTTAGTAGTTAAACTATGTACCTTAAATTAATGTTCCTTAGGTAATATGAACCGTAGTAGAAAGGGAATTAAGGCACATTTAATGAAAAAACTTAACGTTTGAGATTTCAACTACACTCTAAGCAATAATGTAAATATAAATACAATAAATTTCTTAACATTTTCCATGTCAATGGCCGTTGTAAAAATTACTGCGAATATGTTAATCAAATATTAAACACAGGAGTCATCGGATATCTGTGAATTGGTATTCATTGTTTAAAGAAATATAGACAAATGTAAATAGTCTACTGTTTTAAAAAAAATATAGAATATTAGATCGTGTTAATTTAATTTAGATAATTGTCAGCAACGGACTTCTTCGAGGGGCCACTAACCAGGACCCTGACCTGGTATGGAATCCGTTTACAACACGATCATCTTGCGAAGAACTATCCCAAATCCCAAATGAAACTAGGCTCCTTCGTGTAAGGGCGGAGTAAAAATACTAACCCCTGCAGCCGGGGTCAGCCTGTCGTAAAAAGCGACAAAACAACCCTAGCTACGTAGTAGAACCCCAAGCCTGTGAGGACGGCAACCACCATTTATCTATAAGTATGCCACCATAGTAGCCTTGTGTGTGACATTAGTTACCCAGGTTTCTGTACACCTATGGGACAGCAGCGGATTCGCGGTGCTTAAGTAACGGTAACTGTTACCGTCTAAGTGGACCGCCAGCCTGTCTCTTATCTTATCTAAAGATAACTTATAGGTTACACACACCAGCGAATCACAACATTTATACAAATACACAGCGCCATCCTAACCTTAAGTAAGCATCAAAGTTTTGTGTGGGTTTGTGTACGGGTATTAGAAATTTGTAAATAAACTTATAGACATTCAAATTCGATTCGAGCCCATAACCCCCACAGGATGCTAACGTGCACTGTTTGAAATTTCCTTGGTAATTTTATTAAAAATGTGTACAAAGTTTTAACGCAAAACAATTTAATAAATTTACTAAACAAAATGCTTCAACTCAATTTGAAAAATAACAAAATATTTTTTTTAATTTACCAAGCGGTTACATAAAATTTGATTATTATTTCATTAAAAAAATTATCATAGAAGTGCTTAGTAAATTTACTATGCAATGTTACCGCCAAAATAAAATATCGTACCGATACATAGACTTATATTAATTATTGTGTATTAGTACACTATAGTAAATTACTAATACAAAATGTTGTATATGTATACACACGTTTAGTTTTGAATGTGTTTAGGTACTTTCCTAGCGTACACACATTTTTTTTTAATTTCTAATAATTTCACCGTAATTCGAATTACAAAATATTTTGTAATTTTACAAAAAAATATAGTAACTCAAATTACAAAGACTATTTGTAAATCTTCGAAGTTTGTTATTAAAATATAATAAATAGTTCCGTAAAATTGTAATTTTACGGAACTTGCATTGTAATGCAAGTGAGATTTATACTCAAAGATTGTAAAATTACACCTCATTTTAGTAGATTTTCTTATATGTCTCCGAAAATTAGTCAAATTGTGTTTTAATTTGGATTCATACACACTTATTAGTATTTTAGCCATCTTATGTTGAGTAAAAAATGATCATCATCTAAGCGTAGTATCCCGGTTGCAACCTAAACTTCCGTTTCGGTGCCCGGGGTCCGCTTTCCGACTCTTTCTACTCCACTTCGCACGGTCTTCAGCATCCCTGGTAGTGAGCCCATTGGCACGCATATCACCCTTTACTACGTCAAGCCAGCACTTTTTGGGTCTACCCCTCCTGCCGGGGCCCGATATTTGTTTCCCACGTAATCATCCGGTTGCCGTAAAACGTAGCCGTACCAACGGAGCCGACACTCCTGCAATTTATCCGCAATGGCACGGACATGAAGACTGCTGCCAATGCGGGAGTTCCTAACGCGGTCCTTCCGCGTCACTCCACACATCCACCGCAGCATATTCATCTCCGTGACTCGCAGTTCTTGCTTGTGTCGCTCTAACATCGGCCACGTTTCGCAGCCATATAAAAGAACAGGCCTAATGATGGTCTTATAGACCTGTACCTTCAACTTTACCGGCATCTTGGGGTCACACATGACACCAGTTACCTCACGCCATTCGGCCCACGCGGCAGCAATGCGTGCCTTGACGTCGCAATCGATGTCACTAGACGCGTGGAATACAGATCTCAGGTATCTCACTTGATCCGTACGCTCGACCGTGTCGCCACCTATGCGTACGGGTGTGGGATCTGCTGAGTTACAGGCCAAGTACTCGGTCTTCGCCACATTGAGCTTCAGACCACCGTTCTCAAGCGACTCCTTCCACGCCTTCACACGTCGCACACGTTGAGTAAAAAATTATAATATTACAAAAAAAATTAACAGTGTGTAAAAGCCGTGTGTCACGTAGGTAGTCACTAATATATAAGATGAGACTCAAATTATAATTTGTTAATTAAATAATGGCACATCATTTGCTTCAGTAGTAATCCTTTCGATGGAGTCTGTAAATTATATTGGCCCCCGTCATCGTTATTGTCGCCCCCGACATCTTGTTTTGGAATTAAATTATATTACAAAACAAGGTGTGTTTTTTCCCTAACAGAAGCCTTAGATAGAATACTTCTAAGAACTTAAAGGAATTTTATCATTAATATGTTATCTACAGGGAAAATAATGCTTCATTCATTAAAAACAATGTATAATTGTGCATTTATTATATATCGTACAATGACTTTATACATAATACTAAAGTGTACAGTTTATAGGTAAAAATTAAATAAATTATATAAACAAGGTATTAAAATAAAAACGACCTTGCACGCGTTTAAAAGCCCAAAGTGTCTCAATTATTTATGAACCAGTTCATCCAATTGTGAGTACCCAATTGCTTCTGGAATCAATTTGATCAAAAAGTATAGAGAACTCATTCGTTAAATCCGATCATTGTTTTATCTTAAAACAAGTCTGACTAAAGCAGTGCTCTGTTACAAAATCAGCAAAGATACCATTATTGTTAATAAACTTATTTAACACACCAATATAGTCTTATAAATGCATTCTTAATAAAAATGTATATCCTGGCTAAATGTTCTATGACCGGTTTGTCACAAAAAAATTACAACTGTTTATTTACTTGCCTGCGGATCTGTTTCATCTTACACTCGTCGTTAAAGTACCTTTCGTACCCATAGTAAAAAACAATAAAAGGAGGTAGATTAAATTATTCAAATAGCCTAGACCTGTGAGGCCAGAATGATGCTACGAGTCGTGACCGCTGGGCCACGAAACGCGCGATTGCATCTAGGGGCCACACAACCAGCACTCACCGCCTTTATTATTTCACTGTTATCGACCTATCGCGTCTTCACTTGCATATTTTCTAACTATTGTATCAGTGTCGCAATTTACCGAGCTAAAAAGAGAAGTTTATGCGAATATAATAATGAAGAATATAAGTAGAAAGATAATAAAAGAATTTATCGGTCAAGTCTAACGAAATTATATAATATATCGTCATGGTATATCGTCGGATACGATATTCTACGACATGTGACACTTGACACAGAGGCTGTTTCGAAAAGTTTTTCATGCAGAGGAAACCATGTTCTCGGGAACAACGTGGTCATGTCAGAGTTGCGTAACAACCCTACGGCGGTCGCTCTTCTATGCTGGTCAGGGGCATATTAGATACCGACTAGAATCCCAGCCACGCCTTATGTGGGTTCGAAGGATTAACTTTTGGTCATTGTTAAATGACAGACAGTTTCTAATCTAAAGTAAATGCCATAAAATAAAATTAAAAATTATATCCCAACTCGCGTCGGGCTAGTGTAGCATACTATTTCTCGTGAAGATTTATTTAAGGCATCGAAGCAAAAATAATAAAATAAAATATATTTATATTACAGATAATATAAAATGGAACTTTTCAGCCAATCTCGAAGACCCACAGAACAAACACAGAACAATCTTGTATGTCGTCAAGAATATTTTGCAGTAGATACCTACAGTAAACGAATGCTTGATACGTGCATGGTATCAGGCGAATACAATACGTATTCAAAAATAAAAATATCTTCAACGTGGTACTTATAATAGTTAGCGATAATCATATCACTTAAGTCACATAAGGTTTAAACTGGTTTTTAACTTTTATATAAAATCTAAACATAAAACACCGCCGCTAATGTGTAGCCGTATCGCGGACTCAAGCAACATGTTAACATTATCATCGTAATATTCAAATTAGACCCCATAAATAAACTATGTGCAAAATATTGTAATTTTAACGTTTTCGGACCATTAAAATATATCAACGTATAAAATATATTTCGATAAAATTGTATACAAAGTTTAGGCTTCTTCATCAGCGTCTCAACGATATATGTATCTACTCGTACATTATGTTACCACTTCAATCCGCGTTTATGAAAGGAAATCCAAAGACATGCAAATTCTTGGATCTACTATATAAATATATACTTTTTTATTGTGGTCACAATAATAGCAAGGTTATGATGCTGCTTAAATACTCGCGTTTCGAACACATTTCCAGTAATTTTATCGAGCAGATGACTGTTCTAAGTTACGGTTAATAATTTAAATGATTTAAACCTTGAACTCTAAAAACTGAACCAAGAACGATACAACGTAAGTAACAGCATAATTTATCAGATCATAATTTCTAGAGATTAAAGATAATTAGATTATGAAATTAACTATGCGCGCGTTTTTATTCAAATCAACATGTTGAAATTTTTCAATGAATGAGTAACTTACGTGTATATATATGCTGTTAAGACAATTCCTTACACTTTTAAGGTTATTATAGGCTTGATTATTTTTCTCCGAGCTTCGAATTATTTATCACCAATAAGTATCTTGATGACTTATGAGATAATATTTGTTATTTATTGTAACCAAATATTTAACATATTATTACATCCAATATATATATATATATATATATATATATATATATATATATATATATATATATATATATATATATATATATATATATATATATATATATATATATATATATATATATTAGTTTAGTTCACAGGGTACAATATGAAATCCAGCCAGCCTTTACAATAAAATGGCGGGACTAATATGCCCAGAGCAAAGTAAATAGTAAAGAAAGATTTTGGGAGGATTCTGATAGTTATGATCAACATAGCATATAAGGAAGACGTATATGTGGGTGGTGATTTTAATGGACATGTGGAAAGAATGAATGGGGAATACGAAAGAGTTCATGGGGGACTGGGATTCGGGATTAGAAATGAGGAAAGGGAAGCTTTATTACAAACTGCTTTGGCATTCGATATGGTCATAGTGAATACATTTTTCCGAAAATGGGATCAATATTTGATTACGTAACAGTGGACTCGACTCTAATGTCGAAAATTTTAACCATAATGTCGAAAATTTTAAATTACAATAAAAATCACTCACCAAAATTAAATGGCATTTTCAACTTACTATTAATTGATTACATAAGGTTTATTCCGACATTAATAACCTTTATAACGACTGCATTTACCAAAGACATTTCGTATTCGTATCCGTGCAGGGGCGGAGAAAGAATACTAACCTCTGTGGCCGGGGTCGGCCTGTCGTAAAAGGCGACAAAACAACCCACCCTAGCTACGTGGTAGGGCCTCAAGCCCGTCTGGATGGCAACCACCTTTGGTCTTAAGTATGCCGCCATAATAACCTTGTGTTGTGTTCCGGCATTAGTGACCCAAGTTCCTGTACCCTTATGGGACAGCAGCGTGTTCGCGATGCCACTGGCGTTGCAAACACCTATAGGCGACGGTAACTGCTAAATTCTAAGCGGGCTGTCAGCCTGTCTGCTGTCCTACGCAATAAAAAAAAAAAGACAAATGTTTGCGAAGCTTGTTTCAATTTCTTTAAAGGTAAAGTGTTAACATGGACTAACAATATTTACTTTTAGTATTTTTGCAAGGTCGTAGGGATTGCCTGTACAACATAAAACTATTGGTTAATAAGCGATGATATTACACATTTTGTAATATCGTCGCTTATGATGAATATATTCAACATCATCATCATCTCAGCGCAGTATCCCGGTTGCAACCCAAACTTCCGTCTCGGTGCCCGGAGTCCGCTTTCCGACTTTTTCTACTTCACTTCACACGGTCTTCAGCATCCCTGGTAGTGAGCCAATTGGCACGCATATCACCCTTTACGACGTCAAGCCAACACTTTTTGAGTCTACCCCTCCTGTCGGGGCCCGGCGGAGGCGGCATGGCCAGACATTTGTTTCCCACGTAAGCATCCGGTTGCCGTAAAACGTGGCCGTACCAACGGAGCCGACACTCCTGCAATTTATCCGCAATGTCACGGACATGAAGACTGCCACAAATGCGGGAGTTCCTAACGCGATGCGAATGTGATGAATATATTGAAAATATGAAAATTATGCATAAGAGTATTCATCAAAGTTTTGCCTTTGAAGCCTGCTTAGGCTTCACTTTCTAACTGTCCCATTTTTCGTTTAGTTCAATTTAGATTATTTTAAACAACTAATTAAACCAAATGTAATATTTATATTGTTGACATTTCAAACTCGAATACTTAGGTCATTAATCAAGGAACATTTATAACAACGGAGTCCCCGCAAATAAGAAAATGTAATGCAAATAAATTCTTCACACTTAAAGATACAGCCTAAAATAATGCTCGAATAAGATTAATTACTTATCAAAAAGAATGCGTGACAACCTTGCAAGGGCGCCATTTTCCCGTGCAAGCACATAGCGCTAAAATGGGGATTAAGAAACGCCATGGTGCGCAACGCAGCTGATTGCACGATAAAGTGGTTAGTGAATGTTGGCGAACGCATCGCAGTACCGCTGCACCAGTATTTTTAAACATTCACTCTCTCTTCAATCGGTCCCTCATAGCTGAGGATCGTGACTCCGTTTGATTCCGTCAACTAGCTGTCTCCATCGATCCCGTTCTGCAGCTTGGTGGAGTGCGTCGCTGACAGGTATTTTCAGCTCCTCCGCTATTTGGTCCGACCATCGTTTGGGACTTCTACCCCTAGGCCTTTTTCCCTCGATTTTACCGGTCACCACAAGGCGTTCCAAATTGCTGGTATCCCTGCGTGCAACATGACCAAAATACCGCAATATTCTTTGTAGGCAGGTTGTGGATAGACGTGTTATTAAACATTCACATAAGTAAATAATGATAATACAAGAAGAATGTGACATAACCTAATAGTTTCCAAAGTTAAAAATTATTATGGAAAGCGAACCAGCAGGTATATGATCACCAAGAATTGTAACAAAATCCCAATATTAAGAGAAAATTTACTTAACATGACTAAATTTACTTTAAAATATTTATAAAATAAAAAATGTATCAATGATATCTATGATCTAAATTTAAATTATTATACTAAAAATATATTATACTAAAAATTATATAAAACGAGCGCTCCTTACGCCGACAAACCGCTGTGGAGTTTGGTGAAATTAATTCTATTGTATTAATTTGTAACATTCAGAGAGATTAAATAAATAAAATAAACAGTTACGTTAAACAGCTATATGAAATTTGAGCTAACTCCAACTTTACCTGTAATAATAAATAATAATCTAATATAGAGCTCTGAGAGTTTATTGACATCATTGAAATTGGGTTTCTCTGAAGTAGAGCTACGATAGTGTAAGTTTATCTTACAAGCAGTTCAACTGCCGCGCCGCATACCACAGTCTCAGAGTAGATAGAAACTTAACGTAAGTAGGTCACTCCATTTCCTCTCCCCATTTCTACGGTACACTACACTCTTTTACTTATTTTTTCTTGCCCACTTTGTTAGTCTGTTATATAACTCTTTTTTAGATCCGGTTATCCGCTTCTCCGTCCTTCTCATCTCATATTTTTAACAACAAATTATAATATAATAATATTCATAATAATAATTCATAATAATAAAACATTCTCCTTGGAAAGAAAAAAAATAATTACTGGCAGGCATAGCTCGGACATTAGATATAATAATAATAATAAAAGCTATCAATACTCTTTTGTTTTTTAAAAATAGAAGTCATTTGTTTACGTCGTGTTGGAACGTGTACTTAAAAATGGATAAAATTGAAGTTCGCGCAGCAATAAAATATCTCTGATTGAAAATGTTTACTATGGAGCTGGTAAATCAAAACTTGAGAGTAACATTAGTAGTTCATGCAGGAGCATGAAATATGGAGGACCATATTCTACGGTTGCGCATTGGTGCGCTGAGTTCAAGCGAGGATCAAATTCCATTAATGATGACCCCCGCACGGGACACCCTACATTGTTAGTGAGTGAACAAATGATTAAAAATGTTGAAAACATTATCTTGGCGGATCGTCGTGTTACTGTTTGTTTTATATCAAAGGAAATGAAGACTTCTATGAGAATTATAAACAACTATTTGGGTATGCAAAAAGTATCAGCGCGCTGGGTGCCCAGAATGTATTTTGACGCGCAGAATCAAACGAGACAGAGAATTTCACAAAGCTCTCACAAAGGTTTATTAGAACAAGATCTTGACCGATTTTTCGCTCCATTCATAACTTTGGACGAAACATGGCATCACCATTATGACCCGGAAACGAAAAACCAGTCCATGACTTGGAAGAGACCGTCATCTCCAACTCCGAAGAAATTCAAGGCGATTCCATCCACCGGTAAAATCACGGGCAGATTTTTCTGGGACAGCCAAGGGGTGGTAAGGATTAAATACCTTAACCATGGAGCCACTATTACGGGGCCTTTGTACGCACGACAAATAACAAAGTTGCGTGATGAAATACACAAGAAACGGCGTGGCAAACTCGCTAAAGTTGTTTTGTTTCACCCAGATAACGCCCCCGTGTACAAGTCCAGAGTTGCAATGACTCCCATTCAAGAAGCTTCCCTCAAATTGATGGAATATCCTCCATATTTATCGGGCCTAGCTCCTAGTGATTTCTATTTATTTCCGCGGTTGAAGGAACATCTCAAGGGCCATCAATTTCAAGAGGATGACGCAGTAGTCGCCGCGATACACGAATTTTTTAAAAGATCAGGAAAAAGATTTTTTATAAAGAGAATTTAAGCTTTAGAAAAACTATATGCATGCAATAACATTTAATAAAAAGTAATTGCGTCATACTCATTATCACTTTTTATTGAATACCCCTAGTAGTATGACGATCGTCGCTACCTTAATATTACTTTAAATATTTACTTTATTTTATGTTTATAATAAATAAACAGCAGAGAGTTTTTATTAACAACTGCTGTACTAATTATAAATAAATAAATAATAAATATAAATATTTTGTAACAATTCACACAGCGTCATCTAGTCCCAAACTAAGTAGCACTTGTGTTATGGGCCCTAGACAACTGATATACTACTTATATACTTTTTTTTTGTAAATAAATACATATTATACAGAAACACCCAGACGCGAGACGGGAATCGAACCCGTGACCTCGCGAGCGTACCGACGTGCGTTATCCGTTACGCCACCGAGGTCAATTGTATACTTTACTTATGCAGATTAATTAAACACCCAGGCTCGGATCCGGAATCGAACCCTGCCGTTCCACGGTGGTCGTTATACCTTTAATGTAGAGCCGGAGTTGGCAGGTCTAACGCGATCACGTTCGGTAGTAGGAATAAAAGATATGTGCCAGTCTCCAGTCTTTTATGGCACCATAGCCGTGAAAATTTATATTAACAAATCAAGTAATGCCGACTATTGTATTCGGCGTGACGAATCCGCTCGTTATAGTCCGTAAACGGCCGGAATGCCGGCAAATGTTGCCGATTTTTTCGAATTATTAATATGATCCTTGTTAGTCATGCTAATTATCGTAATACTGGAATTGAACAATCATTTTTTCAATATTTATTTTATTAATAAGCATTCATGACGAAGAAAGAGGAGACTGTGTGATGTTACTTTCCAGGTTTAGGCCAACGAGCAGACCCATGCTTGACGTCGTAAGAGCATCGTGTCGGTGTCATAAAGACGCGTGCAAATGATTAAGGATAGCAAAGACCGAGCTAACTGGAGAAGAAAGTCTGAACGCGGACTCAAAGTCCCATAGCTGTAGCTAGGGTGCATCTCCAAAACATCGTTATTAGCAGAGATGAACTTCGGCACCGGTGAGCTCTAGATTTACAGTGATAACAATTTTCAATTTTGTTCGATTTTAAACGAAATTCACATATAACGTTAAGCTTTAATGTTAAAGTACGTTAACATATATATATTTGAAATTTACAGAAATAAGATTAAATAAAACATCAATAGGCAATATTTGTAAAATAGCATTGAATAAAATTAGTGAAATAGTGCATCACTAAAGGCACTATAGGGGGAAGTAGAGCGCAAATCGTCGGGTCACGACACCTCTCTCGAGATCTGTGACTGAAAGCGATCAAGTAAATAAATAATTTCAGGTCTTTAAAAAATATTTTCAAAGCATGAATTCTGTATCGTTGGAATGATTTAGATAAAATTATATGCTTTGAAATATACATCGCAATCCAAACGGTAATGCCGGTTGCATCCAACATTTCACTTTGGTGCCTGGAATTGCTCTCCTTGTGCTGAGATAATCTAAATCCCGACAGGAATGCCAACCCTCCTCTGCTGTTTAGCGAGGTGTACCATTATACAGATTAGGGGCAAAGGTCTAATGAAATTCTTTCTCAATCTCTCTTCGAATTTTTCTTTTATTAGCCATCTTAACACACCCTTTTCCTTCACTTCTTTGGCGGCATAGAACACCTGCTGTATCCATCGAATTAGAATTATATTATTTTTAAAAATAATAAAAAATATCATTTTTGCGGTCATAAATAAGAATACTTTACCCCATTACTTTTCCATCCTTTTGAAAGTTTAGCAGAAGAAGCATTTGTTTAGTTTTTCCATTAGGATTGAGGGTCAGAACGGCCTTCGCTCCTGTACGTCCTAAATTTGCTCTCATATATTTGTCAACATAAACTCAAAAACTCCTTGTGTCAACATAAAGGTAGCCCTGGGACAGTAGTTAGCCGGTTTTAGCACAGATTTCATAGAAGAAGCACTTACTTACTTTAAGTAGTACTTTAACCGCTTTATTGATATACAAGGGCCTAAGCCAAGTGAACATTGTATTTAATTATTTTAAGTAGAAATTTAGTATGTATATTCGCTATTAGACGATAAAAGAATCGGACTAATCTGCATATATTTCTAACTGATTTTTGCAAATTACGGAAGAGATACGATTTTTACAGATTTTTAGTAATGTGATTCTCTAATTGTTCGGTACAACTATGTCTACGATAAAGGCGGATGTGTTGGCTTTGTCAATTAATACAATGTGTGGTCATATTACTATTATTATATTTATGGTATAAATGTCACTCCGTGGGTCTAGCGGAAGACCAGCGTTGGTTTTATACAAAACCAGCATATGCTGAGCTAGAACCTATTTAGGACTTCATCAACTATTTTATTTTATGTCAAAATTTAACATTTATGTATTTTGTATAATAATATGTGTCCTAAATAAAAATATTCTATATTCTATTCTATATATTCTATAAGTAGTAAACTTGTAAATAGTATAATAGGGTTAAAATGAGGTCCATCGTCATTTTTCTACCACCGCACTGCCCGTCATCGGATTGGCCTCTTTTTTCCTGTACGAAACGGTTCTCGAGAACGTTCAAATTACTCGTACTCATACACACACTTCGCCCGAATTTGGAATGAGTTTCCGACTGAGGCTTTTTGGTGATATTTTTAATCGATATAAAATATATTCGAAAGTAGTAGCGCTTTGGCAATACTTATTGCAAATGTTCATAAGAGCCGGTTACCATCAGTTATCAGATTGCCCTAAGACCCGGCTTTAAAAAATGCTTAAAACTTCAATTGATTAGAAGTTAACCCATAACGCAACATAAGATCAATTTCATCGAAGCCAATAGAATTTTAATATTATTCATCTTAATATCCACACGGTGTTTTATAAAGAAGCTAGCACCACTCTCACACCTTATCAGCTTGTCCGACTTTTATCTCATTCTGTCAACAAGTGCGATTACTTATCCACTATTATGAGAAGTAACTCGAAAAGCTTTTTATATGTTATTAAAAAGTAGTGTCATTTTATATGTGTGGTTTATTTTTATTTTAAAAAATCTGTGTTAATATTAACTGTAGTAATTATTATTCTAACAAATTAATTATAGTTCTATCAAATATGTTGTAATAAAACGCCTTTTATACTACTTAACTATAAATTTCCTTCTTATTTAGCTTTACACAGTGCTTGTGTAGGCTAATGGTTTAGATCATGCAGCCGATTGCGATGCTTTGTGGCTTTATCGATTGTTCGTCCCAGCTTCGAATTTATGATAGGTTTGAACTCAACAGGTGATATTTAGCAAAATGCATCCGCGCTAGACCGGACGGAGTCGCATAGTGGTGTTACATAAATGACTGACCTGGCCACGTGATTGTTCATTCCGAGCTATTTAATTTGGAGATCGGGTTATAAATCTGGCAAGTTAAATTAAAAAGGATCTTCCACTATTCTCTTCAAAATTAAAAAAAAAAACAATCTGTTAAGATTGTGTAATATACCTATATGTTCATGATATTCCAATTGTAAATAAAATATTAAAAGAAATGTCAATCTTTTAATGTAATTATAAATTAAAATCGGTGGCCAGAAGAAACTAAGAACGCTTAAGGACACTAACGAAAGATTGATTGTATTGGATATATGAAAATTTCGTTCGCTAAAAGAAATATATCGTACAAAAATGGGATCACTATAAATGAATTAAAAAAGTATAACTCTTATTGAAGAATAGAAAAATGATCTTACGCTGATTGTGTGTCCATTGTAGGTCCAAGTCAAATATTAGACAAAGGCCACTTCATTTTTCGCTACATAACATGTAATAGTTGAGCTTTTCGTAGTTCACAGACGACAAAGGGCATCATTCGATTGTAGTCAATACCAGCACTATAAGCAAAGCTTTAGATGCAGCCGGAGTGAAAGGTTTACATGAGAAGTACAGCATAAAGTTAAATATTTAAATCGATAGTTTGCTTTTATTACAACTGTGTCCCAACAGCCTTTGCCTCTAACTTTTTCAAGTAACTTTTCACGAGAATTTTAAACATAGAATAAAATATGGAAAATTCAGAAAATATTACTTAATTTCCATTTTTTCGCTTTTAAAGCAACTCTTTTTTAATGAAAAGATAGTTTATAGTTTTTACAAAGTTAATACAAAAAATATAACCGTGGACATGCAGTTTATAGGGGGTATTAAATTTTATTGAGGTATTTTGATTGCGTTCTATCAATGTTTAAGTTTTCATGGCTGATCAATTGCAAACACGCGATTCGACGCGTGCGTCCCCACATGTTTAACGGTGCGTGTAACCACATCTCCATATTAATGGGTAAAAGCCAATAAAAACATATCTCAGGCCTCTGCTTTTCTAACGCCGCCTCTTCATTACTGAAATATGTGCTTTTTTACACTTTTAATTGAAATCAACAGTGGACTCTGGGCTCTGAAGGGAAATAGATGACCTGGATGACCAACTCTGAAATGAAGTTTCATTTTATTTAGGATATAGGTATTATATATACCTTAATATAGGTACGGCCGTAGAATTGTGTTACATTACTTCAGTATTTGCCAAAAAAAGTTCATCATTTTTATTACAAAATGACAGTTGAGATGAACATATACTTTTGTAATAGAAGCTGTGGCCGTCAGAAAACATTTTTTAAATAAAGTAAATAAATTACTAGGACAACGCCATCTATTTTCACGTCATATGTACCACTTATGTACTTTTATTTTATAAATAAATGTATACGAGTATTATATATAGACACTCAAACTCGGCACGGGAATTGAATCCGTGACTTAACATACGTTCAGACTTGCAAAATTCCATTGCGCCACGGAGCTCGTTTTTTTTTTACTTATTATTACAGTTTTTATGTTTAAAATAAAACTTGTATTATTGCCGCGATCTAACGAAAGTATAAAACAAGTTTGTCCTAAGCTAATATGCTTTCAAGTTTTAGTTAAAGCTTAATTTTTTATTGCTGAGGGACGGTAGCCAGCCTGCTTAATTACACGCTGCTGTCCTACGGGGTGCGGGAACCTGGTTCACTAATGCCGGAACACAACACAAGATTATTATGGCGGCATACTTATAGACCAAGGGGGCTAGGGGCCCTACCACGTACCTGGGGTTGTTTTGTCGCTTTTGACGAGAGGCCTACCCCGGCCGTAGGGGTTAGTATTCTTACTCCGCCCCTTTCCACCCTTGCACAGAAAAGTTAATTTGTCATGTTTTCCACAATAAATAGCGACCTCTTTGAATACGAAGAAGTCACTAGAAGATCTATTCACTCAAGGATATTTTGATCAACTTGTGAAACAAATATTTATATAGGTATATTTCATTTTTGAACGTCTAGTCGTTTTATTACAATTTACTGCATTTTATTGCATCTCAGAGGATACACATAAAAACCGATTGTTTATGTTTGTGTTAATTGAATACATTTGTTTATTTTTAATTGTAGTATATAGTTTATTTAACAACCATTAGCTCAAACGTTAAGTGAGTATACAAAGTAAGCTTTAATATTTGTTTATACATACAATTGTTTCACACGCTATTCTTATTTTAAACAATTGTTGGCATCCTTTATAGTACTAGGAATTCTATTAACTCTTCCTCATGAGGCTTATGTAAATTTTGTATATGGATAACATGACACAAAAATATATACAATATTCCAATCTCAAATTACCACAATACATACTTAACTTTTTGCAAAGAATGAAAACAAAACAATTTAATGTTTTCTAAAATATACCTATATTTAATTTAACTAGTAAAAAATATATGCTTAAGGAATTAAAATCAAGTAATTATATGAACATACCGCAGTCCAGAGTCGGGGTATGTAATGCACATGTTTGCACACCCCTCTCACTTCTGCAGGAGACCAGAAGCAACCGGGGTAAATATGTGTGTATAGTGTACTTTGTAAGAAGCTGGCGGCTTATGTCACGATCGCCGGGTCAGCATGCCCTGGCTGGAGATGCACACGAGCACATAGCTTCGGACAGTAAAAGAAGCTAGTAAAAGCTAGTAAAAGAATACTCCCTCAATGCCCACCTCAATAAAAAAAGGATAAAAAGAAAATGAAAAGGCAGATATTTGTATAACAGATAGAGATATTTGTATAACATTGGTTCCAGGCTGTGATGACAGAACACAGTGTCTAGTAGTCATCAAAACTCCAGAGCATGATTGAAATTGAGGAGAAATATGTATTATTTAAAGAATCCATAATCGGAGGTCCTACGAGTAGAAACTGTTTTTTTTTTGCTTCATAAAATAAATTATACAAATAATTTTAGCGATAAAGTGCTTGTTTGTTATGCTGTAAACTGTTAAAGAATACATAATTAGTGAGGGTATTATAGTAAATAACGTTATGGTTCAACAGCAGCATAGGACATATTACGTCCTCTGATAGTGGAAATTATCAGAACACTTTACAAAGTAAAATTCTTCATGGCGAGTATGTCGTAAGATAATTTGTAATAGTGCACCCCTTTCCGAATGGGATAAAATTTCCCGAAGAGTTTTTCAGCAGATACTATTGCTGATCAAAGCGGACGTCTTTTTTACGGGTATATCTCCAACTGGTTTTTACTTAAGAAATCAATAATGTACTATAAAAACATTTTTCAATTTTATCATAGAAACGATCGTAAAAATTTAAAAACAGTAGGTAGTGGTTACGGACATAAAACACAGAGATTAAGTTAATAGGTATTGTAAAGTTTGAGTGACACTACGAAATGTATTGACGAGTAATAAAATACGTCTTATATTTTCATAAATTATTTTTTCCAATATGTTATTGAAATAACCAAGATTATATTCCACGCATAAAAAGAAAAAAAACAGAAATGTTTTATTGACATCATCCAATCGACAGATTTCAACTAGAGGTTAAGCTTTCATTTGAAAGTCCAAGATCTTGTGGTTTTTCGGGTTTTTTAATACTTTTCTTCTTCGTCTTCTTTCAGCCTTCCTCAACCATTTTGGTGTAAGCCTCCTCCAACTTTTTCCACTCGTCGCGACATTGAGCTTTCTGGATCCAATTTGAACCAGCGACCCTCTTTATATCGCCCTTCCAACGCATCTGTGGTCTTCCTTGAGGGCGCTTATTCCCCCACAGTCTCCACTCAAGGAGTCGCTTGCCCCAGGACTCTTCCTTTCGGGCAACATGGCCAGCCCACCTCCATTTTAGGTGACTTACTCGTGTTGTTACGTCTGCGATTTTGCTTTGTTCTCGTAGCCATTTATTAGCTTTTCGGTCCATCAGTGTCACTCCTACCAGCTTTCTCTCAACTGCCCTCTGGGCCACTTTTAATGTATTTACGATATCTTTGGTGAACACCCAGGTTTCGTCCCCGTAAGTGAGCACCGGCAGGATGCACTGATTATATATCCTAGCTTTTTGTTCTGCAGAGATTTTCGTCTTAAAAGCAAAGTCGAGTTTCGAGTAGGCTGCCCACATAAGCCTTATCCGTCTTTGAAGCTCACTATCCCGGTTGTCTTTGCCCATTCGGATCTCCTGCCCTAAATAAACGTACTTCTTTACTTGTTCTATGGTGGTTTGGTTGATGGTTATTCTTATGTTAGTTCCATCCCTGTTTGTGTCAAATGTGTCAAATGCATAACTACTTTTTACTTAGTATTTTAGTTAATTATATAAAGAACTGATTATTAACCAAACGACTGCAATTTAAATTATATTAGAATAGTAGAATAGAAGACTAGAACTATTCGTTACTTAATTGTTAATGCGAAGAAGAGTTTTATTAATGTTAAAATTATTTGTGATACTACAAAAATGTCTTGAAGATATTATTTTTATTAGCTTTTAAATACAATAAGTGAATGTTACCAAAATAATTCATTTAATGTTAAAACTAATCTCTGCACGTCTGTGATTTAAAAAAGACTAGATTACTTACTAAGTTTTAAGATATTCTGAAGAAGAAATAAATCTTTATCACTTTTTTAAACATTAAAACTGTTTTTGTAATTTGTAAAGTACTGTTTCATTTATTTAAATTCTCCCTCATCCTTTATATTTTGTACTCATTGTAGGAAATCGATATATAAACGCAGATTAGTGTATTTTATAAAAATTACAATAAAAAGATCGAAATGCTCGAAATAACCGGTTTACCCGTGTTTTCAAAATTGAACCGAGTTTCGATGCCCTAGTCTCGGTCAAAAGAAAGAGAGATCAAGATAAAAAATATTGTGGTTAATAGGTTTGGCTAACTTTGGCTTTTGCAAGTACGACTGATATTGCTCTCTTAAAATTTACAAATTGCACCAATATGAAAGACAAGCATCTCTCAAAAAAACAACGAAGCTGGGAGATTGAGTTAGAGTCTAACTCAACTTAAACTCCCAGCAGACTTCTGTCTTAGAACTTATTATACATTCAATAAGAATAATACAAGGAAAATAAATTGTAACTAAAATAGTTCTTAAGTTTATACTTAATATTAAAACCTAACTAAACTATTATACCTGCTTTGGTATAACGGTATTATTAGCGTTTTACCAAAGCAGGTCAATTACATTTGAAGATTTCTTATTTAATAATGTTTTATATCAAACCAAAAATTTAGCTACTATACTATACTGAGTCTCTTTTTTTGTAGGTCACACGTTCGCCAAACTTCCAGTAAACATTATTGGGGAAACAAATCTTTCTTACATCTTGCTTCATCATAACTTGCTCTCTATTTTGTTAAACATCATTTTAATATTCAAATCTATTGAGTCTCATTATATTGTAATCAAAACTGACACTATATCAAAGACTTAAATGTGAAAGATACAAAAGGATTTTTGCTAAAATACGTTGGCTTCTATGATGTGTAGAGTTGAAATACTTTGTACTGGTAGTTCCCATACTATTATTATTATTGCAAAATTATACATTTAAATAGTACCGTAACCGCCTCCCAAATACAAGGAAGTGATCAAGTATCAAATGTTGGCTGATCCCGCATGTTACTAATACGGCCGACAAATTGCGGTATAGCGGGACCTCGCGACGGGGCGTCCAAAATCACTGTTTACAAATAAACACCGGGCCGCACCCCGCTGAACACAATGCCCAACGTTGGGCTACGCGGGGACAAACTGCATATAGGGTTGCTACAATTACGAGAAAATATTGCAATAAAATATGCCGTATCAACATTAATATATTTGTTGCTTCCATATTACAAACTTTTCCTTTCTAATAATACTACGAGCTGACTCGTTAGACGTTGACATATAAATTAAAAACAAAGCAGAATTTAATTATGTTCATCCCTATTTCACCCATTTTAAGTTGCATTTTCGCGACAAAAAGTAGACTATGTCCTTATTCAAGATCCAATCTATCTATATATCTATACCGGAATTCAGACAAATAGATTTACTTTCACATTTATAATATTAGGTTGGATTGAATACAGAAAATAACCGGGAATAACTTGGAGCATTGTCGAACAGCAACCCCATAGACCCCGCGGGGTCCGGTAGCCCCCTCCCTGCTCGCCAGTTGCACAATAGTCACCGGCGCGTATCAGCGGGTCGCCGGCAACGTGCGGCGCCCGCAACAGTCATTCTCATGTGAAATAGTAAAATAAATATTATTCTCTGGGAACTTGAATGCCTTCGTATAAATTCATACGATTTACTATCTTTCTTAATCATATTTTGTTTTTAAATCATAATACTAGCCATGATGACATACTCGTATTTTTAAAAATTGTCCAATAAGTATATAATGTTTGAAAATATATTAATTACAATAAATAACATGGTTTTGTTGAAAAACATAACATGTTAATTTCTGGATTTTAAATTCTCACAAAAACTTTTGTTCTTGAATTCGCTAGTGACGTCACATTTTTTACCTCATCTTTCAATATTACAGCATTTCATGGCCATTGTGTCTTAATCCATTATTCTCATTTATAATACTAGTGTGGATTTACAATTTGATTAAATACTTTTTGACTTCTCTACATGGCCGACGAGTACGAAAATATTAAAGTGCAACTATGTAGGTAAGGTAATGTAAGGTGCCAACTTGTAAGTAAGCGAAGTGTGTCACATTTGGTAAATCAACACACAACTAACATTTATAGGGTATTGACCAACCACATCCCCTAAATATGTTACATAAGCAAAAGTAACATATTTACATACTTTTAAAAAGAAGTGAATGTTATTACTTAAACCATATTATTTTTAAAATATGAATGTAATCACTGACAAACCGTTAGAATTAAAATCAGCCGTTTAAAAAACTTAGATAAACCCTATTTTCTAAGATTCGCGTTAATTTAAATAGAATTTAATAATACCACTAAACTTGAACTATTATTCATTTTAATCAAACTTATATCGTAAATAAAATCAATATTCGTTACAGACAAGAAAACTACGATTCGTTAGTTTGCTTTATAGTGTGATACATTAGCTCTGATCTGAAAATATTAATAAATCTCGCTAAATCTAATATATAAAATTCTCGTGTCACAGTTTTCGTTGCCATACTCCTCCGAAACGGCTTGACCGATTTTGATGAAATTTTTTGTGCTTATCCGGTATCTATGAGAATCGGCCAACATCTATTTTTCATCCCCCTAAATGTTAGGGGTGACCCACCCCCAAAATTTTTTATTTTTTATTTTTTGACATTTTATTATTTATATGGCAGAACAACGTTTTCCGGGTCAGCTAGTATTGTATAAAACCAAAATATTATCGGTCATATTTAATTAGAGGTTTTATTAACGATTTGCATGCTTTTTGAAACCAGTTTAATCTCAAGACTTATTCAGTAGATCTGTATCATATACTATTATATTTTTATATACATTTACATGGAAATAAATGTTATGTAACAATCCACACAGCGGCATCTAGTCCCAAAATACGCAACAGAGCGCTTGTGCCATGCGTACTAGATATATGTAGATGTCTATTACCCATTATATTAGCATATCGTCTTTATCATATCAATATCTGCAAAGTTTGAGACATGGAGTAAAAACATTCTCAAGTACAATTTTATGAGATACAGTTTCTTTTAAAAAATAAGAAAGGAAGATTATTTATTTAAGAATATATTTATTTAAGACTAGCTGTGCCCGCGACTCCGTCCGCGTGGAATAGTGACTGGGCAGAATTTTTTGGATATATCTTATGGTTTATTTTGTTTATTACAAACCCTATAAACCCTAAATGTTACACCACGCGCCTCCGGAATACGTACGTTCGAACCTACAAAGTCCAGTTAAACCCTATTCCATATGATTGATGACATAAATCAGAGGTTAACTTAAATTGGAAATTCAACCTAATTGTCCAACCTAAGCTGAACCCTATTTCATATGATTGATGATATAAATCTGAGGTCAACTTAAATTGGAAAATTTAAATTTCCGAAACTTATCATTTTTAACAAAAACTATTTTTTTTTTCTAAAATAAAAATAGCCTAAGTTACTCCTTGATACATCAGCTATCTGTCAATGAAAGTCCCGTCAAAATCGGTGAAGCCCTTTCAGAGATTAGCCGGAACAAAGAGACAGACAAACGGACAGACAGACAGACAAAAATTGTAAAAAATGTTGTTTTGGTATATGTACCGTGTATACGTCCGAATGCACTTAGTAAAAAACGGATATTTTAATATTACAAACAGACCCTCCAATTTTATTTATTTGTATAGACTACAACACTCAAATATACAAAATACAATATAAAAACTAAAGTGTTTTTAATAAATATGTTAAAATAATGTAATGATTAGAATCACATTGCGGTATTTATAAATCAAAGTTTGGGTGGCAAATATTCATAATGTTGAAATCTCAAAAAAGTACACTTAGCACATACTGGTTTCATATCGACAATATATACTTTTTTGGTAAATAAATACGCATTATAACGAGTTTTAGCAATAGTATTCTATGGGATGAAAGGCATGATGACCAGATTACGGAATATTCGAGACTATGTGGCGGCAAGTTAAGAACACTTGGTTGTCCCTTGGAGCTCACGGAGTGTATGCATAAACATTGTAATAATATCCTCCGTCGGTATCTGATACATGAAATGTATGCAAACATTATAAATATTTTGTCTGAGTCATCTTCGGTATGCCACAAGTGTTCGAAGGTAAACAAGCATCATGCCAGAGTAGTTGACTGGAACAAGCATGTCCGAAGTTTGCACCGTGCGGCTCGGTTTGAATATCATAACTGGCTATGGCATAATAAACCACCCTTGGGTTTTATATATGACGAAATGCAGAAAACGCGCAAGCTGTTTAAAAATAAGCTCAAATGGTGTAAGAAAAATCAAGAACAAATAAAGCTCGATATTTTAGTAGAGCATCGAAAAGAAAAGAACTTTAAACAGTTTTGGAAAGTAACTGGTAGGTTTGATGTCAAGCCGAGCCTGCCTGTTTGCGTAGAGGAAGCGAATGATCCTGTAGGTATTGCCAACTTATTTATGAGACATTTCCAGCTTAAGTCTCCACTGGGCTCGCCGAAACGAATTGTTGACGTAGGGAACTGTTATGACTCGGACCTCATCCATTTCTCGGCTAAACAAGTAGCTGATACTATTAAAGAAATGAATAGAGGCAAATCTCCGGGGCACGACGGACTAAGTATCGAGCACTTGAAGTTCACTGGAGCGCAATTGCACAGGGTTTTGGCAGTGTTCTTATACACTGTGTATGAGCCACTCATATCTTCCGTCAAACTTTATGCATACGGTTATTGTCCCTGCTGTCAAGAATAAAACTGGAAATATGGGGGACAAGAATAACTACAGGCCAATTTCATTGGCTACTGTGGTCGCCAAAGTACTGGATGGCTTATTAGATAAAAGTATTTCAAGCTTCCTTAATTTACACGACGCGCAATTTGGCTTTCGGCCCGGTCTTTCCACCGAAACTGCCATATTCTGTTTAAAGAATACTATGAAATATTACACTCAACGCCGTACACCTGTTTATGCGTGCTTTTTGGTCCTCTCGAAGGCTTTTGACTCGGTATCTTACGAGCTACTCTGGGAAAAGCTTAGAGAGAGAAAGGTACCAGCTGAACTACTGCGTATTTTCCAGTATTGGTACTACAACCAGCAAAACAGTGTAAGGTGGGCTGATCAGTATTCAGACAGATATACCCTTGAATGCGGTGTAAGGCAGGGTGGGATTAGGTACATCGACCAAGCTTTTTAATTTGTACATTAATGACCTGATCGTTGAACTCAGTAGTAAAAAAGTCGGATGCCGGATTGAAGACGTTAGTGTTAATAACTTAAGTTACGCGGATGATATGGTGCTGCTGAGTCCCACGATCAGAGCTCTCAGGGTTTTAATTGAGTCTTGCGAGTTGTATGCTCAATCGCACGGTCTATCATACAATATACGGAAGAGTGAGTTGATGGTGTTTAAAGCGGTAGGAGGTAGATGCCCAATCTCGATACCTCCACTTAAATTGAATGGTAGTCCACTGACACTCGTGCACAGGTTTCAATATCTTGGTCATTGGGTAACCGAAGATATAAAAGACAACGCTGACATTGAAAGGGAACGCAGAGCCCTGGCGGTACGGTGTAATATGCTGATTCGAAGGTTCGCACGTTGTAGTGATGAAGTTAAGATCACATTGTTTAAGTCCTTCTGCCAGGTTTTCTACACGTGCAATCTTTGGACTGACTACACACAGGGAGCCGTCAGTGCTCTGCGAGTCCAATACAACAATGGGTTCAGGATGTTGATGGGGTTGCCTCGCTTCTGCAGCGCATCAGGAATGTTCGCGGAAGCGCGTGTTGACGATTTCCACGCTATAATGAGAAAAAGAGCTGCCTCATTGCTGCACCGAGTGCGGGACGGTACCAACGTCATCCTGAGCACCATTGCACAACGATTCGATTCCCCTACACTGATATTATGTGTGCGAAACTGTTTGACGCACACAAAAATTGTGACTAAATTGTGACGATTTTACTAACATTAAATCTAGATACTTACTAACCCTATGACATGTATTGTTTGATTTAAATAAAATTATTATTATTATAATAAATATCCACACTTAGGACGGGAATGGAACCTTCGCGACCATCTGACGTGCGTTAATCCTTGAGCCACTGAGGCAATTAAAGTATAATAGTAAAAGAAGTAACATAGCGACTTTTACATTGAACCTCGTGTGGAGTGTACTAGTTTTTGAATGGCCCTTTAAAATATCAATAAACATAAAAAACTAAAAACAAAACAACACAAACATAACAACAATAAACCTACTTGCCAACATTGTACAATAAATAATTTGGTACATTGACGTTTCAATAACCCTCGAACAACAATAAATAATTATTTCATTTATTTGTCGACATTTTTGTACCCTTTAGTACTTGACTACACTTGAAAAATACACTCTAGAACTCAATCATAGAATACATTGTGGAAAAGCTATGATGATATAAAAGCCTAATATACTTGAATTAAAAATGTTTCTTAAATTCATTTAAATACAGCTCATTATTAAACGTTGTCGAGAGATGTAAGGGATGTTCACTGATAAAAGCTTTATAAGGTAAGTTCATTGAAGTGTCACGATGCGAAAAATCATATTATATTGCTAGTTTCGCACGCGTATTGAAGTGAATATTGAATATAATAATGAATATTCTATAATAAGAAGAAAGAAAGAAGGGAAATTGCTTATTTTAGGACATGAAATATTATCTTTTTTTTCTTATTGCAATAGATCAACAGACAGGCTGACGACCAGCTTAGAATTTAACAGCTACCATCGCCTATGGATGTTTGCAACGCTAGTGGCATCGCGAACACGCTGCTGTTCCATAAAGGTACAGGAACTTGGGTCACTAATGCCGGAACACAACACAAGATTATTATGGCGGCATACTTAAGACCAAAGGTGGTCGCCATCCAGACGAGCTTGAGGCCCTACCACGTAGCTAGGGTGGGTACCCACGTACCCCGGCCGCAGAGGTTAGTATTCTTTCTCCGCCCCTGCACGGATAAAAATCTAACAACAATAAGTAAATATATTACTATATATACTTAATTGCTAAAACTTTATAACACAAAATGTAATGTCCTAAAATTAGTGTGTAATATACAATTTTTCTTGTTGTAGCACAAATGCATGCATATGTTATCTTGCAAAACAATAAAGGAATAGCCGGTTAGGTTTAGACAACAATTACCATTTAAGGGTTAAACAAGTTTATGATGAACGTATGAAGAATATTAGTTATCCTTGTGAAATTATTAGAATAAGAAAAAAAATCAAAAATTATCTATTTCTAAACTTTTTTGGGAATAAATTATTGAGTTTAAGTTTAATTACTATTATTTCAAATTAATTAAAAATAAACGAGATCATCATTGTATAAATATATTCGTATGTTAGTACATACGAGTATTTATAGACATATCGTCGTGATCGTAGAAAAACGTCGGATTTGAAAAAAATCCAAAATTCACTTTTTACCATATTTGGATACTACATTGTCTAAATATTATTGCTACATTAAAAAAAATTACATGTATTTTAGATTTCAAATTAAGCAGTCGGTAAAGTGACGGATATGATAGAATCTCATAATAAAATGACGCTTGTGTATTTTTAAAATGGCTGTCCTGTAAAGTTTAATATAATGTCAGATCCGTCACTATTCTACGACTATGACGATATATTCTAATGGACATTTCACACGGCGCTTTCTAGTGCCAAAGTAAGGCATAACACTTGTGCTATAGGTATAAGGTAGCTAATATACTATAAATATACTTTTCGTTTGTAAATAATATACATAAACACCCAGATGCGCCATGGGACAATCCCGTGACCTCCGCAAGCGTACCGACATACGTTAGCCGTTACGCCACAGAAGTCTTCAAAGTTAGTTGTTAAAGTTAGTTGTTTAAGAAGATGTTATTGGGTTTGGATTTAGTTACTATTATATCAAATTAGTTAAACTTTTTCTACATGTTCTAAAAGTTGAGATTGCTAAAATTTAACGGTACGAATGACAGTCGAAATAATTTAAATTTTATCCGTACAAAGACGTCACAGCGATCTCTCGCATAATTAGGCCATCACAGTGAACCCCGGGGTAGCAACAAAATAAATATTTGTACACAATACCTATAACGATTGCGCAAACCACATTGAATGGCCAACAATGGGGGAAACCACACAATATTGTTGTCAACAGGCGCACTGGTGTAAACAGGACGACAAAAAAATCGCTTCCGTCTTTACATCTGCTTGTAGGTCAATTTTTTATATGTATTGTGCACGTGGGTTTAGTTATGTTATGGTTTTCACATTATTTTATTTAAAATAACATGTAAATAGCACAATATGATATAATATTTAACACGTTAAACGTCACCATAGAAAATTTATAAAAAGAACTGTACTCTTGAAATTTAGGTTTATTTTTTATTGCTGAGAAAGATCAGACAGGCTAACGGCCCACTTAATAATAAACAGTTACCCTCGCCTATGGATGTTTGGGATACTAGGGGCTCCGCGAACACGGTACTGTTCCATAGGGGTACAGGAACCTGGGTCACTAATGCCGGAACACAACAAGAGGTTACTATGGCAGCATATAAGACTACGGATGGTTGTCATCCAGAGCGGCTTGGGACACTTCGACTTGAGTTCAGCAATCTGTTTTTATTTCTTTACGCTTCTTTGCGAAACCAAAAAGAGAGATACAGAAAGAACGCAGTTTCACCCTGTTACATTACTCAGCTGGAAATTAATAAGACTACTGAGACAAAACATACAGCATCATCTAGTGCCAAAGTGCTATGAGGAAAGAGGAGCTGGATTGTTAGCCCCAGATCCGCCGGTTCCTTCGCGAAGATTACCGCCTCGCAGAACACCCAGAAACGGGAAGGGAATCGAACTCGTGACTTCCATAGATGTTCCCGACGTGCGTTAGCCACTACGTCATAGAGGTCGTAAAAATCGTAGTCGAGGATAAATTAATACTAGTATGAAAAGTTTATAAGACGAAAATCTGTTCAAATATAATAATCACGCATTACCGTAAGTACGCTTCAACCCATCAAACCTCCTTCTTCAATGCATTCGCAATATGAGATACTCAATAATAGCGCACGCTTACAATCCAAGCACACTTATGAGATTTCACTACTGCAATATTCCAATACTGCAATATTAAATGCAAATATGTTGAAGCTAAGCGGATGAAATCAAACTTAAACGTCTCGTTATAAAATTTATATGGAGTGGAACAGGCACAAATAAATCGAGAAATATTTCAGGAATGAAAAGAAAAATAGTTGCGTACTTAAAATCGTTTACCTTTAAAATTGTTTTCATTAAATTCCTCTAATACACACGTCTTATTTTATAATAAATTTTACGAATTTGAGCACTCGCGTGGTTCTGTGGCTACGCAAGTGGCCTTATGTGTTCTGTGTGTAGATCACAGACGAGTCGGGACATGTGTGAGACTCTGTAGAACTACCCTCTAAAAAGGTCTTCTGTTCTCCTATCGCCTGCGCCGACAGACACATGAAGCAGAAAACATCGTGGTGTCGGCTTGCCCTTTGTGTTAGTACAGGTCTTTTCTATAGTGTGCACAAGATATTCCGACTAGCCGGCATTCCCTTGCGTCAATTCGAAATTGAGAGGGACATGCAGAACAGTATACCCGCCCTCTCTTTCTTAGTGTATTTGCAGGTAGCAGAACAATACCTGATGGGTAGCCCTCGGCCGTAGTCTACGCCTGTTTGAACTGCTTTGATGAAAGGGAGCTAGTTTGTTTGCCCCCACTCTGCCGGAACCCCTTCGTATATATTCATAATAGGTATGTAAAAGTCCAATGGCACAATTCCTTGTATGTTAAATTCGAACTTCTTTCTGAAGAGAAAAAATTATTTAAGGTCAATTAAGTGGCTTGTCGTTGTGCCCTACCCCATATAATGTGGGATAAGGTCAGGAAGAAGGAGAAACAAGTGGTTGGTCCTCGTTCTCCTGTACATCTTACGACAAATAAAAATAGCACATCCTAGAAGTAAGTATCCTAGAGAGTCGTAAAGGTAACGATTGAATTTGTCTGATCGGTTTCTTTTCTAGGTTCGTGAAAAAAAATTTCACGAAGGCACACCGTTAGACATACAAAAGTTTTGCTCTGCGAAGCGCAACAACGTACCTTGACCTCCAGCGATAGTGTAGAACGCATTAAGATGACGTTAATGAGCTTAATAGTAAAAATATGTATAATCCACCGGTTACTTTGTACAATGAAAATATAATAATAATACACAAATTATTCCTACATGTTATCAGACCGTCTGTTATGACAGACAAGCGACATCACAAGCCTTAAATAATTCTAATCTATACAGCAATTCATTATTGCAGTACATGTAGATACGTCAAAGTTTATCGTAGCTTGTGCCTAATACTGTCACTGGCCAATTCTGTTTTGATAACATCGCTCTTTTGTTATAAGTTATAATAAATATCAAATAGAAACATTTTTTACGAAATAACTAAACCTTAATATTACAATGAAACTATCAGCTCTCTCCTTGTCCATAATTTTTATCGAAATATTACAAGCTCTGTTTTTGTCTTTGAGCATTTCAGCTAATCGGAGTGTTAATTTCGGCGGTTTTCTTTCAGTTTTTTAGCAGGTGGTAACCGTCGCCTATGGACGTTTGCAACACTTGCTACTGACTTCACTAAATATGCTTTAAATTCCAAGTTATAACATATCTTAAATAATTAACATTATTATATATAATTAAACAAAAATTTTTTTAAATATACAACCTGAAGCTTTGTTAGAAAATTATTATTTTAATTTTAATATTCTGATAAATATAAGAATCTAATTAATATAAGAAAGCTATCACCTATTTTTTATTGTTTTAATGTGTTAAAAAAATGTGTTATTTTAATAGCGTGGCAACTGAAGGGCAACCGATAGTGATTAAACACGCTACTATTATCTTTATTTATCCGTGCAGGGGCTGAGAAAGAATACTAACCTCTGCGCCCGGGGTCGATCAGTTGTAAAAGGCGACAAAACAGCCCACCCTAGCTACGTGGTAGGGCCCCAAGCCCGTCTGAATGGCGACCACCTTTGGTTTTAAGTATGCCGCCATAATAACTTTGTGTTGTGTTCCGACATTAGTAACCCAAGTTCCTGTATCCTTATGGGACAGCAGCGTGTTTGCGATACCACTCGCGTTGCAAACATCTATAGGCGACGGTAACTGCTAAATTCTAAGTGGGCCGTCAGCCTGTCTGCTGTCCTACAGCAATAAAAAAAATTAGTTTATGAATGTTTGTCTTATGGTTGGATATTCGTATACGCAATAAAGCACAAAAGTAATGTATCGGTACGTATTCCTATAATATTGCCTGCGTTATGTCACATGCTCTAAAGTTTAACATATTCTATGACCTTTATACCTCGGTATGGCTATGCCAATGTCACAAGGTTTCAAGTTCAAGGTGCTGAAACGCTAAAAGTACAAAAGAGCAAAATACTTGGAATTTTTCTTGTTATATATATATATATATATATATATATATATATATATATATATATATATATATATATATATATATATATATATACATATATATATATACATATATATATATATATATATATATATATATATATATATATATATATATATATATATATATATATACATTCTGCCTAAACTATATTTTTAATTCTCAGTATATTATACGTCATAATCTAGAGATTCCAGTTCATTATCCGTGCAGAACCCGAGTAAAAATACCGACCCCAGTCATTGCCAGAGGTAGCATATTGTAAAAGGCAATGAATAATGGCTCATGTCAGGGCTCCAAGCCCTACTGGGTGGCGACCATCACCGATTTCTAATTATGCCGTCATAATAACCTTGTGTCGTGTTCCGGTCCTCTACGGCTCTACACAAACAGCAACGTGCGGTACCCCTGCCGTCGCAAACATACATGAGCGACGGCTTGGTGAGCGATCTACCTGTATGCTGTTGCACAGAATTGCGTTAGTCCTTTTGTTACTCCATAGACAACTAATTAAAACACTACTCAGTTTTCCTGTCAAGGTTCAATAATCAGACGACCTTTTGTAACTGTAAAAACGATATTTAAAAAAAATTTAAGAATTACAAATAAAGGGCGGCAAATAAAGCAAAAAGGGCGCTGTTCTCCGTAAGTCCAGAAACCAAAAAATATTTCAATTATATTGTAGGTTTAATAGTTAACTAGAAGAGATGTCTTTAAAAAATTAAAAATACTCTCACAATTCACACAGCGCCATCTAGTCCCAAACTATACTTAGTACTACTGTATGGCACTTGTATTATAGATACTAGACAACTGATATACTACTTAAGTACTTTGATAAATAAATACATATTATACATAAACAACCAGACGTGAGACGGGAGTCGAGCCTGTGACCTCCGCAAGCGTACCAGTGCGTTTGCCGCTACGCCACGTAGGTCGTCAAAACTAATTATGATATAGCCGCTATAATGACGCATTCAACAATAAATTTTATCAAAATCGCATTAATTTGTTTTAAAGATAATGCTTGCAGTAATAGAAGTCCTAAAAATATTTGGTCCTCTATGAGGATCGAACCAAGAGACACGAGCGTACCAGATTGCTTGTGGAGCTGCTGAATCAGTCGCAAGCGAACTCTATCAAACCTTTTTAGATAAGGCCACGTGAATTTTTGATGAAGCCACCACAATAAAATACAAATAGCTTAGTACTTAGCATGTAGAATGAGAGGTAGATCCACATGTTTCCTTTTACACGGCATCCGCGTACATAATGGTTTCTGTTAAACGAAGGTGCCTTTCACGAGATTGCAACATAACTATCACAGCTTTTAGAAAATAAACAGTAGCAGTGATAGCAACAATGTTGCTATCACTGGAACATTCAACATGTAATGGTCAGGTGACAAAATGACCTTAAATTTTGCGTATCGTTATCAATAATTAAAAGCAATGTGCATTTATTTTTTGATATGACTGAAGCAGATAAAAGGAGGTCTGGTGACCCGGATGCGTGATAAAGCGAGTCTACGTGGTCCACTGTTTGTTACTTAGAGCGCTAAGAGCTATCGCCTTTTCATTAAATTTGATCTGCGCGAAATTTAACCAAACTGAGTCTTAATAATAATTCTCTTAAGATCTATCCATTCGCCTCGTAACTAGGGGTGTGCAAATAATTTATGTATGTATGAAAAAATTAGTGGGGGTTCACGCTAGCTGTCATTCTTTCTACTGTTTTGCTGAATGATAAATTGCAAATTGTAGAGACATCATAGAAGAAAATGACTAAGTTGATTATTTTTTTCATAGATAAAAAAAATTAAGGATATGTATAAAAACTTGGAGAAATAAATTTTGAGAATTTTAAAACATTACATGCGTAACCTTTTTCTTATAGATTTTTTTCAAACGGAAATTAATAATTATAAAAATCAAAATGAATTTAAAATATATCTTGCCAATATTAGTATCTAGATGTTTTATGTTACTGACAGAGATGAACATATTTATTGAAATTAAGCAATTGATTTTCGGGGGGTAATTGATTTTTAATCAAAAAGTATATTATTCGTAAGTAGAATATTTTGATAAACGATGTAATGGAATTAAAATTGGAAACAATAAAAAATCCAGTGATATTTCGAATTGTTTGAATTGTTCGCGAATTATTCGAATTTTTTGGAATTTTTTGAATATATCGTCGAATTTAGAATAATTCGAAAATTCGAATTATTTGATTCGAATATTAATATTCGATTCGATTCGAACGATATTTACACACCCCTACTCGTAACCTAATAATTGATATAAAAAGATAGAACCGTCATTACTTGACTAGACTTTGGGCATATTATGTATTATTATATTCTATAATGATAGAATATGTACGTCTGACGTAGGAGTTTTGGAATTTTGGAGAACATTCGGACGTCGTCCCTCTAACAATACGATAGAACTACTTATGTATTTGACTATACCTCTTTGCTCTAGAACAAGAATAGTCAATAAATAATCACAGCACAACGCAATTTACTGTACTCGTATGACCTGTACCGTACATTCAGGAGGAGACTTTGGGTTGTAATCGGAATAAAAAATAAATTTCTGTCAAATCTTTTATCTACAAACAATCTCTACTTCTCTATATTTTAACCATCAATCCTTCCGATTGAAGGCTTTAAATTAAAGCTAGGCCATAAAGCGTCCCCATGCAAAAAGCACATACGAGTAAAATTTACAGAGCCACGGTCACGTGTGGTCAAAGAGGTCAAAACGACTTGAGATTAAATCTATATGGTCATTTAACATTTTGATGGCAAGATTATTCGAATAAGTACGGAGTTGATGAATCAACTCCTTTTTAACTGAATATTTAACTAAATAAAAAAAGAGATATTTACTTAAAAGTTCGTTGATATTAGCAAACTCTTTTTTATCAAAGCGTTTTTACTCGGTTGCATATTGAGCTATCATTTTAGAACTTAGAATTGTCTTCGACTGCGACCAGACTAACACATAAAACTGATCCTATATCTTAATAACAAAAAATATCGCGCAAACGAATGAGAGCGGGAATACCTTCATGTGGGAGGCGGGAATGAATTTGTAGTAACATATCTCGTTGCGCCGTCAAATCAAGAATGAGTCCGGATAATTGAATATTCGGATAATCGATGTTCGGATAATCGAATAGAATTACGATTTTACTGTATATGCAACCAACCCGATAAGTTTTTTTATTAAAAATAAAACAGCTGCGCAATAAATAACGAATAGCGGTAGGTTAACGACAACAAAACATTAATTATAATTATTGTTATTGTACAACATTGTATTACTGTAATCAAAGTTTATAAACATACTTTTTTGTTTATTTAAGATAAAAATTAAATAATATTGAACTACACACATTAAGCGCGTGGTGACTCAAGTAAGATAGCATGTTGTTATATAATTAAATTTCCAATCATGACTTCAAATAACATCTTCTTTAACTCCAGAGCTTAAGGTCTGTTGTACTTGACAACGCGTTCCAACGCCTATCTGCTACCCAAAGGAGTGTGCTAAAACTCCTTCAACTTCATGAGGAATAGCTGATAGCTGAGGGAACTTAATTTGGTACCTGAGAGCGAACACTAATATTAACGATTACTTGTCTTTCGGAGAGTGATGGCATGGTTCTATTCTTATTTCTAATTTATACTAAATAGCAAAAAATATAAAGCTATTTTCAATTATAATTTGAACTTTAAAACGAATTTGAAAACGAACAATAGAACTTTGCTATTCTGCTGGATCATTTCTTTTTGTCCCCTTTGTATTATAATTGTTCTCCGCCTAACTTCTAACCATTTAACTTAATCGTTGTAAGGTATACACTTATACAGTAAATACTAACAATAGAAGGAATTGCTTAATTTTTGAAAAAATAAATCTCTTTAAGCCGTGGATTAAAACGCATATATATTGCGTTCACTGTTCACTTTTCGGCTACTTTTCAGCGACCATTTTACAAACTAATTAAAGTACAGTATTGCCTACAGACACTGAAAAAATTATTGAGATAGAAATGTAAACTAAAAATATATATAAAACTACTTATGTCACTGAGCATCGACAGTACGACTTGTAAGGAATATTGTCCAAAGATATGACGTATAAATAATCTTCAATGTTGTTCTCTGTGTAAAACTAGTGACTTCTGTATCATTGTGTGAATTTTCATTTGCTTATATAAAAGAGGACAGAAAAAATCAGCCACCTGAACAATTAGAAGGCTATCGATTTCTGAACTTAGTAACATGCATTTAAGGATTTTCTGCACGTAAATTTTTAGAAGTTAATTAGTTTACTGTTGTGTGAATCCGCTGCCAAGCAGAAGTTAAGCATAACACATTAATTGCAGACTTCCATTGAAAATTATTCGGAACTCACTCAAACAAGTACAGAAAGTTATTACTTTATGGGTTGTAATTAATTGAAGGTCTTTAAATATACTTTACGCAACGATTTCTGCTGATGCTTGTAGATAATGCATTTTAAAGCTAAACTGGGGCTCGTTAACAGGTTCAAAATAAATGATAAGCAACCAGCTATCTGACAGCAATAACTTGAGGAGACTGAAATTCTAAAATCATTCGCTATCAGACCGTAGAACATAAACTCTACAAACTTTCTGACTCCGACCAAAATATTAAAACACCCTTGAGTACGAGCAATAAGGCGTAATTTTGTTTGGAGTTTTATTAATGGGTGGTAGAATTATGTTGGTTGCAGTGTAAAAATGATTTTCCCGTGCCGTCGGGAGCTTGCGTGAAGTCATGCCCGGTGCGCTTGCGCATACTAGCGGCGGATTACCGTGATCAAACTCCATTGTAGCACGCGATTATTTTTTCGACTAAGGGTCATTTGCCGTAACACTTTACATTTTTTAAATTGTAGACACAGTTTAACAATAATTCCATATGTGACCTTTTGTTTGCAAGGGTATTAACAATGGAATTACAATTACGCAGATATTTTGCAGTTTATTTATTGAGTGAATTAATTAAAGACTCCCTTCAAAACCAGCTATTATTTCCAAAAAAGTATGTTTCCATTAATTGTTGATAAATGTATGTAATAAATGTCCCAAACTACTCTTATCACAAAAAAGTAAAAGAGTGCGCGATAAGAGCCATTGTATTATAACAACAAAATCATCCGTTGAAAAATCTAAGATCATTAGTACAAAGTCCTCGCCTCGACCCGGGAATTTAAGTCGATAACGCAGACCCCTTGCCCCATTATGCAATAATTAAAACCCCTTGATAATAAATCGAGAAATGACGTTCATAACATTTTATTTGTTATTTAAAAAACCTAACAAAGTGCATTCTCTGCTCAAACTAATTATTGCTCAAACCATTCCTATTCGATTCTCAATATTTTCTAGTAGACAGAAGAAAAAAAAGGGGTCACGGCGAAAATCGACGTAAAAAAGGAGTGCAATTAAATTCGCCAGCACCTAACAGCACATCTCAGTCTCCAAAGTGAAAGCAATGAATGCAGAAAGGATGAAAAACATATCGTTATGTGTTGTCATACTATATTAAGAATAATACATACTATATTAATTAATTTTAATTAATATAAATACTATATTAATAAGAATTTAGTCATTTAGGCTACGTTTAAAAAAGCTACTTTTGTCTTTGATACAATTCTAGGCGGAGCTGTCACATCTTCACAAAACACCGTACATTTAAGTCAGTGCGCAGTTATTCTTCGAACCTTCTAAACGTTTAAGCTTCAGTAACTCTACTTTTACTGAGTTTAAAGTTTGATATATGAGTAATCTGAGTGTCTAATATAAATTCCAAGGCGACTGAAGAAGATATACTTAGATAAGCCCTATTCTTACTAACTTGAGCGTCATGGCCAGTAATTTATGGAACTCAAAGTGCAGCGGATGTGTGATTAAATGAAATCCTAAAATCAAATACTAGTATGCGAATGAGTTATTTAGTGTCGGAAATATTTAATAGATTAACAAATTAATTCACATTACAATACCTACTTAGTAACTATGTAACAGTAAACTTTTATTATAATGAAACATTGTATGACGGATATATTAAGGCTTTGTTAAAGATGACAGACGATAACAAGATATAATATAAGAATAAGCAGCGCTGTCCCAACCGCAAGTAATTGGAATACAGCGTAACTTAACAAGAAGAGGACACTGAACACAAAAACGATTTTGATCTAGTGTGTCCAAACCCTAAGAAGAAAAATATATATATATATATATATATATATATGTATATATATATATATATATATATATATATATATATATATATATATATATATATATATATATATATATATATATATATATATATATATATGATATCGATCTCTCCATGCCGGGGCGTAATAATAATACTAACCCCTATGGACGGGGTTGGCCTGTCATAAAAGGTGACAAAACAGCCCTAGCTACGTGGTACGGCCTCAAGCCCGTCTAGATGGCATTAACCGTCTATAAGTATGCTGCCATAATAACCTTGTATTGTGTTCTGGAATTAGCCAGCAATTATTATTAGCAAACATTTATTTAAATAGTATTAAATTTACTAAGCAATATTTGAATTTAAATAGTATTAAAAATAGAGACAAGTGCTGTTTAAACTGTGTTCACATGAGACCGGCTAATTCGATTACCCAAAAATCTCATGGTCATATAACCATAAAATAAATACATTATCTAAATTTCATAAACAAACATAAAAAGCCAAGATCTTGTGATAACACGCCGCGGGAGTCGAGACTAATAAATGCGGAACAGATTTCATTTAAAACGGTTTTCTACACTCTGTGCCAGAGAGCATTTACCCGATTGGAGAAGACTGATATTGAGCGCACGAAGAAGTTGGAAGAGAACTTTAACGTTAACATGAAATTTTTTTCAGATAATTATAATCTTATTTGTATAAATAAGCCGTTTCACTACTTTCGTTAGCGATAGCTTCAAAACTACATGTGGTTTCGATCAGTATTAAGAATAGGGTTAGGAAATTGATGAATTTCGTAGAAATCGATTAAAAGGCGTGAGAAAGTTGTCAAATGAGTTATTTCTTTTTTTCCTTATGTAATAAACAGCAGAAGACAGGCACCATTCGGTTTCTCTTTTCATTGTTTGAAATCAGACGTCAAAAATCTCCAAATTAAGCACTCTATTCCATCTATATTTCATCGAGGGGCATGGACCGAATGCAAAAAGGATGAACCACTTTGTGGTTGGTGAAAGAAAAAACCCTAAGTGATTGCCACTTGCGTAGATCAGAGCAGTGTAGCAATAAGTAACAGTCAGGAATTAGCAGTCACTTTGAATACGGGCAACACACACTCTTTGTCAAATCAAATTTCTTTTTAATATTCGAAAAACTGAAATACTAATTAATATTTGAAAGTATTGTACGTGTATATAAAAGTTAGTACGTTATCAAGCACTAATTATAAATAACGTACGAGTAGTGTAGGAAAGCAAAAAAATTTATTAAATTACACAAAACATATTAAAGCTAAACGTGTAATCCATTTGACCAAATGCTCTAAACTCTGTACTTATAACATATGGATAATATATAAATGCAGTATTTTGTACATATAATTTACTGGAATTGTGGAAATTTAGGCGATAACATAGTTTAAATGATAATCAAAAACATGCGGGGCAGTCTTTGGGAACTGCCGATAGAAGTGAAAACTAAATAACTTGTGAATTGTATCGTCGAGCTATTAGATTATTATTTTCGGTTTATAAAAAATTGTTTATGATCAAGCATTAAAGTTTAAATTGGTCATTAACACTTCTTTAAAAACCAAAAATTGTTCACCCAAAAAGTGCTCAACGCGCCTAAAGAAGTTTTCACTTCAAAAACTCAACTGTATTTCATTGTAATAAAGTCGCAATTCGAATAGATATGTATAAGTAATGCAATGCAATAATCATTTAAAAGTTACATTATAAAATAAACCTTAAGTCTTTATTAATAAGGTTGGTATTACTGGAACAAAACTCTGTCTTACGAATCTTACGAATTTTCGATCAGGACACGTGACCTGACGCGAGTTCAACATTTTTTACCCATCGCAAAAAAACTACACAACGCCGCTAAAGAAGTTTTCACTTCAAAAATTAAAGTCTTCAAAGTCCACTCTTCATTATTCTTCTTAAAAGATCTAGTAAGTTGTTTAAATAGATACTAAATAACAATCGATCAAAACAACAACATTATTTTGATGAGATTTTCTTTATCCTCAACATACACATCTGATAGTGGAAACATAATACAGCTTATAACAACGCCGCTCGCTCAACTCCGGATGTTCTAGAACAATAATCTCACGAATGGGACTACGATATTGATGTGCTCGTTTATCACAACATTTTCTTTCAATTTTATTATATGGCACAATATACATTTGATAAAAAATGCTTCATAATTGAAAATGAGGTTCTATCTTTTTGTGCTCAATCTGTTTTTCTTGATAAATTATTGTCATTTTTTTGATTATATTCTCTAATATTTTTAATTTCAATACAATTTTGATTTATGGAATTATTTATTTAATAAAATAATTGTTATTATATTAGATAAACTGTGAATCAATTGATTGTCATTAGTTTAACCGATTATAATATCAATTTTAAAATTCATGGTATAGTTTGAGAATTATTTGAAAATAAAACACTAACTCAAAAAAAAGAGGAATGCAAACTCCACTGCTGTCTCTGTAACTTGGCTTATGTAAACGACTCACTACTTTTGTTATAAAATAAAGCCTTTTAAGTGCTTTTCTGTTTATTAATTCATAGAACTAAGTCAATATTATTATTACTAATTAAAATAACTTTGCAGTCAAGTTAATATAAATTAAGATATAGATTTCATTTAAAGACTTTCCTGTATTAGTTGAATACTTATACTGCAAAACTTTTTCATAATCATACAATTGACGGATACAAACTTTCAGACCAGGACAAACTTGCATCATATCATAAAGAAACTTTGTCCTCCGTGGGTATCGACTCGACCGTACCAAACAATTTGCGTACTGAACCAGCCATCCGTGCCCGAAACTTGAAAATTATTTACCATTATGTTTACTACTATACCGGCACGCTATGATGGCCGTTTTGACGTTTGTCTACTCCATGAAGTTTCATATTAATTAGTAATTACATTTGAAGGAGCAAACTGCTGTTTTCTATTGTCTAAAGCGACGTGCATTTATTGACAATAAAGAAGAGCAATTTGCTCCTTCAAATGTAATTACTAATTAATACGAAACTTCATGGTGTGGACAAATGTCAAAACGGCCATCATAGCGTGCCGGTAGCATAGTCATATCATAGTGTTGACGGCACAGTTGTTTAGTTTATCGACTACAGGCTCGTATTATCTTGTCGAGGCTCGATCCTAAATAAATCAATCACTTGTAGCACAGCAAACCCAGGGCTCAATTTCAAGACAATACTTATTTGCCTCTTGTGACATCAGCGCTCTTCCATTACTGTGTTTCCATTTACGACCTTGTCCGCGTGAAGCCAAGTACGAGTATATCGTAAGTAAAAGCAACTTGTAAAGAAACTTCATTGAAAACAAGCGCCATAAAAAGTGTAAGGCCTACGATAATACCTTATGAATTTACATAATTAAAATTATAATTAGAATTTCAAAACAATACAGCGAGTATCAGAATGATTTAAGACAAAGTCAAAATTATTTATTCAAAAGCGCGTTTATTGGACGCATTGTAATGTTAAAATTCCGGTTCATAAACATTTATTACGAAACATAATACTTTCAGTGTTACGCATTTTAATTTGGAGGAGAGGTCGCGAGAGGGGCCACTATCACAAATTCCGTTTCACGCTGATCGGTTGCGTCTTAATTTTCATAGAGTACAAAATTTAAACATATCAAGTGATATCACGCTAGGATTGCAACCGTAGAGACACAGGTTCGATTTTCAGTGTACTGTGTATTTACCAAAATTACCAATTTCTATCCGTGCAGACGCGGAGAAAGAATACTAACCTCTGCGGCCGGGGTCGGTCTATCGTAAAAGGCGAAAAAACAGCCCACCCTAGCTACGTGGTAGGGCCTCAAGCCCGTCTGGATGGCGACCACCTTTGGTCTTAAGTATGCCACCATAATAACCTTGTGTTGTGTTCCGGCATTAGTGACCCAAGTTCCTGTACCAGTACAGCTAATCCTACGTAAACATTTTATTAATTATATTGACTGATGTCCACGTAAGCAGAGTCATGGACATGTACATACATACATATAATCACGCCTCTTTCCCGTAGGGGTAGGCAGAGACCACTTCTTTCCACTTGCTACGATCCTTATATACTTGTTTCGCTTCGTCCACTTTCATTATTCCCTTCATACATGCCCTTTGGTTTAGGGTACTCTTGACCTAGCCTTTTTTCAAGACGTCCCTGATCTGGTCTCGAAACGTCCGCCTAGGTCTACCCCTTCCAGCACTTCCATTCACACTCGCCTTATACACTTTTTTCGTCAATCGTTCTTCATTCATCCTCTCGACATGGCCAAACCATCTCAGCATACCTTTCTCAATTTTTGACACTACATCTTCTTTCAGACCACAACGTTTCCTTATCTCACTATTTCTTATCCTGTCACTCAGCTTAACTCCTATCATACTTCTTAACGCTCTCATCTCAACTGCATTTATTCTGCTTTCATGTTTCTTCTGCCATACCGAACTTTCACTTCCGTACATGAGTGTCGGAACCAACGTGAACATGTGCTATTAAATATACATATATCAGAATGACGATTACTGTTATGACTGTGACAAATGACTGTTAACGTAAAACATGCTGTGGAACAGAAGACAGGTCGACAGCCCTCTCAATAGTAAGTGATTGCCTTCACCTACGGATGTGTGCGCTTATGCTGCCGTTCACGTTGAGGAACTGGAACCTAGCTCAATTATGCCAGAACACAACACAGGCTTATGCCCATATTAGAAACCAGAAGTGATCACCATCCAGATGGGTTTGGAGCCCTGCCTAGCTTTGTTAGTTTAGTCGCCTTTTACTACAGGCCGCACTCGGGTGCACCGGTCAGTGTTCTTGCTCCGCCATTACCTCCATGGAGTAAGACCAAATTTATAAACTTATTAACCGTAGAATTCAAATTTCTATAAATTTTTAGAACCTTCTCACTCCTGATGACGTCACATATTTTTCATATTTATGCATGTATTTAAAAATAATCAGAAGATAATAGAAATCATAACCACATACATATTGATTGCTAATATATGTAAATGTGAATTGTTTCACGTTTACATATATTAGCAATCTCCGTCCGTCCCCAGGATCAGAACCCGAAGCCTATCCGACTGCAGCGGGGAGTCAGACAAGGCGATGTCATATCGCCGATGCTGTTCACCGCTGCGTTGGAAGATGTCTTCAAGCTTCTGGACTGAAACGGACTGGGCATCAACATCAACGGCGAGTACATCACTCACCTTAGATTCGCAGATGATATCGTAATCATGGCTGAGACCATGGAAGACTTAAGCCATATGCTTGATGGCCTCAATACAGCTTCCCAAGGAGTAGGTCTCAAAATGAACATGGACAAGACGAAGATCATGTCTAATGTCCATGTCGCACCTACCCCCGTAATAGTTGGGAATGTACTCTCGAAATTGTTGACGAATACGTCTACTTGGGTCCAAACGATCCAGTTAGGCAGGTCCAATTTTGCGAAAGAGGTCACTCGTCAAATCCAACTCGGATGGGCAGCGTTCGGGAAGCTCCGTAAAATCTTTTCGTCCCAAATACCGCAGTGTCTCAAGACGAAGGTTTTTTAACCAATGTGTGTTGCCAGTGATGACATACGGAACGCAGACGTGGTCGCTAACTATGGGCCTTATGAGAAAGCTCATGGTCGCTCAGAGGGCAATGGAGAGGGCTATGCTCGGAGTTTCCCTGCGAGATCGAATCAGAAATGAGGAGATTCGCAGGAGAACCAAAGTCACCGACATAGCCCGGATTATTGCAAAACTGAAGTGGCAGTGGGCTGGGCACATAGCTCGAAGGACTGATGGCCGTTGGGGCAGAAAAGTCCTCGAATGGCGACCGCGTACCGGAAGACGCAATGTTGGTAGGCCCCCCACAAGATGGACCGATGATCTGGTCAAGATCGCCGGAATAGGTTGGATGAGGGCAGCGCTGGACTGATCATCGTGGAGATCTTTGGGGGAGGCCTTTGTCCAGCAGTGGGCGTCTTCCGGCTGAAATGATGATGATGATGAATTTTTTCATAAATGAATTATGATTAACGCACCATTGGGTTAAATTAAATTAAATATAGGTAATTTGGTTGAATGAATCATAGTGATTATCAATTATCTCACTTCTCTTTATTATTACCATTCATTTTCAAACTAATTGTTATTATGGCGTTTGACTGCTACAAACCAAAGCATAATTTTATGACATCGCGTATCTTCAAAACATTTAATTATGCAAAATAATAAAGTCGGCATTATATTACAAATTTTACATTTCTTTTCGTCTTGAATTTTCTTTTATTGCTGTGGAATGGCACACAGTCTTACGGCCCACTTAAAATGGTCAGCGGTGTCGCCTATCGATGTCTGTGATGCTGGACAATGGCAGTACGAGAAATCACTCACTGATTATATAATATGACCACGCATAATTTTTGACAGAATTGATTTATTTAAGCATGTAGTAATTAATAGATATGCCACAAAAAATTATAAAATGAAAACTTTATTTATTAACAAAAAAAAAATTATACCGATGAAAAAACTGAAAAGCAAAAAATAATAAAAAAATACGTGTTGAAATTTGTGTTGTCTTGTTGAATCGGCACAGAAATGAAGGAATATTGAATTGTATTGTGACATGTGACGAAAAGTGGATTTTTTACGATAACTGCAAACGAAAAATGCAATGGCTGACCCCAGGCCCAACGCCACAACAGTCCCCTAAAGAAGAGAAGACCCTTGAGTTCTTCGAGAAGAAAAAGAAGATACTTTAAAATTTCACCTGAACCAGCGCCTTCATTGAGGATTAACGCGGAACCGATGGCAAACAGTTCGTTGACAGAAAGAGGAAATAGTTTGAAAATAAAGAATATTATCTATAATTTCCAGTAATGGAAGTAATACAGCATAAGCAATTAAAATAGATTCATAGGAATGAATGTCCAATAACTGTAAAGGCACTGCTACATAAAAATTAAGTCGTATCTTCAAGAAATGTTCTAAATAATAGCTATATGTTATGCATTTTAATATCTTGTCACCGAACATATATATCAGTCGATTATATCAGTAGTTTACATATATAAACGCGTGTTGTAATGCGATATGTAAAGCGCACAGTGGTCAAGCGGTGCCCGGTTGATGAACTGGTATTTTGGGGTACCGCAGTCAAATTATTAATTTTCAGTCATTGATGAAATATTGACTAATCCCGTAGCTAGATTATTAAAATAATGCTAGTTTGAGCTACAGCAACCCCGTTATCGGGTTAAATTCTCTGCATTTTAAATAATTCGGAAATTGCCAGTAATTGTTCCAATTTGAATATAGTTTACCTCACAACCAGTATTTTTACTGTTGCATTGAGAGTATGTTTACATTTACATTAAGTGTCGTACATTAAAAATTAAAATGAGTAAATAAATTTTATTAAAATTTAAATGAGGAATTTAGAAGAGATTTCTGTTACTAGTTTTAAAGCGGTTCTTGAATTTCTCGTCAAAATATAAAGACACTAATATAATGTCTTTAAAATATTTAGAAAAAATGACATAAACTTTATTTCATTTCAGTGATTGAAGCAATTTAGTATACAATTTTGTAAAATTACAATAAACACCCTTAAACATCGTATATAACGGTGTTAGTAGAACAGGTTACCCCTTTCCTGAAAAATTACCTTTCAAAATAGATTCACCTACATATAATAGAGACCACAGTTGTCTTTCACTTTGCCTTCACAGTACCGTTGAAAAAACTGTTAGATTTAACTAGATTAAAGATTTCAAGAATTTTTAAAATGAAGCACAATTGTTTCCTAGCGGCTTACCGTGTCAGTATTCGGAAAAATGCTCTATTGTTGTTTGTTATTCTTACTTGGATTATGTTATGATTTTATAATTCTCTCGCATTACGATATATACGAGTAATATAGGCAGCAGAATATACATACAATTCATTGGATACATTGAAGGATGCCTCAATGTTCACAAGCTTTTCGGCTCTCTGGTGTGTTGAATCCTATTTACTTTTTTAATAAGGCAATAAAACAGCCGGTTGAAGTGTAGCTCCACCCTAAAAGCTCTCGCTCTCGAAGCAGCTTTCATGTTTGGAAAATATTCCAGCAAAGCCATAGCTTTCACTGATGTACAGTTATATTCGATCAGAAAATTCACTAGAAAATATTTTATGTACATATGTATGCTTTTAATTTAATTAATTGTAAAATATTTTTTAGCTTTTCCTTAAACATATTAATAATAAATTACTTTAGTATAATGCTGACTACTTACAAAATAAATATTTTACTAGCTTACTACAAATAGACAAATAATAAGTGTCATTCTTCCAAAATAGATCGCTCCTGGAGTGTCAGTGAATAACCTGGACTAGAATTATTTATGGTATGACCTTGGATAATTAAATGTCAGGTGGGAAATCATAATGTCATCCGATAAAGTGCACCTGCTCTGACCAAACTGGGGCGCACGCGGTCCCACTCTAGGGTATATATTAAGTCAGGTATTTCAAAAATTTATTGCTATTTTTATATACTGCTTAAACTCTGTCAACTCGGTATGAGTGAAAGAGACAACAATAAAGAAATTTTAAAGGAGGATAGAAGACAGATGTTATCCGGACACTGTTTCTTGAGTCTTTACGGCATAAATGAATGATCTACATGTTTGACAATTAGTGTAGCCAACTAAAGTGATAAAGAATCTAAAATAGATTAAATGTATAGTACTTTTTATTTCACTATCTATAGTCAGTAAAAAGTTTTGTAATATATTTTGTACTGCTGACTTAGTAACTAATTATAATAATACTTGTATATATGTCAGGCATTAATAAGAAACTATCTATAAATCCATGTGTTCAGTGTTTATAAAGAAATAAAAATGCGTTGGTGTATTTTCGATTTGACTTAAGTTAGACATAATATGATAATCGTTAGCTATTACAACAATATTCTATAAAGAAACCCGATCTCTGATGTAGAAGCTTGAGATGAATCTGGAATAAAGAACTTAAAAGAAGTAGAAGACGGCGTTGATTGGGTTACCTTTAATTAAAAATCCCTTCGTATTCAATTTTCATATTCTTTATCTATATGAAACACAATATTGGCAGTATCAATATCATTTTTATAGAATGTTTATAAAATTTCGTTTGCCTACGCCTCGGTGGGATGGGAAACCCCAAATAACGGTAGTTTGACGTCACAATTCAACGCCGTCCCAAGCATCTTAGAAGATTCTCCTACTGGTGATATCTACTCAAATAATAAATCGTACTACACAGAAACATAATTAAAGTTTTGACCGTAAAATCTTAAGAAAAATATTCCTAATTCAAGAAAGTTTACTCACAAAAAGTAACGTATTAACCAATCACAGACGGTGCTGTGATGCGCGGGCGCCATAAAACTCGCAAATACACACACACGGTCCGATGACGAGTTTTATTGGCAATTTAACAAGTGTCCCCCGCGTCCAGACATTGATTTATATTTATCTTTTTATACTTCTACAACATCGTGGGAAGCCGCGTCCGTTGAATAGAAACTCAAAAGATTAGATGCAGACTTAGATAACGTGGTATTAAATTAAGCGCTGTAGTGAGTTTAACATACGACTTCTTTAAGAGGCAATGAATTCAATTGAAATACTTAAGAAAGGAAAACCCCAATTTTCTAGATAAGTCAATTTAAAATTGTAATGTAAAGCACACCTTAGGAACTTTTATACCAGCTACTAAAAGATTGATACTAAAAGATTAATAGAGAAGAATTAGTAAATAGCCCAAACTTGAAGAATCCTACGCTAAGCATTAGTCTAAAGGTACTCATATTATTTATTTCATATAAATGCTCTGCATAGAAATGCTCTACATTATTTATTAACATTAGTTATTAACATCATACTGACGAAAATGAAGGCCTTCATAATTGTACATATACAATTAAACTTTCTTATATGGAGTTAGACTTTGTTACGCTTAACTTTGTTATATACAATGTATACGACGCAGATACAGGGACGGGATACCAACTACTGTGTTCCTTACATCTGCGGCACGAAGACCACAATAAATGAAAACCGCCTCTAATTCATGTTTAAAATTCAGATTGTTCTTGGTTTAATATATTATTTCTTATTCAATTAAAAGTCATTGATTGAATCAAATCACAACACATAACGTCGAATGAAAACATTTGAACGAGCTTGTGACATCGCCCCACTTGACCGCAGCCGCTCACTCGTTCGCACTCGATGTACAGTTGCTTCGAAAAGTTTTTATTCAAGACATTTATAAGTGTGCTTAGCCAGTAATCATTCGGACTCAAAGCACATGATGCTCTCTTATACCATCATGTTACCTCTATGCCTCTAGTATATTTATAATAACGGCATGCCCACAACACGTTTACACAAGTATGCTGAATTAATAAATAAAGTCTGTGTGATGAAACTACTCTAAAATTACATTGTCAGAAATTGGAAAACAAATAAAGAATAGTTTTATTAATGTGTAGTGCCTTCATAAATATATTTTAATTATTTATTTGTATTAGTTTTTTGTTTATATTAAATGGAGAAATTAAAAATACTTAAATTTGTAAAAATTAAAAACTTTAGAATATTTATATATATATATATATATATATATATATATATATATATATATATATATATATATATATATATATATATATATATATATAGCTTGGCTTCAGGTTTTAATTCAAAAAATGTATACTATAAATTAAATACTATGATATTTACAATTTTATAACAATTTAAAACAATGTTTCATTTACTTTACACTTTTGTTTGCGACCGTATATCATCAACAATAATCAATATTGAAAAGATGAACATGGGATAAAAACGAACCGTCCAAGCGATTTCATTTTTATTTTGATGTGTTAAGAGCATTAAATAATATAACAAGTATGGAATTAAACCATCTAACACACTCAGAGATTTATAATGTAAAACAGACTGATTAATACATTTTTAGAAAGTATCTTTTAATTCTTACATTCATAGCTACTAGTTTATTAGAGAAATCTGTGTATTTTATTTTCACAAAGGACTATTACTAATTAAAGACGACCGTGTCTAAGTAAGTAAGCGAAGCTTATAAGTCCGAGTCTTAGCCGTTAAAACTAACGGCTATGAGTTTATTCATATGAGTAAACACTCATATGAATAAATATTGGATCTTGAGTATATTTGATAGCATTAGCCATTGCTCTGTTTCAACTTAAATTCTCGGCTGCAATCACTTCGGAGTCCGAGGACTACTCTCGGTATTATAGATGAAACAACTACTCTACGGTAGCGTGGTATTTCAACTGTGACAATTATTTTGGGGCGCTAATCGGGATAAATTCCATTTTGACTTCTATCTAGAGCTTACGATTATTTGGGCCCCAAAGGTTCTAATAAATCCGCTTATATATTAAAATTCTAATTAGAAATACATACTTCAAGCAGTACAATTCCCAGTCAAGTAAGCTGTTTCCTGCAGATAATCCTGGGAAATAGCACGCCGCGTTAATGTCCCCATGGTGAGTGTTATTAACTCTAATAAGGGATATACAACGAACTCAACAGAAAAGGATTATTTCTATCACCAACCTGCAACTGATATTTTATCAGAAAATGTAATTATCAAAAACAAATATCAATAAAAATTTGATATTTCTTAACATCGCCAGCTTCTCAAGACCCTGCTGGAATTATCTGCCATTAACGTAATACGAATAGTTTAATAACTTAATATTATTTATGTTTAGTATAAAAAATGGAATCTTAGCTCATAAAATTTCCTATGGGCCAATTTAAAGGCGCAGCGAAAAAATTACAGAGGCCCTAAGGTAACATAAGAGTTTCTTTACATAACCAGAGGCTAAAGTACGATATAGCTAAATGGTACTCTGCTAATACACTTGGTAACCAACATAAGTATAGGTTACAGGTCAAATCTCACGATGATATTAGGTAATTTCTCACCTAATCTGCGTAAGGAAAACACCGTGAAGAATATCGAAATATGACTAGTTCGATGGCATTTGTGTTCTAACACAAGATTCGGATTAGAATCAATTATTAATATAAGCTACTCAGTCATTTTCCTAAATATATTTAAAAAGCAACAAATTATTGACTGATTTAATCACATATAGCAAAAAGGCATTGGTTAGTTTTCCTTTTGAGGTAGGGGGTGGCACAGCAGGCGCGGCGTTGTAAATTCTATATTTCCTATTACTGAGAAGAAATATTTAAAAGAAGACTTTTTTTATTGCGAGAGTTCAGTAGACAAGCAAACGGCCCACCCTGGCAGGTGGTCACCGTCGTCTATGGACTTCTGCAACACCAGAGGCATTACCAACGCGTTGCCGGCCTCGAAGAAATTTTATAACGCCTTTTTTGAAGAACCCCATATCGTACCGCGCTGGGAAAACCTCAGCCGGAAGCTCATTCCAGATCCTGAGAGTACGCAACATGAACGTTCTTGAAAACCGTTTCGTACAAGAACTAACTAAGAACTAAGAAATGGGGATGAACATCCAGCCGATGGCGGGCAGTGCGGTGGTAGAAAAACGACGAGGGCACCATTCTAAATAGCTCCTCAGAGCACTCCCCATTGTACAGACGGTAGAATACGCAAAGAGACGCAAAGTCTCTCCGAAGTCCAAGCGTGTCTAGACCGTCTGTGAGTATGGGATCGTCGACAATACGAACTGCGCGCCGTTGAATCGAATCTAGGGGATTGAGCTGACAGGCGGGTGCTCCAGTCCATAAATGTGAGCAATACTCCATATGCGGTCTGACCTGTGATTTGTATAACACAAGCCGTTGCCTTGGACTGAAGTACTGCTTGGGCCGGTTTAGCACACCTAGCTTTCTGTATATGCCAGTTATTACATTTCTGAAGCTGTCGATAGGATGAGATATTCCGTTGTATTTTTATTAGTCCGCACGATAGAGTTTTTCATTTAACTAGTATAACTGTTTATTTAAAATGGGGGAAAATATAGTTACATATATTTTAAATCATCCTCATTATCCAAATTTTGTCCGGCTGTCAAAGACGCTATGGATAAGTACCGATGCAGGCAGATTATTAAATCAAGGAGCACTACAGCAACAATATCCACAACCAATGATGAACACGATCCTCAGCCCTGAGGGAACGACCGCAGAGAGAGAGAGAGATATTTGTAGTGAAAAAATTATATATATAGTGTAATGATTGTATATAACAAAAACAAATTTAACCGCCTGTGAATGTTTGTGACGCTACGAGCACCGCGAACACACTGCTGTCCGCGTAGAGCTACTGGAACCACTAATTACGGAACAGAACACGAGGTTGTATGTATACAATCATACTTATAAAACTACTACTACCTAACTAGGGTGTTTAGTTGGCTTTTATGGTAGGCTGAATCTATGGTCGCAGAGGTCAGTACTTTTCCGCCCCTGCACGGGTAAAAACGTTTCTAAATACTTTAAAACGGTTTACGCTTAAGACCACACGATAAAAGTGAAAACTTCTTCAAGCCGAGGTTCATTATACGAAATACAATTATTAATTTGTTCTATACAAATACAGTTATAATATTTACAGTACATATAATTGTAATTATATGTTTAAATTACTCTCGAAATGGTTGCTCTCACTGATGTCATTCGTATCTTGCTGGGAACTAAATTATTAATATAATCATTTGTGCTTTAGATTTAGTTAATACCTAAAAATAGTCTATCGTTTGCAACTATATCTCTCAGTTGAGCTTAGCCGTCTACCCAATCGTGTATATATACAAAATATAGCCCAGCCTAGAAAAATATTCTTTTCAAAAAAAGAACAAAATATTTCGAAATGTGAAGGTGCCTGTTCTAAATGTATTATATACACTATTTATGTACCTATGATTACAAAAATTAAGCTCAGGAGAGTGCTTGCTTGAGCGTACAACTTGCGCCATCCCGTAACCCCGACATCCCGTAGAGATGTGACTTCAGATGGTGCGTGCGCTAGGTACAAGATAAACAAGAACTGTGGGCGGTACGGACAACGTACATCAGATATACTGCGATGGGTGATGCCACGTGACGTGTCGTAACAACTGCATGCTACCGTGTCAAAATTTAAAATAGAATTTTTATAGTTTTTAAAAACAGTTATTCCTAAGTGTTTCACTCGGCTTTAAGTAGATTTGAGGTTAACTTATTTCAATTTTAATTATGTACTTAGCTTTTAAATCAGTTTGTGATATTTTTTTTTGGAATCTTATATTAAGTATAAATAAATATATGTATTTGCCAATCGCTATAAAACTTGCAAATATTGCTCGTAAGATAAGATTTTTATAAATATTAAATAAGGAAAGAGGTATCCAAAACCTTTATGAAGCAACTTGTACAACTCCAGACAAAAAAAACTAATACATTGAAAACTATGCAATATATAATTTTATATTGTTCAATTCATAATTATTATTCGGGTAGCTAAATTACGAACTTGACACTATTGAGCGCCTTAATTTCATAGGTACTTAATATGTATATTTTGTTTTATTAATATATTTCTCAGGGATAATGAAATATAATTATTGAATATTCAGTATAATATATTTTATTACTATAATTTTATGCATAATGTCGACACTTCGATAAATCTTCCTATTCAAATGTTCTGGAATGTCTGCTATTTCGCGTAGCTCCTTGATGGTGCTAACTTTAATAAATTATTTTTAACACATTTAATAATTATGTTAAAGACCCACAAATATTTCGTTGACTGATTATTTATGGAACTAAGAAGATACAGCCCTATTGATAGTTGTCGAGGCATAGCACATCCTTCTCTTCGCATCGCCCGCGTGCGATGTCGCGATTACACCCAATATAATGTGCTCAGCTGTGGGCCATATTGTTGTGGAAAATATTGTCGAGAATATTTTGCCGAACTTACAATCCTTTTGTTCCACAAAAAAAATTTACAATATATGTATAAGTAAGAATATTACATCGTTAGGAACATCTTAAAACTTTCAATTTTATCTAAAAATTCTCGTAAATTTGAATATTTAACAAATAGGTGGTTGGGTATTTACAGTAGTGTCGGCATATACTCTCCAATCAAGATATAATATTTCTATAAGCAGTGAATTGAGATCTGATTAAAAGGTTTCATCTATTATATATCATCGAAAGTACTTACCGAAAGTAATCGTTCTTGCAGAATATATTGCTGTCACGAGCATAGCACCTCTGCTCGCTGTCCAGGGGCATCTTGCATTCACAGCACCTCAAACAAGGGGTATGCCACCTCCGTTCCAAAGCTAGTAAGTAGAAACGATCAGTTATCCGCGAGCCGCAACCGGCGCAGGGGTCATCGCCCGGCGGCTGGGCCGTCTCATCGGGCGGTTCCCTTTTTCTGCACGATGTACAGTTTCTAGGTGACCCTGGAGATGTTGCGGGAGCCACTGGCGATAGTTCTCCGCTGCCCTCATATGTCGATGTAATGTACCGCTCGCTTTGTTGCTGCAAAGAAATCGCAATTTTAGTTAATGTGATTTTAGATATTGAAGTGATAACTTCTTATGGGAGGGTAAACCGCTTCGTTACGTAACGCGTTAGGGCGCCAGTCTGTCTGGCTTCCCTTTCACGCATACAGCAGCGGTAGGCAGGCTCCTCCTCTCTCACTCTAACCCACAGCGCTAGATCTATCCAAATTGCAACCTTATTACAAAATAATATATATACACATCAAAAAAGTCTAAGCAATATGTACTAATTGAAATTTTAGGATGATGGATAAGCCGCTGTATGGATGAACTTCCTGAATGCACCTGAGCCTTTCAGTATTTCCGGGCCGACGGTACACTCGCACCCTTCTTGTATCAGGCCTAAACCCGAATCGCGACTCATCGGAAAACATAATTTTATCCGATTGTTCTTGGGTCCATGTTCTGCGTTCTCTACACCATTCATTTCGACGAGTGCGATTCTCGTGACGTATCGGTGGGCACCTAATTGGGCGTCGAGCTCGTAGGCCATACTCATGCAGTCGATTTCGCACAGTTTGGGGACTTAAATCAACACCACTTGAATTTTGTAGCCTCAAACTTATCTCTCGAGCGGTTAACATCGGCTGGCGTCTTGCAGTCAGTTGTATGTACCGTTCTAAAATTATAAAATCAAGACTAAACGTAGCAATATAAACGCACTTAAATTCAAACAAATTCCCTTTCATTTAATTTTATAAAAAAAACAAAACATAATCGAATTTTTTTTTACAACCAGCCAGTATGTCATCAATAACAAAAAAGTTTACATACCTACGCACTTTGAGTGAGTAAAGACTTAGAAATTAATTAGTATAAATGGTAAATTTGTAATATCATGCATGTTGCTTAGACTTTTTTTATGTGTATATATAACGTATCGTTATATATACACATAAAAAAAGGCTAAAAAAAAACATATAATGTAGTTACAATTATTGTTATTTTTGGAGTCGGCGTCAGCCAAGGTAGGTTTGTAACTACATACATAGTTATAAGTGAGATGTGCTTGTGTATTATTATTGTTAGGTATAGATATTGTAGTGTTTCCTTGGCTGAGACCGACTACAAAAATAACAATAATTGTAACTACAGATCGTACCTACATATTGATGAGTAGAAAAAGTAAGTTGATTATTAAGTTATAGAAGAATATGCAATTATTTTTTTACTTTTTAGTGCATATTAATTTGTTTTGGAATAGTTTTTTTTTGAAGGCTGTTTTTTGTTAAAATTTTTGTTTATTTTTTGATTTTTAGTGAATCTGACGTACACTAACTAATTTGTCTGAATATAGACCTACAAAACGTGCTGCTCATGTGAGACGGCGCCGTTTAAATGAAATAAACGAAGTCAGGGAGAAACATCTATTATATCTCAACAGAGGAAATCTACTTCGAGGACAATTTCAAAAGAGACTTGCGAAGAACGCAAAAATAGACTTTCGAAAATTCGGCTTTACATGAAAAAAAGTTTTGAACAGGGAAAATATCGAAAAACGTAGTCACCATCTCGGCTTGATCAACAATCGTCTATCGAATGAGATGGAGGAGCAACGTGCCCACCAACTCAGCGTTTTACACGATCGTTTATCCAAAGAAACGGAGGAGCAACGTGCCCACCATCTCGGTTTAATGCACGATTGTCTATCTAATGAGACGGAGGAGCAACGTGCCTACCGTCTCGGATTTATCCATGAACGGGTATCTAATGAGACGGAGGAGCAACATGTCCACAGACTCAGATATTTTACATCGGTACCCCCCCCCCCCCCCACCCAGGATCGAACCCGCAACCTCATGCGTTGCAGGTTGGTTACTTTGCCACTCCGCTACCACCAGTCTTTTATATGGTAATAAAGCTCATCAATAATACGCAAAAGCTTCTACCACCGCTTCACACATAATACACCTTAAATAATATAATTAGAACGCTGGCGTCATGTTGCAATGCAGCAACGAACGTAAGCGCATTGCAATTTGATTACAGACAGTTAGTTACTGTAAGCCGTTAAGGGGTTCCATTGATCATCATGTTCGACTACGACAATTACTTGACCATAACGACGTTACGGTTGATGGCTCAAATATCCGGATAGCCTATAAAAGATTCGGCCAGGTATCGTTAATTTGCTCCTAAGAATTGAAGAGTTCCGTTACCTTGTCCCATAATCAGAACCTGACCAAACTCTCATCAAACTACCTTTCTATAAATGAATCATAGAAATCGGTTGGCGTGATATTGTTATTCGTCCATTTGTTGTGCACATACTTAATGCAAATTTAAGACTTATATGGTTTTCTCATAGATGCCATTGTCAGAACTGGACCAAATTGAAATGGGACCACACGACAAGCACCAGCTTTCATATAAAAAAAGAATCATTAAAATCGGTTCACCGAGTCGAAAGTTCTGAGGTAACAAACATAAAAAAAAATACAGACAAATTGATAACCTCCTCCTTTTTTGAAGTCAGTTAAAAACGTTCAACTTAATTAGTTTAAGTTATTACTTCTTCTGGGCAGATCGTCTGACGGCCAAAACGACGGCACTGCTACGCAGCCCTACTAGCCGGATCCCCACCATGGGACCTCGAAGCCCGAATCCTAGCGCTGTTGTACCAATGGCGCTGGAATGCGGCCGAGCGTGGCTCAAGCCCCCCGCCTCGCGAAGTGGAGGTAAAGCAGGCGAATCTGCGCGAGTGGTGGAGTGGAAGGAGCGCCTCGTGCACCCCAGCGCGGGCCTCGCCACCATCGAAGCGGTGAGGCCCGTCCTGGCCGAATGGGGGGAAAGGCGCCACGGTACCCTGACCTTCCTGACGCCTGACGCAGGTCCTCTCGGGGCGCGGTTGCTTCGGGAGGTACCTGTGTCGTCGCATAGGGCGGGAGATGACGTCAGGGTGCCACCATTGTGGCGCGGGCGACGAGGAGGACACGGTGGGCCACACTGTCGCCGTATGCCCTGCGTGGCGCGAGGAGCGCCGCGCCCTCGTCGCCTAAATCGGCGCGGACCTGTCGCTCCCGGTCCTGGTTCTGTCCATGGTCGAGAGCGATCCTGGATGGACGGCCGTCGTCTCCTTTTGCGAGGCAGTCATGTAGAAAGCGGCCGCGGACGACTTCTCGGGGGAGGATCCGCCGCCCGCACTATTGCCGCGACGGTGAGGGCCGCGAGGGTGAGGGCCGCGTGCTGTTCCGCAGCCCCCCTCAACTCCTAGAGTTAACACAGGAGAGAGGATGAAACCCTGACCCCCTAGCGCCAACACTTTAGAAGGGGCCTGCCTTCAGATAAAGGGCGGGCCGGCACTGGCCTGGGCCTCGAGATCGGCAGGCCGTATATCTGTGGGCCCGGGCATAGGCGATAGGTGAACCGCGAGGTTTTTAGTGGGTACTCGGATGGCCGAACACCTGTCCCGGAGTCCCACATATCCCTGGGTCCCCCCGGGCTGGGGGAAGCCGTCAAGAGATGGTTTTTCCCCGATATCAAAAAAAAGTTATCACTTCTGTCGTGCATCCCAAGTCGCACACTTTTTTTATCGCTGTAGAACAGCAGACAGGCTGATGGCGCTCTTAGAATTTAGCAGTTATCGTCGCATATGGGTGTTTGCATCGCCAGTAGCATCGCCAACATGCTGCTATCCCATAAGGGTGCAGGAACTTGGAACACTAAATGCCGGAACACAACACAAAATTATGGCAGCATACTTAAGATCAAAGGTAGTCGCCATCCAGACAGGCTTGGGGCCCTACCACGTAGACATAAACAATTAATGCTGATAACAAACACTTTAAAGTCTTAATGTTCAGTTCGGACATCAACAAGGTAATCTTTAACCGCATCAATAGTGCAAAGTCAATTATTAAATGAAATGCAAGTTGTGATCACGACGTTTCTGTCAACGTCATTGCGTTATCAGTATGTTGTAATAACACACACTTGTTACTAATTATTATTAATCGTTCGATGTTTGCAAACACGTTGATATTGACCCTAGCCATAAAACCCTGTTCAGGTCTAATCCTCATGTTCGAGAGAATCGGCCTTAGTCTAGTTCAATGGCCATCACTTGTCTAGTTTAAATATAGATAAACAAAGCTAATGTTAAAAGTAGATAATTTATAAGGTATGAGTAAATATATGAGTGCACAGGTCATTAGGATAAGGATGCATTATCTAGAAATATTAAGGTCATAATACACAACATAGGTATAAACATAATCTAATACAGTATCATTATACAAATAGACATCATTCCAAAACATATCCTTTATAGATAATGTACTACCAAGCTTGAACGAATCTAAACGCTTATGATAACTCAATTTAAGTCATATTATGTATTTGTTATTCACGATCTATTTACTATATCTCCTCCTCCTCGAGTCGTGTACCTCATTACTGAGGGTCGTGATTCCCCTTATGAGAAACCAGTTTCTCTTTTATGACGCTCCTCCACCTGTGCCTGTCCTTGGCGTGGTGGAGTGCATCATACAGCTTGGTGTTCAGCTTTGAGCGGATTTGGTCAGACCATCTCACCGGGCTGCGACCCCTCGGCCTCCTGCCATCCACTTTGCCGGTAACAATTAGTTGCTCAAGGTTATGTCCTTCCTTCCGAGCAATGTGACCAAAGAACTCCAGGACCCTTCGCAAGCAGATAGTGGAGAGCCTGGTTTTAATGTTCTGTTCCTGCAGGATAGATACGTTTATACGGAATGCCGTCCACGGAATCTGAAGCATCCTCTATTACTATGTATGTATATAAAATTACTAATACTATTTTTGTTAATACATGATTATTCATAAATTTCTTTCAAAATATATCTACGATACTTAATAAAGGAAGAAACGCAAAAACTACGTAGCAAACTACTACTAATAACTCTACTAATCTATGGCATACTACGTCTGGTGGGTTTTCGCTATTTCTTAGAGTAAAATATTTATGGAAAAAATTAAGAAAACATATAGAGAACAGCCTAAATCTACTGTTTTGACAATTATTATGTCCACTTTCTGATATTATTATTGAGTATTTATTATAATATATTTAAGAGAATTCGCAGAATCAGCTGGATCCTTAGTTCCCAGAGTGGTCTAGGTGCACCCCCAGTGGTCCACGGGAGACTCCACAAGGGTCTACGTTGGCGTGACAAAAAAAATGGTGGTTCACAATTCGTAAGCGGGGGTCCACGAAAATTTGTTTGCTTTCGATAGTGAAGAACTAAAATGTTGGCTTGACTTCACCTATCAATGTGGGCAGATAAAATTTTAAAAAGCTCAACGACCGTTACTTTTAAAAACTTGCATAATCTATATTCGGTACAACGTGTCGAGACTTGTAAAGCGCCGCCGTCCGCAACGCTTGTTCAGACGTGCAAAGGGACGAAATACTACTTGTGGTGTCTGTGCTTGCAATATTGCATGAACTTGTTTAATTCTTCACTAATATAAATACGAATGCCAGGGATAAACGTTCCTAATTTTTTACAATTCATTAACCAATCAATTCTCGCTTTATTTTAAAAAACTATTTGTGGTGGTTGGAACTCAACCGCAACGCAAATTTCCAAAGTAAAATCTAATCTTCACATTTTTTGTCGAGTTTTGGGAATAGGGTAGAACCAGCTGAATTGTGAAAGTGGTCTATGAAAAAAGTCTAAGAACCTCTGATCTAGATGATTAATCCTGCAACAAAACTAAATTGCAAACTTTAAATGAAAAAAAAAATACGTTGATGTACCAGTAAAAAAGATGTACATATATAGTGTTATAAAATAAATTACATAGAATATCGATATTACTTGTAAACTTTTGACATTTATTATACTAGCACAATTTCTAAGAACGCGTAGTTCAAAGTTTAGCAGACATCTTGCCCTATATCGGGATTCATGGAAACCCTATCTGACATCCAGTTTATAAATGAATTATTAAAATACAGAAAATTTAAACAAATTTAATACATATAGATAATATACAGTGTGATACATACTGAGAATAGAAGTAATCCACCACTTTTGTTGGGACCAACCAACAGTCGTCCTTCCTAGTAATGCCGGTTCCCCAACAAATCTACTATACCAGTGGCGCAGTAACGCGGCCGTGTATGACTCCCGTCTCTTGTTTCTTGGAGTAGAGGCGAAGCAAGAAGTGCGTGCCCTAGTGCCACCATAAAGGTGGTAAGACCCACCCTGGCTTCATCGATGGGATCAACTATCCTCAGGCCAATGCAGGACACGACAAGGGCGTCGTGCATGCAGCGTCGTTCACTTACGTCGCAAGGGAGAAACCAAGAATGCTTTTCCATACTGCCTTCTCTCAATCCCAGATTGGCACAGAATCTCCAGGAGATAAAACCCCCTGGCTACCTCATACAAGGGGGTGTCTTGACAAAAAGGCAGGCCGACGTCGGCCTGAACCGGTATTCAGGTCTATGTTGTAATATGCACATTAGGCCAAAAAAACAGACTGAGCTGAATGTTGAACCTGAAACATCTAGATCGTTCTTAGTGGAATACCACTGACCTCCCAGGTACCTCAGTAGCTGAGTATTCTTACCAAGCAACGCATCTGTGAATATTCTTACAGTGTCTTACCGTGACTCATACTTTTTCAACCAAAATTATACCAGAAAATAAAATATAGTAGTTGTAGTTAAATTCGATTTCTAAATGACCAACTACCTTACCTTCTTTGCAAAATAGCAATGCGTCTCTAGTCATAAACTATGCCTCCTTGTACTCGTATCCATTATGCGCTGGCGAAGACCGTAGCCGTTTCAAGTAAAAGCTACGTTACAGATATAAATAATGAAAACCATAACAAATATTACATGACGCTTATCATAAATTTTTAAATAGTTTTTTATTCAGCAATTGTACAGTAATTAATATAAGTATTATTTTTAGATATCCTACTGTTTGTGTTACTCATATTCATTAGCATTTAATATCAAAAGTTATTTTAATGACATAATAAGAATTTTGTTTGTTTAGTTTTATTAGAAGGATTTGTCGAAATTTTTGTACCCATATAAACACACAAATGTAATATAGCCCAATTTGAGATAGTCACTATCTTAATATACCTTATTAAAGCTTTGAGTTAATTATTTTTAGAATAAAGGTCAAATAAACGTCGTACTTAAAAACGGTGACGTAAAACGGCGCATCATAACAAATAATAAAACATAAACACACGATCAATCATTTCTCATTTGCGTCTCTTTGCACTGTTTGACGAAAACGGATCCACGGATCGGACTTATATAATAAGAAATATTTTTGTACATAGTACTTATTTTTCTTTCTTGCTAAAGAACAGAAGACAGGCTGACAAAACACTTAACAGTAAGCCGTTACCAGCGGCTATAGAAGTTTGCGACGCTAGGGGCGCTGCGAACACGCTGTTGTCCCATCGGGGTACAGTAATCTGGGTCGCTAATGCCGGAACGCAACACAAGGTTATTATGGCGGCATAGTTATAGACCAAGGGTGGTTGCTTCGGATGAGCTTGGGAGCCTACCACGTAGCTAGGGTCGTTTTGTTGCCTTTTACGACGGGCTGACCCTGGCAGCAGGTTTTGTATTCTTACTCCGCCTCTGCGCGGAGAAAATTGACCAAGCAAAACAAAAAATCAATTCATAAGCTATTTAAATTTAATATTTACTTTCCGGAATTAATTTATTCACTCATCGCACGTAAATGATATATGTAGTTAAGTGAATTTACAACTACTTTACAATGTCTGTAGTAAAATTTTCCTTTTGATTGCTTTAGTAACGTCCGCATGATTTAGTTACCCGATTATAGTGATAATTAATTACTTGGATACTATTAAATATGCGACACAGCTTATAACTGAAATTTGTTTCATCATCATCATTTCAGCCGGAAGACGCCCACTGCTGGACAAAGGCCTCCCCCAAAGATCTCCACGATGATCGGTCCTGCGCTGCCCTCATCCAACCTATCCCGGCGATCTTGACCAGATCATCGGTCCATCTTGTGGGGGGCCTACCAACACTGCGTCTTCCGGTACGCGGTCGCCATTCGAGGACTTTTCTGCCCCAACGGCCATCAGTCCTTCGAGCTATGTGCCCAGCCCACTGCCACTTCAGTTTTGCAATCATCCGGGCTATGTCGGTTACTTTGGTTCTCCTGCGAATCTCCTCATTTCTGATTCGATCTCGCAGGGAAACTCCGAGCATAGCCCTCTCCATTGCTCTCTGAGCGACCATGAGCTTTCTCATAAGGCCCATAGTTAGCGACCACGTCTGCGTTCCGTATGTCATCACTGGCAACACACATTGGTTAAAAACCTTCGTCTTGAGACACTGCGGTATTTGGGACGAAAAGATTTTACGGAGCTTCCCGAACGCTGCCCATCCGAGTTGGATTCGACGAGTGACCTCTTTCGCGAAATTGGACCTGCCTAACTGGATCGTTTGACCCAAGTAGACGTATTCGTCAACAATTTCGAAAGTACAGTTCCCAACTGTTACGGGGGTAGGTGCGACATGGACATTAGACATGATCTTCGTCTTGTCCATGTTCATTTTGAGACCTACTCCTTGGGAAGCTGTATTGAGGCCATCAAGCATATGGCTTAAGTCTTCCATGGTTTCAGCCATGATTACGATATCATCTGCGAATCTAAGGTGAGTGATGTACTCACCGTTAATGTTGATGCCCAGTCCGTTCCAGTCCAGAAGCTTGAAGACATCTTCCAACGCAGCAGTGAACAGCATCGGCGATATGACATCGCCTTGTCTGACTCCCCGCTGCAGTCGGATAGGCTTCGAGTTCTGATCCTGGAGACGGACTGACATGGTGGCGTTTTCATACAAACACTTCAACGCTTTGATGTATCGATAATCAATGTGGCACCTCTGGAGAGACTGAAGCACCGCCCAGGTCTCGATCGAATCAAAGGCTTTCTCATAGTCCACGAACGCCAAGCATAGTGGCTGGTTATACTCCTCCGTCTTCTATATAACCTGCCGCAGCGTATGTATGTGGTCTATGGTGCTAAAACCTTTTCGGAATCCGGCTTGTTCGGGAGGCTGGAAGTCGTCAAATCTGCGCGCGAGACGATTCGTGATGACCCTTGAAAACAGCTTGTAAACATGGCTCAGAAGTGATATCGGTCTAAAGTTCTTCAAAAGGGTTTTGTCGCCCTTTTTGAAGAACAGCACCACTATACTTCCGTGCCAGGCCTGCGGCGTTTTGCCATCGAGGATGACGGAATTAAATAGCTTCTGGAGGATTTTAAGCACAGGAGTACCACCAGCTCTCAGAAGCTCGGCTGTAATTCCATCATCACCCGGCGCCTTGTTGTTTTTAAGCTGTTTAAGGGCCACACTAATCTCGTACAGACTGACGTCTGGGATATCTACGGTGTAGTGTCGGGTTAATTTGGCTCTTGGGTCTTTAGCCTTGTTGTTAACAGGTGCCCGTGTGGTCGTGTATAGCTGTCCGTAGAACTTCTCGACTTCCCTCAAAAGTTCGGGTTTAGACGAAACGACCCTGCCGTCGTCGGTCTTCAGCTTCGTCAGTTGGCTCTGCCCAATAGACAAGTCTCGTGCGAATACTTTAGAGCCCTTGTTACGCTCTATAGCCGCCTTTACACAGTCTGTGTTATGGCGGCGGATATCGCGAGTCAAGGACTTGGAGATCTGTCTATTTAGCTGCCTATACTGGGAAGCATCGTCCGGGGACTGAAGGGTCATTTGACGTCTCACATCCATCAATTTGAGAGTAGAATCTGAGATTTTTCCGGTACTTTTTGAACGGCTGGCCTTGAAGAATTTAGACCCGGCCGTTTGAATAGCTTCCACGAACCTGTTATTATACTCGTCCACGTCAACGCAGTCACCGAGGCATTCGAAGCGGTTTTGCAATTCGAGTTGAAAGTTTACCGGGTTTTGGATCTGTATGGGTGCAGGTCGGAGCGTAGACTTCACCAGTCGAGACCTCTCCAATTTTGGATTGATATTCAATGTGCCCCTTACTAAGCGGTGATCACTCCCAGTTTTCACCGAATTGATCACAGAGACATCATTGAATATCTGTCTTTTGGTCGACATAATGAAGTCAATCTCATTTTTGGTGGCACCATCGGGACTAATCCAAGTCCATTTGCGTTGTTCTGGCTTCATGAAGAAGGAGTTCATCATATACAGGTCCTCCTTCTCCATGAAGTCGGCCAGCATCTGGCCTCGGGTGTTCCGATTTCCGAACCCAAATTGCCCCACTCTCAACTCATCGCCGCTATTTTTCCCCAATTTTGCGTTGAAGTCTCCCATGACAACGTTAAAGTGGGTTTTAGAAGTGTGGATGGCTGTTGAGATGTCCTCATACATGGCTTCCACCTCCTCGTCAGGATGTGTCGAAGTCGGAGCGTAAACCTGAATGACCTTCAACGAATACCGTTTGGTAATTTTGAGTATTAGGTACGCTACCCTACTCGAAACACTCCCCACCATTAATAATAATAATTAATAATAGTGTTTATAAAGATAATACAAATCAAACTGTCATTATCATGTATTATAATGGATCATTATCGTTTATTTTAGTTTATTGGAATTTTTTATTGGTGTCGCTCATGTATATGTGTAGAGTTTAAAAATAGTTGTGTGAAATTGGAATACTTTGTAAACTATGTTGTAGTTGCCCATTAATTACTACCTTTTATTGTCACTGTTGTAGTGTGTGGTGTCGCACCAGAATAGCACCACCCCATCTCCTCCCGTGGGTGTCGTAAGAGACGACTAAGGGATAGAAAGAACGGAGGATGGGCAGCAGCATCTTTCCGTGAGAGCATCACCAACTGCGAATACTGCGATCGCCAACCCGCCTGCCAAGCGTGGCGATTATGGCAAAACCCCCCCCTAAAATGACAGATACACACAGGCCCCGGCCCCTAGTCCCCGGCGGCCCCGTTCGTGGTGGTCACGGTAGCAGCCACATAAGCGACGGGGCAGGGGGTGCGAAGAATCCCCGGGTTCGGATTCGCTACCAAGAACGACGACCTTTGGCCCTGGCAACATACAATGTCAAGACACTGCGGACCAACGAGAAGTTGGAGGAACTGGAGGAAGTTTTGAGCAGACTGCGATGGGATGTTGTGGGGTTATCTGAAGTCCGAAGACAGGGAGAGGACTCAATAATCCTAAATTCCGGAAATCTGCTCTACTTCCGGGAGGGCGACCAACTGTCCCAAGGTGGTGTCGGGTTTCTCGTTCACAAGTCTCTTGTGAACAACGTTACTGAGGTGGGGAGTGTTTCGAGTAGGGTAGCGTACCTAATACTCAAATTTGTTTAATTAAAATAAATTATCGTTTCGTCGTTTTATCGTCATAAAATTGCTATTCTCTCTCTATATTAAAGTAGCATTCAGTTTTGCTTTCGGAGCCTGGCGTTACTGTAAACGTGTAATTCATCTAACTCCATTCCATAAATTATCTTGTGAAAAAACAGTAATATTACGGACAAGCATGACCAAACTAATGAACAAGCGCGGCTCAAAATTGCTTGGACTTCAAATGGAATCAAAAAGTTAGAAGCAGATTCTTTATGATAACTACTACATACAGTGTAAACTCTATATAACATCACTCGATATAACAAAAAACTCTTTAATACGGTACTTTTATATCTCTCCATTTAATGACCACGCTCTTTAAGGTCGAAAAATGCTCAGTTCACTTATAACATTTAAGCATAAGATAGGCATAATAATCGTTTTCTATGCCAGTAATATACGAGTATAAAACAGAGTTCACATGATCAATGCCACATTGGCAAGGTAGATCAGACAATATTTATACTAACCGAGTCAGATTCTAGGAATTTCTGTCCCGAGTTTGATTGTTTATGTATTATGTGTTATATATATATATATATATACATATATATTTACAAAAGGCAAAATTATAAGTAATATATCAGTTGTTTGTTTACTACAATAACACAATCGCTCTGGTTCTTATTTGGGACTATGTGGTTCTGTATGAATTCTAAGAATATATCCATTTATTTATTATTATTTATAACTTCTAACATAACCCTAGAGGTTAACCCCTCCAATTTCATACAAAGATATTTTAAGAATTGCTTCTAATCTAGTCTATGGCTCGATACGACGCTTTAGATCAAATCCTGATAGTAGATACATATAGGTGTACTATTTTTGGTGTAAAAATTAGTTTAGATTTCGAATTTCATAAATTTGATCCTATTGCCAGATATAGTGTTGTAATCGTAAATCTTAAGTTATAATAAATAGGAAATTAGGCTAATGTTCGCCTTAAATCAAGAAAAATTCTCCGCTGTCTTAATGTTGTTAGATACACATAATCATAATTGCAAATTGTATCTTTACATTTATATAATTATTATAAGGTTAATGCACTTTGAGTATGTATATTGTGTGGTTAATTCTGGTATATTTTAATCATTGTTAATTGAATAAGGTAAAACAAGTTCAACTCTTAAATGTATTGATGAATAAGCTAATGAAAAATAAACTGTTGAATTGATGTTTATTGAAGGCAAACGGCCTTTTTTTCAGTGTCTTGTGTGATTTACATTCTGAACTTTGAATCTTAGGAAAATGTACGATATATAATAGGATATATGAAGGATAGGATAAAATTAGAAATGAATATATTAGATGAAGTGTGAAAGTAGCACCAGTGGTTGAAAACCTTAAAGTAACAGACTAGCCATATAATTTATCTTTGTAATTGTAATGTTATTATCTAATATATAAAATTCTCGTGTCACAGTTTTCGCTGCCATACTCCTCCGAAACGGCTTGACCGATTTTGATGAAATTTTTTGTGCTTATCCGGTATCTATGAGAATCGGCCAACATCTATTTTTCATCCCCCTAAATGTTAGGGGTGACCCAACCCCAAAATTTTTTTTTTAATTTTTTGACATTTTATTATTTATATGGCAGAACAACGTTTGCCGGGTCAGCTAGTTGTAATATAATATTGGATCAATGTAATCTGACATTAAATAAATAATAAAAAATAATAATAATCCGGTGGCCATATAATCCAAGGAGAAGAATGCCATATTACAAGAGAAATGATAGAAATTAGACGACGGATTCAGGAAGAGAGGTAGACCAAATAAAAGATGGATGGTTTGGCTAATAAAGGAGAGTGGAAGAAGAGAATATGTTGTGCCGAACCCACATCTGATTTTATCCGTGCAGGGGCGGAGAAAGAATATTAACCTCTGCGACCAGGGTCGGCCTGTCGTAAAAGGCGACAAAACAACCCACTCTGGTAGGGCCGCAAGCTCGTCTGATTGGTCTTAAGTATGCCTCCATAATAACCTTGTGCTGTGTTCCGGCATTAGTGACCCAAGTTGCAAACATCCATAGGCGACGGTAATTGCTAAATTCTAAGCGGGCCGTCATCCTGTCTGCTGTCCTACAGCAATTAAAATAAACATAATGTAAGATAAGGGCAGAAAAAATAAAGAAGAACAGGATGCGATATCGTTGACAGAGTGAATTATATTTATTTTCTTAAATCTACAAATACTTTATTTTGGTCTGGGTTTATGTGACTTTCAAGTATATATTTGTAGAACCCTGTGAAGTATTCGCATAGTGCACCCGGGTAATGTCTTTATACAAAAATCCTAAAAAGCTTATTTTCCATTTTTGCTTAGATGCTAAGATTTAGGACTGTAAGGGATGACAACATGTCCTTCGACACTCTAATTTTCACATCCGGTGTACTGTGTGTGACAAAAACGAGAGTCAAGAATTGATATTTAGGTTTGGAATAAAAAAAAATATTGGCCCAGTTTATTTAATTAAAGACACCCCTTAGTGATTTCATGCTTGGTAACCAAGAGATTAAAACTTACTCGTGAAACCTCAATATAAATATGATTACACGAAAGTCGACTAAGTTACTCATAAGATACTCGTAATAAAGGTGTTAGTTCTCTAGTGTACTTATCAGCTTAGGTACCTGTCTGATCAGAGCAAAGGTTTACAAAATAGTTACGTTCCCGTTCACGTGGTTTTTGACTTCACTAGAAAATAAATGTTTTTTTGCATGGAACAGCAGATAGGCTGACGGCTCACTCAATAATAAGCAGTTACCGTTGCGTATGGAAGTTCGCAATACCAGAGGTACCGCTATCACGCTGCCGGTCACTTGCAGGGCGGTGCTCTAAATGTTCTAGATACCCTATAAAATTATTTTGCGAAAGACTACAAGAAAATTAATGAAATAAATGATGACATTGATTTTTATAAGAGCGTCTATGGTCTGATCCTCCCGTCTCCCAAAGTAAATGGCCTTTTCTAACTGAATGATATCATTGATTTGAGTTAGGGTACCGTATACGGCGTATCTATCCCCTTTCCCAATTTCAATAAGACATTCAAACTAATGAGAGCAAATAAAAATTACTTTTATTTAAGTTGATTCAGATTTTATGGCTAAGAATGGAATTGAAAAAACCTTCATAAGCACACCCATCCAACATCAATGGAGGTTTTGTAAAATTTTATACATCGCCCCTAGACGCTGGCGCTCCAATAAAACTCCAAATGAAGTTCGATATCCCTGATTAATAAACCTTTGATTCTATCATTTGATTTTCCAGAGTGTATAAAAGCAACACCGACTTATAAACGTCGGAAAGAAATTTAACTATACGCCTACTTAAATTTTATTATCTTAAGTACTAAAGGGTCTAGTTAATCTACCAACTAGTATAACTTGACAAATAGTTCATAGTTCTGATGCTAGGATTTCATTTAGTGCTGGCTCTTGTAACAACCAAGTTCTAGCAACTAATGATGGATTACATAGACATAAGAAGGGGGAAGAAGATATAAGAGGCAGTCTTGTGAACGCACTTTGGATTCGGAATTGAAAGCTTAGGAAACAAATGCTTAGAAGATGATAAAATGTTTAGCGTAAATATTAAAATTGTATCTAATCTGCTCTAAGGGAATTCTAGAACGTTATTTTTTTTTTGTCTCGAGGAGAAACCCTATTCTTAACAGGTTCCCTCGGACTGGGGGGACCGAGGGATATGTGGGACTCCAAGAATGATGTTTGGCCATCCGACTACCCACTAAAAAACCCCGCTGTTCTCCTATCATTTACGCCCGGGCCCACGGATCTCGTGGCCCGGGCCGGCACCAGCCCGCTCTTTGTGTCGGGGCGGGCCACTTCTGGGTTTGTAGCGCTCTCCTTTTCTGCCCTAAGGAGTTGATGATGCGTTGGGTTTGATCACCCTCGCGGCAATGGTACAGGCGGCGGATCCACCCCTGAGGGACCACCCGCTGCCGCTTTCTATGGCAGCCGGAGATCGTTAGGCGCCCTCCGGCACCGTCGACGTGACCTGTGTTGATGGAAGTGTGTATTCCAGTTAGCTCCCGCTCCCGCTCCGCCGCCTCCTTTGCGGATATAACTAGCTCGCAGAAGGAGGCGACGGACGTCAATCCAGGGGAATTCTACAACTACTACAATGTGAACTAATAAAAGAAAAATTGGTATTATAACTTGTAGTTCTCTAAATATCCGGTAAATGTTCGTAACAGAGTTATTTCCTCGCATTTAAATATTTTCTTTACTTATATATAATCATAATAGCCTATAACATCACAGCTATCAATTATTGATTTGTAAACATCTTAATGCAAGGCGGATTGACACATGTAGATAATTTCGAGTGTACATTTCATGCATTGTCGTTCTAGAATATTACATTTGCATGTTAGGCGCAATTCTATGTTGAATATCATGCACGCCATATTTCCGTATCATTCATTATTTCCAACGACGAACATGTAATGATGATAAGTAATCAATAATAATCTCGCCACATACAGCCAATGATGATTATGCTTTAGGGAAAACGTGGAAATTTAACTGTACAAGTAAAACATGTTTGTTACCGACTAAACTGGGCCGCGCTGCGCAAAAATTAATTTTCATACAGCATTTTACAACATGTCACGCGTCTTCATATTTTAAACTCACTGCTAGTATGTAACTATTATTTAATTAACAAAGAAAGAAATAATTTGAAGAAATTATATAATAATATTACAGTCTTGACATGTATGACGTTAATATTATTTAAAAATAGGTATACTAATTTAATTTTTTGATTTATTATCATCATGACTTGATGACATGTATTTTTATTAATTTATAGGTATCGAAATTTTATATTTTTCTAACAAGCTTATCGAATTTGAATTTTATTTTTACTCTTTACTATAGGGAGCACTATTCAAATATTTCAATTATTTGGCATGCTGTTTGTGGTATAACATGTCTACTTGTTGCAAAATCCATGTATTTAATTTAAAAAAAATGTGTGATTATTGTAATTTTCCTAATTTGGTAACTTTTATTGATTTTGACTGAATTTTTAATATGATTGTATAATGTATGAGACTTGATTCTGAAATAAATTATTATTATTATTGTACCTATTGTGAACTTGTAACACAACATGTTAAAGCAAATAAATATATCTTATCTTAAAGCCTAAAGCGCGGCTTAATTTTCGCTTAGGTAATATATTCGAGACAAATAAACTTCCTGTATATGACATATTACGAGTATATTCTCTGAGTCACTACAAATAAAATTGGTATTACCCACAGAAAACAAATCCTGTATATACAATAATTATGTAATTAGTAATTTGGCAGGAAAATTTCCTGCATTGTTCACCTCCTAATAACACAATTGGCATTGTTTGTCATATTTATTCAATCGTTTAATTATTGTTGCTTTCAAAGCTTGGATTCGGAGTCCGGGATCCGCTGTTGAGCGTCTAACTGTTATGATTTCGTAGTCTACCATGGTACTTCTGTATGTTGGGAAAAGTGCTAAATTAGAAAAGCAATTCCTTGCGCCAGAGTCACATCTGAAAAATATTTTCTGTATACATTTATCATAGACATTTCTGCAGCCGTGTTCCTGTTAATTTTCTGTCAAAACTTTGTTTTAGGAATACGACATCATTCTCACTTAATATTGTAAATACGAAAGTGAGTTTGTTTGTTACGCTTTCACGACTAAACCGCTGAACCAATTTTGATGAATGTTTGTATATTCGTAGATTGGACCTTGGAGAAGGACATAGGCTTTTTTGTTTATGTGGCAGAAGTACGTGTGCCGGATCAGCTAGTAATAGAATAAAACAAGACTGCAAAGATTAAAATCCCAAACCAGGACCACAAGTTTAGTATTGTGGCGCCTCACTCGCCACCTGATTATTTAGATAACGCACAATAACATGATACACACCACCATTAAAAATAGTGAGCCAGTGGATATACGTGTTTGATTAAATGTCTCGCTTAGAGAATCTACCCCATAGGAGGTCCGGTTAACCCTCTAAAGTATAATATAGTCTCCCGATTGACAAACGGAATTGGTGACGGGCAAAGCGGTGTACGATCCAAATTAAATTATATGTCTCAAGCATTTCAAGCTTATGTTGTAACGGCAAAATAAAGATGTTTTGTCATTGTGAAATTTCATTTGAGAATTTCACATCAAATCCTATAACTTAAAAAGTAACTTTGTACAATAGCTAACTGACTTCAAATGGCGAACACGTTGTTTTTATAAATATTTCAAAGCCGCGCTTACGATTTTCTATTATATCTTCAGGAATTTAGTTAAAAATACAGTACGTTAAGATATCGACTAATATAAACGTATAAATAAAAAACGGGTGAAAAGACTTAAAACTAAGTTCTATCAAAGTTACTTGAAGATATTTATGTCGGTAAATATTATTTATAGGATTAGGTCTCAAAATGAACATGGACAAGACGAAGATCATGTCTAATGTCCATGTCGCACCTACCCCCGTAACAGTTGGGAACTGTACTCTCGAAATTGTTGACGAATTCGTCTACTTGGGTCAAACGATCCAGTTACGCAGGTCCAATTTCGCGAAAGAGGTCGGTTCGGGAAGCTCCGTAAAATCTTTTCGTCCCAAATACCGCAGTGTCTCAAGACGAAGGTTTTTAACCAATGTGTGTTGCCAGTGATGACATACGGAACGCAGACGTGGTCGCTAACTATGGGCCTTATGAGAAAGCTCATGGTCGCTCAGAGGGCAATGGAGAGGGCTATGCTCGGAGTTTCCCTGCGAGATCGAATCAGAAATGAGGAGATTCGCAGGAGAACGAAAGTCACCGACGTAGCCCGGATGATTGCAAAACTGAAGTGACAATGGGCTGGGCACATAGCTTGAAGGACTGATGGCCGTTGGAGCAGAAAAGTCCTCGAATGGCGACCGCGTACCGGAAGACGCAATGTTGGTAGGCCCCCCACAAGATGGACCGATGATCTGGTCAAGATCGCCGGAATAGGTTGGATGAGGGCAGCGCAGGACCGATCATCGTGGAGATCTTTGGGGGAGGCCTTTGTCCAGCAGTGGGCGTCTTCCGGCTGAAATGATGATGATGATGTGTAGAAGATGTAGTATTTTAAGTGTAAGCCTATTCTTATAATTTTGAGTGTGAGAAGTTGCTGGAAATTCTCGCATATCGTCTTTGACAATGTATAGCATATATTTCTTAGACCTGCGGCTTAAGCCGGATTTATATTTGTCTGACGTGACGCGTCAGAAGCATATGGTTTCATACATTTAGGACAGACGACAGAATGTGTCACGACATACAAATGTGTGCCTAACCATATTAAATGAATGAAACCGATATGCTTCTGACGCGTCACGGCACGACACGTCAGACAAATATAAATCCGGCTTTAGCGTCGGAACCGTGACAAAAGATGTGAAAACTATCTGAACTCGAAATTCGCTAAGAAGCAGAAACCACTCAGAGTTAGTGATATAAAAGACTGGCTAAATATTATTTCCACAAAATCATGAAACTTTTAAAATGAGTAATAACTTCAAACTGATATTATTCTGACACTGTAACTTAACTCGGTTAAAGTCGAAGTTAAATCCGAAATTAAACGTGAGACTTTGAACCTGTGGCTTAACATAATTACATAGTTCAAGTAAAAGACTTAACTCAGTCGGCGAAAGTTTTCAACAATAGAGAACCGATAATAAGTTCGATGTAACTAAATTATCTGTAGTATATTACATTTATCGGAGTACAGTGTGTCGAACACAGTAAATAATCCATATGTTTTGTTAGAAAAATAAATGTTTGAGGTTAAATAAATAGCATACCTAGTCGAATAATAAATAACATTTCGACGCAGATTGCAAAAACACTTCAGAACTCGTATACTTCTTATACATATGTCTTCTTTGCTGACTGCATTGTCAAAGGGAGGGATATTTTTTTTTAATAATTAGGTATTAGACTATGAGTTTGCATAGTAAATTTGTTAATTGAATTCCGGTGGAAAATAAGAACACGGCTACCCATCACAATTCCAGTCACAATAGTTTACAGGGAATAAAGTTAGGGCACCATTGGCTTTTGAGTTTTGGGATATCAGGCGGCACATTGCCACTCAGAAAACTGTATTCAACCATATGTAGTCCATCATGCAGTTATTTGTTCTGGAATGACATCGTTGCAATAAAGATACCCAGGAATGAATCCGTAAGACATTGCGATATGGTTAAAAAAATCAATGATTGTTTTCTTTTTCATAGAAGAATATTTTTAAGATTTTAGTATTACCGTTATTTGACATAATCTACTTTGCGTAGTCCTGAATTAACGTAAAAATTGATATATATCAGAAACAAAAATAATTTTACCAAACATGTAACCACTTGTAATTGTAAAATAATTAACTAGATTTTTTTGTAATAAAAACATGTAAATAAATCACAGTTAAAATATATTTTTTTAAATGACATAAAATTATTTGTTTTATTAAAATTAACTTCCGAAATAGTACATTTTTTGATAATTAGAAATGTGTTACAAGACAAGAAGCGACCAGAAACTGCTCAGCAACACATTTTTTTAAATTTCATATGAATTCTTGATTGTTTAATCATAAAAAATATTAATAATTATCACTCAAAAACCATACTCTATGCTATTATACCGAACTTGTCTGATACAAAATAATTAAACAGAAAAAGTGTTTTATGAATAAATGTTTCTCTCTCAGCTATCAGCAAGCTTTGTTGCGTAGCGCCGCGCGTCGGTAAAGTATTTTTATCATTTCTTTTGTAAGACTTCCAAAATACAAATATTGTTTACTTTCATAAGTTAATTCCTACAAAACCAAATCGATTCCGTAATTGTTTTAACGTTATCATTTATTTCACTAAAGTTATGTCTTTGAAAACATTTCTTAGAAAATCTCCCTAAAGCTCGACAAGTTTTGTACGGCAATAATTAAATAATTGTAATAAAATTTATTTATTTTTCCGTCATTCTCTTATTTATGATTATCTAAATGGGATCATAATAAAATTGATTCAATTACATTGAATGATAACCTTTTAATATATTTGATAATTATTATTTATATTACTATTTAAGTAGCATAAATGTGGTTTACTGTGCAAATCATACTATTATTTATAGTACAAATATTGTTAAATTAATAACTTAGAATACGAATGAAGATTGAAAAATCTTAATGGTACATATTTAAATATGTAAAGTTGGCTAAGCGACGGCTTCTGTCACAATATCTTTCCTATTCTATTTCATAATTAATTTTATTTAAATGTTTAAAATATTTACAGATTATTTGTAAAAATGTTACAATATACAGCTTTGCATATGTTTCTCTTTTTAATTTATAATTTTTAAATGCAAACATAGAGGGAAATGGGATCAGTGTGGCTAGTTTATGAAGTAATGTCGTTTAAATATTTGCCTTGGTGTATTAACCTACATTATAGCAATAGCATTTTATAGCAATTTTTTTTTATAAGTAATAATATATAATTATTTAATTTAAAATTTATAGCATTATGTTAAAATTACTTCATAGTCAATGTCCCAATAAATTTTACAAAATCTGTTCATTTTATCATCAGTAAAATATATTAATAAAAATACTACAACATCTATTCGTCCAATAGTTTAAAAGTGTGTAATAAATATCTTATAAATTCCAAATATATTAAAAAGTACACTATATTTCTGCGCGTTTAAAAAAATGTTCTTTATTAATGTATTTCGTAAAAAATTGAGTATTAAATTTTAACACTTTAATTTTGATTTAAAGAAAAGAAAATTAGTGGAAATGATTTTTTTATTTACCCAGTGCATTGCTCCCCTCTCCTCGTACACTCCCATCTGGCGATGAATTTTTCCGTTTTCTATTTTCGAAATTGTTTTGGGCCTTTGCCCCACAGCACTCACTCGCGTGACATAAGACGACCACTCGGAGCCGCGGTTGACGGAATACTGCAGGCCCACATGGTAGGTGTGACTCTCCCGGTGAACGCCCACAAACGACTACAAGCCACAGCCAACACAAAAAATACCTTGTGTATTTTCGTATATTTTTTTAAACAGTCGTTTTAGTATTTTATTTAACGGCTGTGAATGGATTGTCATTTTGTGAGTTTGATGTAATTTTTTGCATGTTTACGAATTTTAGGCACGGACCCAGTCGCGGCTTCGCTTACATCTGACGATCTTGAGTGCCCTTCTCACTTGCCACACAGTTTAAACACATGTATTTTTTACACGTGACATGTTAACATTTTTTGTGTCCACTCAAAGACACATTGGCATATGTATACACATCATATCATAATGATCAGATAGCAAAAGTGTAATATACCATATAGTTACATTCGAGTAACAATTTATTTTGTGAATTGATTTTAGAGAGCATTTCAAGTAAGAGACAGTTTGTTTTAAATCAATTTATTAGTATTTACTCGTATCTTTCAAGTGGAGTCTTCTGAACATGATCTAATCCATGTTTTTTGTCAGATACTGTATTTGGGAATTGAACTGTCGATTTAACATATTTACATTTTTTGCATTTGAGCCTGAAGTGATATTTAGTTATGTTACTTTTCTTCAACATTTTTTTCTAAAATGATTTAGAAATAATTTTCCAGTTTATTATCTCAATATTCAATAAATAAGAAAACGAAAAGACGATACTAAAATTAGTGAAGGAATTATAATAAAATTTTATTTTTAAGTTATAATAAAAAAAAATATTATTAACAAATATAATGTAATATAAACTTAATCAGTAACTAACATAACTCCGTCAGCAATATCCGGAACTTGTGCAGAAACACTGTCAGGATTCATTATTATTATTTTTTATTATTTATTATGTACAAAAAACCTGTATACACTCAACAAAAATAATCGTCGCGACACCACACTGTTCAATGCGAAATAGAAATGAAAATATCTGGCTTGCTTTCTATAAGAGAGAGAGACAGACAGAGAAACATGCGCACGCCGCACAGCTTACAATAGCTTACTATAGCAAAAAGTGTCGTTACAACTTTTCGTGAGAATTTTTTCCGTCTAGCCCCCTTTCACAACGCGCGATAAGGAACTTCGTTCCAAAATCATATAAGCTCAGCGACACTGACCCGAGTGGGACATTACGCGTTCTCTGTTTGAAATAAACACAGAGTGCGCTCCGCTCCTATTTTGTCGTTTATTGTTTGAAAAATCATACTAATGATATCGAAAATAAATTTGGATACACGAAATTATTTTACTATATAACGTCAGAACATCTGCAGAGGTCATGGGTTCGATTTCCATCCCGAGTCTGGATGTTTATCTATAATATGTAGGTATTTATTTACAAAATATATAATTAGTATATCAATTGTTTAGTAGCGACAACAAAAGTACGCTGCTTCCACGGTCTGACTGATTCGTAGCGTCCCGCGGCCTAGGCACAGAAGGCGCGCGAAGGAACACCGAGGTGGTTTTACTGGATATACCAGCGACGTGCGCCCCCCAGCGTAGAGATGAGGACGTGCGGGCGCGCATTGCACGGGGAGTCCCACGTACGCGGCGGGGTGTGCGGCAAGTATTTCCACCTTCTAAAATAAAGTACGCTGCTTATTTTTCGAGGTTATGACGCTGTATGAATTGTCCCAATATACGAATATATTATAACTTACTTGCCTCAACTGTATTCGATGTTACCTCTCACGAACGCAATTGAGTGAATGATACTTTTAATGGATATACGAGAGATTAATATAATAATGTCTCATTTTATGTTCCATAACAACAAAAGCCTACATTCTTGTATTTTTTCTTCACTCCAGATAAGTTCATTGAAAGAAGCACTTAGTCACCATTTTATGCGTATAAAAGTTTTTCTTTGATATATAAATCTTTTTTTTTTATAAAATACAAGCATGATCAGAAAAATAACTCTATTTCCATTTGACGTAATATAATTTTAAGGTTATGTTACTTTAGCACGTCAAATTATAACAGTAAATTTTTTACAATGCACACACCGACAGGATGAAGTTAGCTGACAACTACGTCTCAAGTTTCCGTGAAAACTGGTAACTATATTCACTGTACTAGTGTCTCAAATATTTGTAGCTACCGTATACTATAGATACGAAACAGGAAAAAAAATTAGCTCTGAAAAGTCATCATCCATAATCGTCGGCCACGTCGCATATGTACTATCCACGAAGCATCGCCCTCAACTGCATTACATTTCTCGAAAGAGACTTCGGGCGCCAATAATAACAGCGTACATATATCAACAGCGCGACCACATGCTCACAGCGCGACGTCTCAGCCAGGAATGACGGGAGAACGCTGCGTCGCTGCGAGCAACATCGCCTGCGGAGGCGGCCGCGCGGGACGAAGCCCCAACCAATTTCGTAGAATTGCTAGTCTCGTGTCAAACGCAAATCGAACCATGAATGAAATGCTTAATTTCTAAGAATTAATCTCGGGTACAAATATCTTCATTTGTTTACATTTTTGACGCTGCTGATTGGTCGACGAACCCTGGCAAAATCATATATAAAGAGCACAAATTTCAAAATAAATTATTCAGTGTTCAATACAGCCTCAGTATTGATTCAGATAACCATCACTGGTGTTTCATTTATAACCCAAATGGAAACCCACAGAAATACTGACCCCGTGTCATCAAAGTGGTGACCCCGACGTAATTATTTCACCCGTCAACTGACGTGATATATCAAGACACCGAACCTCTGCCCAAAAATTCCAAAATGGAAGAACAAAGCAACAACACCAGCCATACTGAATCCATCTCGAAGCAAGCCGCCGGTATCTCCCTTACCATGAGGATACCACCATTCTGGCGTGACAGACCTAGGCTATGGTTCATCAGCTTCGAAGCCATAACGAACGACCTGAACCAAGGCCAGTCATAGCTCGCCCAAATGGTTATCGCCCAGCTCGAACGCCAGGACATCGAGCAAATAGTGGATCTCCTGTACAACCTGTCAGATAACCAGTACAATGCTATTAAGGAGAGACTCATATCGTCATACGAAGAATCGGACAGCCGGCAATTTCAAAAGCTCCTCTCCGAAATGGAACTCGGTGATCAGAAACCTACACAATTACTACGTCGTATGCGTAATTTGGCCCAAGACAAGGTACCCGACTCCACCCTACGTCTTATGTGGACTAATCATCGGCCACCACACGTTCGCTCCGTGCTTGCCGTAAGCGAAACCTTCAGCAGCAAGGCAACGGTGGAGGAACTCGCGCTACTCGCCGACAAAATGTTAGAGCAATCCGCCGCATCCGAAATCGCAGTCATCCAGTCACCTACAACTTCACCTCCGCCTCCACAAGCAGATACACAATATCTCATCAACGAGATAGGAAAACTCTCGCTAGAAATCGCCAAAATGAAGTCACAAAATTATCGCCGCAATCGCTATGATTCTCGCCGCCGCGATACTCCAATATTACGGCAAACACATCATCACCGCAGCAGAGAGAACTCGCCATCACTATACTGCTACTACCATCGACGTTTTAAGGAAAAGGCCAGACGCTGCACGACACCACGCACATTTAAAAGAAACGCACAGCACAACACTACGAGTACATCGGAAATCTAGACCAAATGCTGGCGGAGGAGGACACCAGCGTCCATAATCAATCTTACCGCCTACACGTCACCGACAAGAACTCAAATTTATCTTTCCTGAACGCAGCAAACAACACGACGATTGCAACATACGGTGAGAAAACATTAACACTCGACCTCAACCTTCGACGACCTTACAAGTGGAAATTCATTGTAACCGACGTGTCTAAGCCTATACTCGGAGCCGACTTCCTCGAACACCATCAACTCATTGTAGACCTGCAAAATCGAAGATTAATTGACGGTGTCACACAACTAAAAGTCAATGCCCCACTACGAGTATCAAACACACCCACCGTGCGCAGTATCGACATATCACAACCATACCACGACATTTTAGCAGAATTCCCTGGTGTCACACGACTTTCATCAGTGCACTTAAAGTCCAACATCAACGTTGAACACACATCGAGACCACAGTACCACCTATACAAAGCCGAGCACGTCCTATACCACCTCAATGCTACAAAATCGTCAAGAAAGAATTCGAAAATATGATAGAACAAGGATTATGCAGACCAAGTAAGAGTCTATGGTCATCACCCCTTCACATCGTCGCGAAGAAAAATGGTGACATAAGGGTATGTGGTGACTATCGACGTCTCAACGCCGTAACGAAGCCCGATCGCTATCCTGTACCTCGAGTCAAAGATTTCACTCACCACTTATCTGGAAAAACCATATTCTCTACAATAGACCTGAATAGAGCTTATCAACAAATTAACGTCAGAGAAGAGGATATTGAGAAGACCACCATCATCACACCGATGGGCTTGTTTGAATTCCCTCGCATGTGCCCCGGACTTAAGAATGCCGGGCAAACATTCCAGAGATTTATTCACGAGGTACTCCGTGGACTCGATTACGTATTTCCATTCATAGATGATTTAGCAATTGCGGGAACCGAAGAAAACCATAAGGAACAACTCCGCACCGTACTAAAATGACTAGAAGACCACGGAATCACTATAAACCCCGCTAAATGCAACCTAGGCAAAAGCGAAGTGCAACTTTTGGGCTACACCGTATCAAAAAATGGAATTAAACTACCGCAAGATAAAGTTAAGGCCATTACAGAATATCCCAAACCGAAAACAATAGAAGAATTACGAAGATTTCTCGGAATGATAAATTATTATCGCGATCACATTCCAAACGCCGCCACTATCCAAGCACCGTTAAACGCGTATCTCCACAACACCAAAAAGAAGGACAAAACAGAAATAATATGGACCAAAGAAGCCATGTCAGCATTCGAGCAATGTAAAATCAGCATCACAAACGCAGCCTTACTTGCACACCCTTCCCATCATGCACAGTTGGCACTATTCTGCGATGCATCCGATAACGCAGCTGGCGCCGTCCTACAGCAATCCATCAACGAAATATGGCAACCACTCCGATACTTCTCAAAAAAATTTACAGATGCGCAGAAGATATATTCGACCTACGATCGGGAATTACTATCAATATACATGGTAGTCAAACATTTCCGCAAAACATTTGAAGGAAGACAACTCATAATATTCACCGATCACAAGCCACTTACATTTGTCATGTCATAAATGCAATCAAACACCGAAACGCCGAGACGAACACGAAAAATTTTGTTTATCAGCCACCGTATAGTAAAGATACGAAACAGGAAAAAGAATTAGCTCTGAAAAGTCATCATACATAATCGTCGGCCACGTCGCATATGTACTATCCACGAAGCATCGCCCTCAACTGCATTACATTTCTCGGAAGAGACTTCGGGTGACAATAATAAAATCGTACATATATCGACAGCGCGACTACATGCTCACAGCGTGACGTCTCAGCCAGGAATCAAAGAGTATGTAACACTACGTATACCAGGAATGACGGAAGAACGCTGCGACTCCTGCGAGCAACATCGCCTGCGGAGGCGGCCGCGCGGGATGAAGCCCCAAACAATTTCGTAGAATTGCTAGTCTCGTGTCAAACGCAAATCGAACCATGGATGAAATGCTTAATTTCTAAGAATTAGTCTCGGGTACAAATATCTTCATTTGTTTACGTTTTTGACGCTTCTGATTGGTCGACGAACCCTGGCCAAATCATATATAAAGAGCACAAATTTCGAAATAAATTATTCAGTATTCAATACAGCCTCAGTATTGATTCAGATAACCATCACTGGTGTTTCATTTATAACCCAAAAATGGTGACCCACTGAAATACTGATCCCGTGTCACCAAATATTCACAAATCTACAACACGTGTTTTATATCAGTGAAGATTAAAAAATACATATTTATTCATAAATGGAGACATGAGTATGTGATTTTAAATTATATATGATGGTGAATGATAGTTAATTGTAAAAATTCGTGATAAAAATAAGTTTTATCTTTAAAAAATTACAAACAAAGAGTTGTGGCATACGGGATGAAATCTTTACCTATATTGATTGTATTATGCCAAACAAGTATAACTTCTTTGGCCGTATACTTACACATACACAGTTTTTTTTATTGACCTTCTACTCGAAATCAAGAACAATGTTGAGTACCAATAAAGTAATAAAAGGCAAAGCTACGGTGATCCTTTTGCAGTGATACACTTTTATGAGAGAAATGAGAGACGTAAGCATACATATTTAAACTAAATTTCTTTTTACAGTGTGACTGCTGTTTCAACCCACACAACCTTGATAGTGAAAAATTTCTTTAGAGCCTTATTTCATTTCCAATAAATCTATAGTTTAAAAATGAGCCACTATAAACCACACATGTATCTGATCCCATATTGCCATCTTAGTATTGTTTTGTAGAGGTAACTAAAAACACTTCCCTAATTAACAAAGTTTATCTAACATTCAGTTTGGCCAAATATAAAACAAATAAACACAAAGACTAAATACTTAAAGCAGGGGATCACGGCCGTATTTAAATAAATTCATTGTATATTATAAATAATTAAAAGTACATAAAAACCTAATGCGCTAATAAACGTTACACCGCTGGGTTCCTCTCCTAGAGGGATGGAGAGTACACCCACCCGCATACTTACTAGTGATCTCGGTAACCAGGTTCCCTCACGATGTCTTTTCTTCTTCATCTGTACTTATATATATACAATATATCGCATATCTTTAAACGAGCAATTCTTGTATATATATATTTATGTAATTGGAATCTCGGAATCGGCTCCAACAATTTTCATGAAATTTAGTATACGGGTGGTTTTGGGGGCGATAAATCGATCTAGCTAGGAATCATTTCTAGAAAATGTCAAAAGGTGGCGTTTAAGTAGTCCCAATTTAAACTGAAAAATGACTTCCTGACATCTATCGGCGAATAATAATACTATTTTTTTTAAATTGCTTTAACGACACAACACTAAAGCTATTCCAGCAAATGGCGTTGTTAAGTAACACGAAGTCAATGAGTGTTTGCTTTCAGGTTAGACTAAGAAAATCAATTGTTAATTTCCAAAAAACACAATTTATACAAAAAAATACCGAGCAAAGCTCGGTTGTCCGGATATTATATATATATATATATATATATATATATATATATATATATATATATATATATATATATATATATATATATATATATATATATATATATATATATATATATATATATATATATATATATATATATATATATATATATATATATATATATATATATATATATATATATATATATATATATATATATATATATATATATATATATATATATATATATATATATACACCTAAGCGGTGCATGTCATATCTCCAAATGTAATACTAGTGAGCTACCAGGTACCTAAGAATAATAGTGAATAATTAAGAATGACAGAAATTTTATACAGGTACACAAAAATTAATTGTTAAAAGGTAATAAACTTATTGGTTGAAGGAATATACGCCCCTAGTAATTTAAATGGGACATCTCACGAAAACGTTCAGGGGATTAAGCTCAGATACCAACTGGTTTATTATGCTAAACAGCGGAAGCTCAGACGCAAAGGTTTCTTTTAGGGATCGAGGTGAATCAATGATACCACTGCGTTTATAGTTGTTACTCAAGCTCGAAAAGAACATCGAAAAGTTTCCTTTGCTGTCTGCAAACAAATGAAAACGGTTATTAATTAGACGTGTTGTAAGACTCTCTACATGTCATTCGGTAAAGGCCATTTTATGTGGTGAAAATATTTGATGCACACCCGGTTACTTCGAAGCTTGTGACGGGATAGTTTGGGACTCGGATCAATGCACTCTTGCACCCCCGCTTTTAACAAGGGGATGATCGTTGTTGGTATACCCACAAAAAGCACCCCAGTGTCCTTCTACCACATGACGCTCGGGCGGAGGGACGTGCGCCTCTGCCTGCGCGTGATCGAGACAGTGACCACATTTAACTATATTAATTTTACACATAAAAAAGTTTGTATGAAAGATTTATGATGAGTATGATGAGACTTTGCGTCTCTTTACGTATTCTACCATCTGCACAATGGGGAGTGTTCTGAAGAACTATTCAGAATGGTGCCCTCGTCTTCTTTCTACCACCGCACTGTCGGCTGTCGGCTGGGTGTTCATCCCCATTTCTTGGAGCCCCTTCTTTCATATACGAAACGGTTCTCAAGAACATTCATGTTGCGTATTCTCAGTATCTGGAATGAGCTTCCGGCTGAGGTTTATTCAGCGCGGTACGATATGGGGTTCTTCAAAAAAGGCGTTATAAAATTTTTCCGAGGCCGGCCGCGCTTTGTTAATACCTCTGGTGTTGCAAACGTCCATAGGCGACGCTGACCACCTTCTAGGATGGGCCGTTTGCCTGTCCGCTGAAGTCTAGCTATAAAAAAAAAAGTAGTAGACTTTTGGATGCCAACCACCTCATGTAGAGACATGAGGCATGACATAGAGATATGTATATGCCACCATAATATGCTCGTGTAGTGTTCCAGCATAAATGGCGCCGACTTCAGTTCCCCTACGCGGACATCCTGTTAGCGGTGCCGCTGACTTCGCAAACATCCATAGATGATAGTAACTACTAGTGGCCCGTCAGCCTGTTTGGTGTTCCACAGCATAAAAAATGAAGCACTCTAGCGATGAAGTAAGAACAAAGCTCATGGGTGAACCTTTTAATTCAATCAAACAGCAGCTACAATTGAACATTCTTGCTTTATACCTACAGTGTGGAGCTAATTTACACTACCACTTAGCCACAATACCGGCGCTTGCAATTTACAAGTCTATTTGAATTACATAATTGTTATTTCATTACAAGTAAAACACTCGGGCAATTAACTGCTCCGTCTACGCCGACCCTATAAATGATCGTTAATGAATTTCTTACGAGTCTTGACATTGAAACGCTATTTTAACTTATTATTTAATACAAGCCTCAACTGCCGGAGACTTCATGGTCGTAGACATTATATAATAATTTATTTTTATTAAATTAGGTAATTGAATATTTCCTAGTCATCGGGAACTCTTCTATTCATCGTGATAGAAGTTATAATTTTTTGTGAAGTATAACACATCGGATCCTTATCGCCGAATGAATTATTAAGACGTCAAAAATCATTACGAACTTCAATTTGCATTTATTATAGTTGGTTTTACAAGCAACTAATACAGAATATTACTCGGGACTATAAAATTGGAATACACTTTTTCATGCTGGAATTCAGCAGACAGGGAAACGGCCTGCCCGATAGCAAATGATCATAGTCGCCTAAGGACATTTGCAACACCAGAGGTATATATAACCAGTGCTCTGTCAGCCTCGAAGAAATTTTTTATCGCCCTATTTAGAAACCCCCATAATATTACAAAATTGTTATTAATTATTGAAATAACTCGTCCATATTCATCCACAGAGGTTAGTATTCTTTCTCCGCCCCTGCACGGGTAGAAGATCTAAAATTGATAGATTTAATAATAAATAATTGATAGATCTAAAATTGTGTTTCCATATAACATCCAACAAACAATGGAATGATAGAAAATTGGAAAGGCTTTACTATTTTACTCTATAAATGCAATTTCATTTTGCTCAAATGTGTTTTGTATTTATTAAAATATAAAAAACGACGTACATTTTCAGTTCAAATTCCGACAGAGCCGGATGTAACTGGGGCAGAGAGGGTGCACTTTGTCAAGCGAGAACGGAAAAGGGGGCCAACGACATCGAACTGTATACTTTAAAAAATACTTTGTAAGCCAGATTTTAAATTCTACTGCTAATGATTTTAGACCAAAATTGTAAACCTTTTTTATAAAATCTTTTTCTTCCTGCTCTTATCCCAAACCTTGTGGGGTCGACACATGTTCTCTCCTTCCAATCTCCTCGATTAGCCGTCGTCTGAACATTTACACCTTTTTTTAACTGTATATATAATAACTTATAACGGCCTTATATTATAAACTTTACCTTTAACTATAAACGGCACTTGTGGATCGCAAATTGTCCCTGAGACCTGTCGCCGTTTCATCCATCCTGCATTCCCTCTGTTTTTCACATCTCGGCCTATCTCACCGTCATTCTAGATTAATTATCCGAGGTACCGGAAGTTGGAGCAAGTTGGCAGAGACACGCCTCCTAAGGTAATCGGCGTGAACGCGGAATTTACACCAAAGTCGTAAGTCGATTTCACTTATTGGCAATTAAAATCAAATATAAAATGTGTAATATATTAAATAATAACATAAATAGGAAATTTGATAAATAGAAAATTAAAGATTAAATCTATACAAATAAATAAAATATACATAGTATGAAATATATACTAGAACAATGAACCAAAAACTAAAAACCTTAAAAAATATAATAAAATAACTAAAATATATTATTGAAAGGGACTCTTTAGGCAAAGCTCCGAAGATACTGGCAGCGTTCCCCCTTTAAATAGCTTGACTAATTCTTTGCCCGAGGTAGCTGCCAGCTCTTCGGTCTACTGTGATGTTGACTAACCTCTTTGGTATTTCCTTAAAAAACCTTATAGCGCTAAGACCCCACGGACCAAGGGTCTCGACACCGAATGGGCCAAAATCATATATAAAATTATGTGTTTAAAAAGTTCGTGAGATTGAAAAAAGATAGTGAAGAAAGATCCGCTGTTGGAACAAGTTGTTTAATACCTACGTATTCTGACCACCTCTGTGGCGTAGCAGTTAACGCACTTCGGTACGCTTGCGGAGGTCACGGGTTCGATTACCGTCTCGCGTCTGGGTGTTTATGTATATTATCTATTTATTTAAAAAATAAAAGTATATAAGTAGTATATCAGTTGTCTAGTAAGTTTGAATTGTCACAAAATATTTATTTATTATTTATTCTATCTATTACTTAGAGTCAGGCCATAAATTAAAATAAAATTGTAACTTTTGTTTGTAATTTCAAAATATCTGATGATTTTATACGTGTCGTGTTTATGTTTTTTCCGTTTAATTGTAATAGAATTCATCCTAATTAAAGGAGTAATGGATAATAATTGTGTATTAGAAAAAAAAATAGGGAGCCATGAGCAGGCGAAACGGAGCCATAACTTGTAGTTTATAAATTATAATTTTAGACGAAAATAGTAAATCTACAAACAATTTTTCGCTTAATTAAGAAGATTGTTTAAGATTTACCAATTTTTTTTCAACCTATGATCCTTGTCTAGACTTGGAATTTATTAGGGTTAAATATTACAAGTATGTCTCACTTAGAACTACGAGATATTACGTTCATATTAACAAGACGTAGTGCGAGCTTATTATTCTCGAAACTAATTTTCATGCAACATATATATAACCTACGTGCGGGGAACGAAATTAAGTAACCGCAACTGCCACGTCTGCCAACGTCTCAAACGTTGGGTTAAATACTTGTTTCCCGTTCTTGCTCTCAAATCGAGCTCTCTCGAATCATGTATTTCATGGAAATGTATCTCTAATTACATACTCTAATACCAGTGGCGTAGCGAGCTTATCTCGCGCCCGGGGCACAATACCTTTTTAGCGCTTCCGGGTCATAATAATGAAGCCATGTTTCATCCATAATTATGAATCGAGCCAAAATCGGTCAATATATCGTTGTAACAAATCCAAACAGCTTCGTGAAATTCTCAGTCTCGTTTGTTTCTGCTCGTCAGAAAGCGTTCTGAGCACTTAGCGCGCCGACACTTTTTTATATCCAAATGGTTGTGTATAAAAAATGGACACTTATGGATACTTTGTATAGAAATCTTCATTTCTTCTGCTATAAAAAAACATGAACAAAACGATCCGCCAAGAAAATGTTTTAAATTTTTTTAATCATTTGTTCAGTCACTGCCGATGTAGGGCGTCCCGTGCGGGGGTCGTCGTTAATGGAAGTTCTTCCTCGCTTGAATTCAGCACACCAACGCGCAACCGTAGAATATGAAGGAGCATGAACCCGTAGCTTTACTCTCAAGCCTTGATTTACCAGCTTTGTAATAAAAAATTTCAAGCAGAGATATTTTATTACCTCGCAAACTTAAATTTTATCCATTTTTAAGAACACGTTCAGACAAGACGCAAACAAATGACTTCTATTTTTAAAAAACTAAAGGGAATTGATTGCTTTTTTATTATTATTATATCATGTCTTGGCAATACCTACCAGTATTAATTTTTTTCTTTCCAAGGAGAATATGTCGCATTATCACTATTTATTGAACACTTCTCGTAACAACAATAAACATCTTACTGCCCCACTCGTATGCACTCGTACTTTTTGTGGTCGGACAGTATATCACTTATGCTTCTATGGAATGTCAGGCTTACACACTTTACTTACCTTTTTTCAGATTAAACGTAATACTCGTTGTTACGTATTTAGCACAATCAATTACCGCGAATATTTCCTAATATCGAGTTAACGTATCTAAAAAAATGCGTTGCCACCCCTATTCTACGATGACGCTGCCATCATGATTCATTCATTCAAAATATACGCTGCGCACGCGTCACGTCGATTTCCTCAATTTCCGTTGTTCTATTCCATTATTTCAAGAAACTAACTAGCTGAATCGAAAATAGTTCGTGCCAGTGCCTCCTACAGGCAAAATCTAAGAACCCCAGCAGCACGCAGACTAAGGTAAATGGTTGTGCATTTGTGTTGTTGAAAATCCATTCACGGTACTGGACGCTCGTTACCATTTTCATCGTTACGTACCTTTTAATCGGCTCTCTTTATTTCTAAGATAAATTAAGATAATAATAACAGCTCACACTGTCCCACTGCTGGGTTTGGACCTCCCCTTAGAGGGAACGGGCAGTATACCCTGCGCGCTTGTTCAAGGTCGATTGGCAAGTTACACATACCAGTGATCTCGGTATGCAGATTTCCTCAAGCTTTCCTTCACTGTCAATACATAGCATTCGTGCTGTAGGCGATACATGTTATCGTGAGATTTAAACCCAAGAATTCTAGATTGGTCCCCGAGTATAATATCACTGAGCCACCAAGTAAACTAAAATATAGCTATACTAAAAGCGCTGAGCTTTTTCTTATTTACAAAATTTATAAGTAAGTAGCTCCATCTAGTGTCGAGTAGTTAATAATATTTCTAATTTCCGATTCCTAGATGTCGTCTCATATTCCAAAAATAGCATTGAGGTTTTCGTGTAGCACAATGGCTTTTTAGAGAAAAGCGAATTAAAATTTTGGAGTTGTTGAGGATTTTTATGTCCCTGAATAGCTCATAATCGATATACACTACGTAGATAATCATAACATGACGGAAACAAGTCCGTTAGTACTCAATTTAGGATAAAATTGAAATATACTTTATTACACACATTTACAATTACTTACGAGTAGTTCAGGACTAAAGTTGTACATGAATTTATATGTTAAGTACGTTATACGCTCCTATCGTATACGATATACCGTATACCGGTATACGGTATACCGTACGTTATTATCCGCGCAGGGTGGAGAAAAAATACTGACCTCTGCGGCCGGGATCGGCCAGTCCTAAAAGGCGACAATACAACCCACTCTAGCTACGTGGTAGGACCCCAAGCCCGTCTCAATGTCGACCACCTTTAGTCTTAAGTGTTTTGCCATAATAACTTTGTGTTTGAGTATGTGACCTGTACCCTGATGGGACAGCAGCGTGTTTGCGATGCCACTGCCATTGCTAACACCTATAAGTGACGGTAACTGTTAAATTCTACGTGGGCCGTCAGCCTGTCTGCTGTCCTACAGCAATAAAAAGAAAATGTATATCGCTAATAGCGTTTTCTGGCAGGAAGTCCTTGGATGGACAGCATTTAGATATCTACATTGTAAAATGTACTCCGGGGTGCAGTAAGAATGACCCTTGCGGCGGGGGGGTGGCTTTTCGTAAAACAGTGACAAAACTAGCGACAAAGCTAGGGTTAGCTAGATTTTTTTCTATAGCTAGAGTTCAGACAGGGAAACGGCCCATCCTGGTAGGTGGTCACCGTCGCCTACGGACGTATGCAACACCAGAGGCATTGCCAACAGTCTGCCAGCCTCGAAGAACTTTTGCAACACCTTTTTAAAAGAACCCCAAATCGTACCGCGCTGAGAAAACCTCAACCGTAAGCTCATTCCAGATCCTGAAAGTACCCAACATGAACGTTCTTGAGAACCGTTTCGTACAAGAAAGAAGAGGCTCTAAGAAATGGGGATGAACACCCAGCTGATGGCGGGCAGTGCGGTGGTAGAAAGATGACACTAGAGACATGACACAAGAGGGCACCATTCTAAATAGCTCTTCAGAACACTCCCCGTTGTACAGACGGTAGAATACGCAAAAAGACATAAAGTCTCTTCGAAGTCCAAGCGTGTCTAGATCGTCTGTGAGTATGGGATCGCTGACAACATGAAATGCGCGCCATTGGATGGAGTCTATGGGATTAAGTTAACAGGCGGGTGCTCCAGCCTATAAGTGTGAGCAGTACTCCATATGCGGTCTAACCTGTGCTTTGTATAGCACAAGCCGTTGCTTCGAACTGCAATATTGCTTGGACCGGTTTAGCACACCCAACTTTTTGGAGACTAGCTTAGCTTTACCCTCCAATTGTCCCCTAAGCTGCACATTATTCGTGATGTCGACATCAAGGATCCCTATACTGTTTGAGGTGGAAAGAAGGATTTCTTGGAACTGTGGCGCAGGTACGAACGTGGTTTTCTTGGCAGAGAATACGCAGACTTGCGTCTTCGAGGGGTTGAACTGGACAAGGTTTTGTCATGCCTATTCAGAGACTTTTTCTAGAAAGTTCTCTACTTCAGACACAAGTCTGACCCGACTTTCTTCTAAAACTGCAGAAGAGAGGTTTACACGACCAGTGTACCGTGCATCGCCGGTGCTATCAGCTGCATAGCAAGGAATTCCATCTATGGATAACATGTCATTGATATGCAGAATAAATAGCGTCGGTGACAGCACACCACCCTGGGGCATACCAGCATTGATAGGCTTCATACTGGAGCAGTAACCGTCAACAATGACCTTTATACTGCGCCCAGCGAGAAAGCTGGATAGCTAGGTGCAAAGACTCCCAAGTATCCCGTAAGATGGAAGCTTCGCAAGAAGAGCCCCCCTATGCCAGACCCGATCGAAGGTATTAGCAATGTCTAGGCTAACAGCGAGGGCTTCTCTTTTACTCTCAACGGCTTCAGCCCAAAGGTGCGTTAAGTAAACCAGGAGATTCCCAGCAGAACGACAATGCCGAAAACCGTATTGGCGATCATTTAGCAGCTGGGAATCCTCCAGGTAACCCAAGAATTGTGCGTTGATAATCCGCTCCTTCACCTTTTAGAGCAAAGAAGTTATCGCTATAAGTCTTTCACCCTTTTTGGGAATAGGGTGCATATGGGCTACCTTCCACGAAGCCGGAACACAACCTTTGCGGTAGGATAAGGTTAAAAGTAGGGAAAGGACTGGAGACAGCTCAGCCGAGCACACTCGCAACACTGTAGTGGGAAACCTATCTCGCCCGGTGGACTTCTTAACGTCGAGGGATCGGAGGACACGTCACACGGCTTTTTGTGAAAACCGTACCTCCGACATTGTTCAAGCCTATCTCAAGGCAATCATCCCTGGTCCCTGAATTTGCCGCCAGTTATTACGTTGTGCTGTGTTGCTGCATAATTAACCCATATTCTAGTTCCCTTACGCAGAAGGCAGTGTTAGCGATGCATTTGATGTCACAATCATCCATAGGCAACTGCCTACTACTAAGTGAGGCGTCAGCCTGTCTTCTTTTGTCGCTTTTACGACAGGCCGCCCCGGCTGTAGCGGTTAGTGTTCTTATTTCGCCCACGTACGGAGTTGTTGGGTTGAACAAAATAGTATAGTAGTATATATACCTAGTCAGGTCATAAGTATTGTCACACAGTAAAAACTTTTCTTTTAGAATGCTGGCCACAAAAAAATTTATTGAATTCGAATTTCGAATTGTTCATGAAAATAAAAATGTATACTTTTAGAATTTTACTACTTTTTTAAATATGGAGTGGACGCTTAAAGAAGACCGTGTTGCAGTTATTGCGTTGCATCGTTACGGTTACGCGCCAATTCAAATTTTTAACATACTGAAAAATTTGAATATAACCAAAAGATTCGTTTATCGTACCATCAAACGATACAATGAAGACTCTAGTGTAGATGACAGGTCAAGAAGTGGTCGCCCTCGGTCTGTTAGGACTCCAGGAGTGATAAAAGCTGTGAAGGCACGAATTCAAAGAAATCCCAAACGTAAGCAGAAACTGTTGGCCCTTCAGATGGGGTTAAGCAGAACCACGGTGAAAAGGGTGTTAAATGAAGACTTAGGGCTTCGGGCATATCGAAGAAAAACAGGACATCGTTTGAATGCTCGTCTAATGGACCTGAGACTGAAGAGATGCCGCGCTTTGTTGAAGCGGTACGCGGGAAAAAAATATCGGGAAATTCTTTTTTCGGATGAAAAAATGTTTACCGTAGAAGAGAGCTACAACAAACAAAATGATAAGGTGTACGCACACAGTAGTGAAGAAGCGAGCAACCGTATTCCGCGTGTCCAACGAGGTCATTTTCCATCCTCGCTCATGGTATGGTTGGGAGTTTCTTATTGGGGCTTAACAGAGGTACATTTTTGTGAGAAAGGTGTAAAAACGAATGCTGTTGTGTATCAAAATACAGTCCTGACGAACCTTATGGAACCTATTTCTCATACCATGTTCAATAACAGGCACTGGGTATTCCAACAAGATTCGGCGCCAGCTCATAGAGCGAAGAGCACACAAGACTGGGTGGCGGCGCGTGAAATCGACTTCATCCGGCACGAAGACTGGCCCTCCTCCAGTCCAGATTTGAATCCGTTAGATTACAAGATATGGCAACACTTGGAGGAAAAGGCGTGCTCAAAGCCTCATCCCAATTTGGAGTCACTCAAGACATCCTTGATTAAGGCAGCCGCCGATATTGACATGGACCTCGTTCGTGCTGCGATAGACGACTGGCCGCGCAGATTGAAGGCTTGTATTCAAAATCACGGAGGTCATTTTGAATAAACTTTAATGTCATAAGAATCTATGTTTTGTTAAGTTCATTTTGGTATATGAATGGTTACATAATGAATAAACTTGTTACAATTATTTTACATTAAACATGTGACAGAATTTATGACCTGACTAGGTATATATATATATATATATATATATATATATATATATATATATATATATATATATATATATATATATATATATATATATATATATATATATACATATATATTACTATATACTAGTAATAGTATAGGATAGGGATAGTATAGTATATAAAGTAGTAATAGTATAGGAGGTTTAATAAATAGTATAGTATAGGAGGGAGATGTGATCATTCTGACAAAAGCGAATCATGTGCTGTGCTCGATGTTCAATGTGATCAAATGGATGTAGATTAATAGTTTATTTCCAGCGGGAAATTTATTTTCCATGTTTAAGAAATAAGACTATCGAAATAAGACTATAACTAGAGCCCTATTGTTATTGTTAATTAACTTCAGACTATATATCAATATATAAATCGTACCAATCAACAACAATTTGTTGATTAGTACGATTTATGAAGAATGTACTAATAAAATACTGCAAAAAGTATTAATTATTGGAGCACATCGTGCTACTTGTATCGAGGCACAAAGTGAAGAGCGCGACTTGTACTCTATATTATACTAGCTGTGCCCGCGACTCCGTCCGCGTAGAATAGTGACTTTGGGCAGAGTTTTTTGGATATATCTTATGGTTTATTACGTACGTTCGAACCTATAAAGTCCAGCCTAAGCTAAACCCTATTTCATATGATTGATGACATTAATCTGATGTTAACTTAGATTGGAATATAAAATTTCCAAAATTTATCATTTTTAACAAATACTTTTTTGTCTAAAATATAAATAGCCTAAGTTACTCCTTGATACATCAGCTATCTGCCAGGCCCGACAAAATCGGTGCAACCATTTCAGAGATTAGCCGGAACAAACAGACAGACGGACAGACAGACAAAAATTGTAAAAAAAATTGTTTTGGTATATGTACCATGTATACGTCCAAATGCACTAAGTAAAAAGCGGTTATTTTAATATTATAAACAGCCCTCCAATTTTATTTATTTGTATAGACAAATACTAAAAATAATAAAGTGCCTGATCCTAATAAAATAGCAAATTGTCCAGTAATCAACATTTCTGTTATATAACAAAAAATTATTCTGCATAAATAAGAAATAAAAGACGATAGTTGCATTATATTATATTTGTTAAAGATTTATTAATTTTCATCAAATAACTTACTTTTTCGGTCGAGTGGAAATAGATAAACCTGAAAACAATTTAGAATTATTAAAACCAGCCCAACCATTTGCATTAGTAGCCCAAGAGCCCAGGACGGCCAGACCTTCGTCATTTTATAAAGGCTGAAAGTTTTTCTGTGCATGTGCCCTATACAGGTAAAAACGACCAGCGACTCTAGAGTTTGGGTTGTGGTTACTTGGGCAACAGGCAGTAAAGGTGCACAAAATAGTACCCTAAATTCGTTAAAGTATAAAGCTCAATTTTTTTATATTTTCTTCGGGATAACTTTAGAAATCTCGTCTTCCATTGCCGGACACTTATGACAGTTGCTACCCCCTACCAGACACCCCTAAACTTTACTAAATTATCATTATACTTTCGTTATAGTATAAAAGCCAAATTTTATATGTTACTTGGGGACCTATAAAAAATGTTACCTCAATAGCCGGACAGTTTTAATGGTTTTTACACCTTGTTAGACACATTGAAAGTCCGCTGTAGGTGCGAGCGCGAGTGCTTAGTCGATAACGATCTTTATAAAAAAATAATTTTATTACGTTTATAGCCATCTCATATAAAGTAAAAAAGGTTATTTTAATATTATAAAATACAAAAAAAAATACAAAAAAATATATAAAATACAAAAAATATAAAATATAGGACAGCAGCGTGTTCGCGTTGCCCCTAGCGTCACAAACATACATAGGCGAAGTGGGCCGTCTGCCTGTCTGTTGTTCCTCGGGAATAAAAAAGTTTCTAATGGATTGGATGGCGCTATGTGTTGTTATTATTTCTTATTATATATATTTTACTCATACTGTGTAATATAGTACATTACAGCTTACAATAATGGATGCATAACGCTAATTTACCCACTAAAATGTCCCGTTTCTCTTTAATTACCATAAACACTTTCTATAAAACAACGTACTGTCCCAAGGATGAATATTCGGCCGAGTAGTACTATAAGGATAGTATGCTTGATCAGTGCCCGACATATTTTCTTGGTGTGGCAGCAACCAGCTACGGGTAAGGGGGCAGGAGTAAAGTTGATGCTTTGCGCAATCTTCAGAAGGAACGCAGTCTGTCTTGTAATGTAGCCAACCGAACCATTCCGCAGACACCTTTAATAAACATTCAAATTTAACAACAAACAAAAATAAGAAGAAAACTTATGGCTCTGCTTTCCTATTGTTTCTTCTAATTTTTTGACGGGAAATTTCTTTGCACGCATGAGGGTAATTTTTTTACAATTAGCGTCACGAAGATGTGAAACGTTTTTTCTGATACTTACATTTTTAAACTCGTGATATCTTTCGAATGGAATGTCCGAATTGAATAATTCAAAACGTTATATAAATGTATTGAGACACTCTTGAATATGAAGTAATTTATTTTGTTAAGGATTAATACCAAGATACGAATAAAGAGTCTTTTCTAGCGGCGGCATTTTAATTATTTTTTTAAATAAAAGAACAATTATTGTGGCTAACTGTAATAGTTAGATATATGCTGTCGCAACATTTTTTTGTAAATAATGATGTCTGCAAAGTCATAGTACATTATTTTATTCTATCTTTAATGGTTTTCGCAGCGCACGCGATGTAAAGAATATTTTAGATAATTTTTTACACCTTGGGTTATATTATTGGAGTTTTAGTAAGAGTCACTAATTTTTTGAAAATATAATATAGCCTGTGTCATCCGGGGATAATGAAGCTTCCCAACAGTGAAAGAATTTTTCAAATCGGTTCAGACGTTTCCGAGCCTATTCAATGCAAACAAACAAACAATCAAATCTTTCCTTTTAATAATATATTATATTATTAGTAAATTATTTTTATATTATAGCATAATTGCCACTTACCAACCGAAGGAAGTCATCGAGGAGAAACCTTATGGTTAACCCAGATCATCAGTGTGTACCCGCCATTGCGCTTTAGATAAGCGTGGCAAGTATACCTATTGTCCGTTTTCTTTACTCCGTGCAGGGGAATACTGACCTCTGCGGCTAGGGTCAGACTGACGTAAAAGGCTTAAAACAAACTAGGTGGCAGGGCCGAAGCCCGTCTGGATGGCAACTACCCATAGTCAGTAAGTATTTCGCCATAATGACGTGGAATATGCTCCAAAGATCTTGGTTTTATAATTT